>OZ020620.1:35486449-35910456 GCA_963971575.1 Liopterus haemorrhoidalis | reverse complement strand
ATCGAATTCTCAAGTCCAGCTGAGAAGAATATCTCTCTCAAGGAGGAGGAAAGAGATCCAAGTATATGGACCTCTTGTCCGAGCTTAGAAAGCTGTATCCCGGGTATAAAGTTAAGCTTGTAGTCCTGATAGTTGGTGTTTTGGGTGGTATGAAAGCCTCCTATCGAAGGGAAATCGAGTCCATTCCCGTCTGCAGATCTTCTGCCAACTCTTTGATCTGCAGGATGCAGAAAGCAGTGCTACTCGGGTCACTCCGCATTGTGCGTGCACTGGATCTGGCGTAATTTCCGCGGCTGCATATCGCCAGGTTTCGGGTTTGGGATGCGTCGTGTGTATTTAGCTCCACTAGTCTCTAGTATGACGCGGCTCAAAAGGTTGCTGAAGTTTGAGATTTGACAAACCCCAAAATAATAATAATAATAATAATAATAATAATAATAATAATAATAATTTATTAGACTCAAGAAATTACAGTTTAGTCAAAAGAAAAAGTAAGATAATAAGAATATATATCTCGTATAGGCGAAAGTATTATGAAATATTATGAATTTTACAGTTCATGAATTCATGAACACTATAGAAGGTCTCCTGCACGAGGAAACCACGTAGTTTGTGCTTCAGTTTTCTCTTGCTCAGCTGTCACCATTCCTAAGGGAGTCGATTGAACATCTTCAGACCATTGGTGGATACTTCTAACGATTTCAGTCTTTTATATGGGACTACGATATTGCTTTTGGTTCTTGTGTTATGTTTATGGACACTTGCCACTCTGACCTTTTCTTCACCATCTCTAACCGTCATAATACACTCTAGAATGTAGATAGAGGGAAGAGTAAGGATTTTATGTTTTTTGAAGAGGGGCTTGCAGTGTTTATTGTCTGCAACCTGTTCAATAGACCGAACTGATTTTTTCTGTTTCACAAAAACCTTCTCCAAATGCTCTGTTGATCCCCAGACCCGCAAACCATATACCATGCGACTGTGGAACAGAGCATAGTATGAAATTTTGCCTGCATTAGCGTTGACGATTTTGGTAATTCGGCGAACTGCATAGGTAGCCTTGGCCAATCTCGACATCAAATCCTCCACATGAGGCAGCCAGGTTAGTCGCGAGTCTAGAGTCACGCCTAGAAATTTAGCTGTCTGGGTCTCTGTTGGTACGTTTTTGGATGAGATAAAATGGACTGAGCTTGTTTTATCTTCGTTGAGTGCTAATTCATTACAGGTGAACCAGTCCGATGTCATCTTGTTGAGCTGTTCTATGGTTGATTTTAGAGCATCAGCGTTTTCACTTCTGATTCCGATCGTTGTGTCATCGGCGTAGAGTACTGTGTGACACTTGGGCAGGTACCGGGGCAGGTCGTTTATGAAAATGATGAAGAAAAGAGGGCCCAGAATTGAACCTTGAGCAATGCTCCTCTCCACCCCCCCTCAGACCACTTCGCCTTCCGTTATGCCACACAAGTTGCTTTCTATCCTGGAAGTACGACTTGATTAAGATTAAAAATGTTCCTCTCACACCATACAATTCCAGCTTCTCCATTAAAATATTGTGTGACATACAGTCAAACGCTTTGCTGAGGTCATACAGAAGAACCGAGCACTTCTGGCGGTCCTCCAGTGCATCTGTGACAAAACCCATCAGGGAGAGCACTGCGTCAATGGTACTTTGGTACGAAATCCAAATTGAGAATCGGAGATGCACTTGTTCATCTCAAAAACATTTGTGAGTCTATGAGCTATTATCGATTCAAACATTTTGGAATAGACAGGCAAGATAGTGGGGGTTCTAATTCCTTGGGAAGTCACACAGCGCTGGAGACGGTTCTTCCAATCCTCATAGCAGTGCTGGAACTCGGATACTGGAATATCTTTCAGCTGGTTGGTTACGGACGTTTGAATGTTTTCGAGTGTCCCAAAATGACGTCCCTTGAGGTGATTTTTCAATTTTGGGAAGAGGAAAAAGTCACAAGGACTCAAATCAGGCGAATAAGGAGGTTGAGGAGCCAGAGGAATGTTTTTACTAGCGAAAAACTCATTTATTGAAATTGCTGTGTGACAAGGCGCATTGTCATCCCCAATTCATTAGTCAAAATCTGATGAACGGTAGTGTGAGTCAAATTCAACTCTTCCCCGATCATTCTGACTGTCAACCGACGATCTGAACGCACAAGATCCCGGATTCTGTCAGATTTTCATCGGTTCTTAAAGATGAAGGCCTTCCGCTGAGTGATTCATCTTCAATCAACACTCTTCCTTCTGAAAATGCCTTAAACCACCAAAAAACCTGGCTCCTTGACAGTGGTGGCACTAGCGGTGGGGGGGGGCAGTGCTAAAAGTTGCTCTGGCCGCCAGTTGGCCCCCCTAGATTTGCTTAGAAAAAATATATTTTAGAAGTGAGGACCTTTTTTGTTTAGGTCTTCACTTGTATTGTCATATGTTAACGATAAAAAAATATTTCCTGGCCAACACAAGTCTTACTCCAAATTTGTTTGGCCCCCCCAGATTAAGGGTATGTTTAATGCATTAAATGAATTTTGTACGCATTCAATCAGTTCGTCGATTGTATTCGGTGAAGCTGTATGTTGTAAGGATTGTATAGAATTGAAAAAGCTAAGATCCAATACATTAAAATCTGGACCCCAAAAAAACTGCAATTATAGAAAAGATACAAATAAAAATGCGAGAAATACCTTTATTAAGAACCTAAAATTATTTACAGTGCGTTTTATTGTCCATTTACTTCAATTTCCCAAGGAGCTGACACCATCAATATTCCTTCATGGTGTAAAAAACAGTGGCCTCTATGAGGTATAACTCTATGGGGAAGGTCATAAGTTCTTATCAATTCCACACGAGTTAAATTTGCATTTAATTCATATTGTTTATAACCATAGACGTCAATCTTATGAGGCAGAACATCAACTCTAGTTTGTTCAGGAATAAAAAATCTAGCATCAATTTGGAGCTGAAAAATAATTAAATCAGAAATAAGCATATTCCATCAATGATAATTTTAGTTAAATGTAGATCTGCATTTTAAAAAAAGCACCACTCTAAAACGGTTAGAGATAGCGAGCTCCGGTTAGAATTTTCGGATTCTCTGTAGTTTATTTAGTCTAGAAATAATTTGGGGCTTTAATCGTTTAACGCGTTTACAGGCTCTTCCAAACCTTTAGGCGGAACTAAATGGGAATTTCGTTCTTTTAGGTTGTCATGAAAAAGGACCTTACTTGGGGCTTTACCTATTTCATTTTTCCCGTTGGAATGTCAAAATTTAAAATTCCAACAGTGAAACCATGGAAACGAATGTCAAAAATAAAATATTTTTTTATTATATGTCTCATTTTGTAATACGGAACTAACAGTGAAAGTTCATTTTTTATGTTGTATATTGACAATACATTTACAATATTGTCATAGTATTGGTTCACACGGATACGCCAAAGTCTGTTTACACCACAACAAACAGTCACCAAAGTAACCAGACCTAGTTTCGTATTACAAATTGAGACGGATTATACGTATTTTAAAGACAAAAAAATAAATAAATGGAAAATTTGTATTAAGAATAACACAAAAAAATCAAAATATAAAAAAAATTATATTTTAAAATGATATTAACCTTAACAAAAAAATGTTTATTGTAAGTATGATTTACAAAGCTTAAACAAAACGGCCAAAAAGCACGATGCAAATGATGAAAGTAACTAGATTGCAAAATCTAGTGGATTGAGTAAGCGTATTTTTATTGATTTTATTTATTTATTTATTGTTTAATTTATTCATTTTAATATGAAGTGTAGTCATTTAAATAAGCTGCGTTAGGCGCAAATAGCCTTTGTTGCTGTGCGCCAAAAATTTTAACTAACTAACAAAATCTAGTTCCGCCTAATCGTTTGGAATAGCATAAACATCATTTGTAAAAATTGTGAATTAAAAAAAATCACAACTCAAAAACGGTTAAAGATAGCGACCTGCGGTTGAAATTTTTGGATTATCCGTAGTTTATTTAGTATAGAAAAAATTGGGACTTTAATCGTTTAATACGTTTCGGGATTATGACATTTTTTTAATGGCATAATTTGTGAAAATTGTAAATTAAAAAAATAAAATAACTCAAAAATGGTTAGAGAACACGACCTGAGGTTAGAATTTTTGGATTCCTCGTACCTTATTTAGTCTAGAAAAAATTTGAGGCCTTATTTGTTTTGCGTATTTTAAAATTATGACAAATTTTATTATGCCGTGATTTATAGAAATTTTCATCTTCTCATGGACGTAACTCAAAAACGAAATGCGATAAAGACCTGCGGTTGAAATTTTTGAAATCTTGATGTTCTAATTGTCCTAAAATCGAAAAAATCGTAAGGGGTACCCCTTACGATTTTTTCGATTTCTGAGCAAAAAAATTTTTCTCCGATTTTATTGAAAATTGGTACAAATATGTATTTTGGGTCATAGATCAATAAAATTTGGTCCATTATGAAGTTTGCAAAAGTTTTGGAGTTATAGGCAAAAAACTGACCCAAATCGGCACTAACTCAAAATCTAAGAAAGCATGAATTTTTTAAATATTTTTTCTTTTTTTTTTTTTGTTGGAAAATTGGTATATTTATACATTTTAGCTTGAGATCACAAATATATGGTCACTTTTGAGTTATGGTCTAAAATATTGACATTTGCGGCAAAAAAAAGGAAAAAAAAACAGTCCACAAAATGGCCCAGAGTCGATGAAATGTGAGCCTGCCCCCTTTTTTAAACTATCTTTATAAACTAATACTTTCTTATCTATCATCTACAGTAATAAAATTTAAGGCTATATCCTCCTTATTATTGAGCGCAAAAACGTATATAACAAAAATTGTTTACAATAAGAAATAAATGCACTATTACTAAATACTGCTAAATAAATGCACTATTATTATTATTATTATATTATTACTAGCAGTGTACCCGCTGCTTCGCTACCGAAATAAAGTAGTCGTAGCCCGCTTAGATCTGGCCCATTTCGAAATCGGTTCAAGACTGGTTGCTACGAATCGTTTTATATTCAAATATATTTATTTGTTTTAATCTACAATTGTATTAATATGTGCTTCTTATACAAATAATTTAAGTACGAATTTCTTTGTAAACATTGGTAGTACAGACATTTAATATCAACACGTATAAGTATCCCGATGTGCTAACCTAGGAAAATGCCCATGTGAGAATCATTGCCAAAGGCAGCGCCAGTCACGTAAAGCATTTTATGTTGCACCTTACGAAATTATTTATTATAATTTTTATGATATTTATTATAATTACTTCGTGATTATTCCTGATTTATAAATCGTACCTATATAGATCAGAGCACTTTTTTTCGTTAGTAAATATTCTTGCCACCGAAGTAAGTTTTCTTCGTATTGCTTTAGGGGGTTACAATAATGTTCAATAGCGAATTTAACGTTACAATTGTCGTCTAAAATGAAAATAAAGAAAATTGTGATATATATTCTCGGGAACATTTTTGTTGCAATATTAAACCCAAAATTCGTTAATATAGGTATATTTTGAATATGTGTATCTTTTATAGTTTAAATATTTCTTAATTGATCGGAAACCTGGTGTCTTACCGCGATGATATATAGCTTAAAATCTTTCCAGACAAATTTGGAATACGCTGTTGCAAATAGCACTAAAATCGGTTTATTTGTTTTTGAGTTTTAATACATATACCGATTTTAAACAGACGCCTATGTGCCAAAAAGAAATGAAACAGGTCACTTGAAGGGTTTTATGAATATCCTTGAATCTAGATTTGCCTTGTATGGGTTGATCAGAGCAAAATTCTGAACCTCGTTTTTGTACATGTGTATGGGTAATCTTTGTAACCAAAAACCAAGTCGATATCTCATTATAGGTCTGAGATATTGAGGAATCTGTGAAAGAAACATTTCACCACATTAGGGGTCGAATTTAAAAAAAATCTTTCTTAATAGGTGCTCACATCATGGAAGGAACATTCCTTCCTCCACGAATTTCATGTTTCTATGTCCAGGGGGCGTTCTATTGAATAAAAAATACCAATTTACCCTTTTAGGCGTGAAAATTTAAAAGAAAACTGTCAAAAAGTTTCTAAGATTTTAAAAAGACATCTATATGCCAAAACACAATGTTATAACTCAACATACATAGGAAATACGAAGGGTTCTATAATTCACTCCGAATACATAATAAATTTATCCCTTTAAGGGTTGATTAGAACAAAATCCTGAATTTAGTTCTTAACATTTGTATGTGTAACCTTTGTAAGCAAAAACTAAGTCAATATCTCATTGGGCCTAAGAGATATTGAGGAATCCCTGAAATCACTTAACAGCCCCTTAGGGGTCGTATTTCGAAAATTCTCTTCTTAGTGATCGCTTACGACATGGAGGAAATATACTTCTCGAATTTCATGTTTCTAGGTCTAGTGATTTGGGCTGAACGTTGATGAGTCAGTCAGGTCATGTATTTATATACATATATAAGAAAATTTTATAAATGATATACCTATATACAGAAGAAGATTAAACATAAAAGATTTGTTTATTTATTTATTTATATTATTGATATTGTAACAACTTCTGTTATACACATGTTTAATGTTAAGTCAATATTAAGAGATATTTCAAGTTTATAAGTAGCGCTCCTTCTGTCCCCCTAAATATTCAGAAGCTACACTAAACAGAAAATAATCGTTCTTCAATCAAAGTCTTTATAAATTATCTTTATAAATTGTTGATGTAAAGTAAATAATAAGCGAGATATTTCCAGTATTTTAGTTTTAGCACCTCCCCCATCTCCCTTCCCCTGCTTCTTAACCAATTGAAAAATTTATAGGATAACAGGTATTTGTATTTTTATTTTAAACAGCTTTTCTCATGTGCGTTTTTGCTGTTAAGTCAATAGTAAATGAGATATTTCAAAAGTTTAGTTTTAGGTTGTCCCTTCGTTACTCCCGTAAATCAATCCAATAAAAAAAATCATTAAAAAAAAATATTTGCTTTCTTATTACAGTGAAACCTCTATCTATCGTTCCTCGAATAATAATTTTCCCGTATATATCGTTATTTCTTGCGGTTCCGAATTAATTTCATACAAAACACGCAAAAATAGATCGCACCGATCATTTCTCTCTGTATCATTTTACCGCATTCATCGTTTAAATTACGCAGCAAATTTCGTGTTTTTTCAAATTGAAAACTTTTTTTATGCGCATTCGATAACTGATGCCGAAAAAAATTTAATTTGTAACACCGAAAGAATATTGATTTCTTACGGCAATATAAAAAGCCAAAAAGTAAATGACGATGAAAGATTATATACAATACAAAGTATAATTTTTTTTGTCGGCATGCAGCTTCCTTTTTTATTTCGCTACGATATTTTTTATTTAAAAAAATTGATTTATACCTGAAACATGTATCATTTTTAGAATATATATGTACGTACATATTAAACATTTAAATATGTATTAATGTGTTTTTCATTGTTTTCCCGCATCCATAGTTTATTTCAATAGGTCCCTTCAAAAACGATAGATAGAGGTTTCACTGTATAAGCAATTTTTCTGTTAAGTCTACGTCTTAAGTGATACCATTTTTTTTCTTCTGATTTTCAATTTGCCTCCTTATATTGACTGCATTTCCTACCTATATACCAAATTCCAACTCGGTACACACAGATTTTCTGTTTTATATATATATAAAAGATTTTACTATTATATTTAAACATTTAAATAAAAGAATAGAAAAAAAAAAATAAATAAAAATAACAAAGTTCATAAAAATGCCCTAAAATTAAAAACCAGAAAACAGGTGCTCCACTTTAGCCTCGCTCTGCATAAACTAATCAAAAATTTTACTAAATAACAATATATAAATCTTATCAGCTAGAGCAGAGTAAAGATGAATCGCGCCGAACGACATTGAACGATGTTTCACGAACTTACTATAGTTGTCCAAACAACCATTGAAACGAAATTCCCGCGATCTCGCTGAACGCATCATACATACTTCGATGGTCCAATATAATTAAAAACAAAATTATTAATTTCTCGTTTCTGATGGGACTTTTTTGAAATTTTCGATTTTTCTAGTTATGATGAAAGCATTCCCTACCTGTATGCAAAATTTCAACTCGGTAGCATATCTGGAAGTGGGTTAGAATTTCCGGACATAGCCACAAATATCCATTTTTATATATAAAGATAAGACAAAAAATCTTTTTTGTTGTGTATAAATTTTTGATTGAATGAAAATTTGGCGAGTTACAGGGGTACTTCGTAAAACTAAAATCTTGAAATATCTCACTTATTATTTACTTTACATCAAACATGTATATGAGAAAACATTTTTTTTTTTTTTTTCTTCAACACGGTTTTTAATAAGATTATTTAGGGAGCAAGGGGAATGTTACTTATAAGGTTGAAATCATGTACTTAACAGCGAAAATGAATATGAAAAAAGAAACTATTTCTCTCTGTTTAATGCAGTTTTTAATAAGATATATTTTAGGGAGCTATGGGGCGAGTTACCTATAAACAAAGTATCTTACTTATTATTTACTTAACATCAAAAATATATACAAAAGAATACAACTAGCGTACGAGGTGTGTAAATTAAGTAACCGGACTGGCAACATAGCCTTTGATCTGGCAACATTTGGGACGCGGGACTTGGAGGGGTGGCAGGTGAACATGTGATACGCCTTTAGTACGTGAATTTCCGAAACCATGTAACTTCCGCACGATGATTCCGCATTTAATCACTCCATACAATCACAGGGACGGCTTCATTCATTTTCAACAAACTTTAACAACCCCTCCCCCACTTTTCTCTCTATCTATATACTAATAAAATTTTAGGCTGTTTATTATGTACGAGTACGAGGGTGATCTGAAAAATCCGCGACCAGGTATACGAGGTGTGTAAATTAAGTAACCGTACTGGCAACACAGCATTTGATCTGCCAACATTTGGGACACGGGACTTTGAGGGGCAGCAGGTGAACATGTGATATGTCTTCAGTAACTCGCTAGAGTAATTTTGTTGTCCGTAGCGATTTTTTTCTAGTACGTTCTAAAAATGAGTAACATTCATTTCGAGCAACGGTGTGCTATCAGGTTTTGCTTCAGACTTGGGCACAGTGCAACGGAAACTTTTTCAAAACTTCAGCAGGCCTACGGAGACAGTGTTTTGTCAAGGACCAAGTTTTTTGGTGGTTTAAGGCATTTTCAGAAGGAAGAGAGTTGATTGAAGATAAATCACGCAGCGGAAGACCTTCATCTTCAAGAACCGATGATAATGTCGACAAAATCCGGGATCTTGTGCGTTCAGATCGTCGGTTGACAGTCAAAACGATCGGGGAAAAGTTGAATTTGACTTACACTACCGTTCGTCAGACTTTGACCAATGAATTGCGAATGAGAAAAATCTTTTTGGCCAGTAAAAACATTCCTATGGCTCCTCAGCCTCCTTATTCACCTGACTTGAGTCCTTTTTCCTCTTCCCAGGATTGAAAAATCATTGACAAAAATCAAGGGACGTCATTTTGGGACACTCGAAAACATTCAAACGTCTTTAACCGACCCGCTGCAAACTATTCCAGTATCTGAGTTCCAGCACTGCTATGAGGATTGGAAGAACCTCCAGCGCTGCATAGCTTCCCAAGGAAGTTATTTTGAGGAGACAATATTGAATTGTAATTCTATTTGAATATATACATATTTTTTAAATCAGTCCGGTTACTTAATTTACACACCTTTTATATATAGACAGATAATATTAATAGAGTTTAATCGCCCAATAAATGATTTTTTAATACTTACTTCAAATCTATCAGGATAAAAATAAGCCAAATCCTTTGGTTCATTAAAGCCTTGATTTGGAAACATATAAGTTTCTGGACACAAATTTGGATTCATAAAAACCGTTTCCATTTGACTTGAACTTGCCAAAGGATTTCTTGAAAAATCTTGGCTCATATTTTGATTACCAAAAGAATTTTCTTGTAAAGGTCTATAATTTTGATTTATGGAACCAAAATTTTCTTCTGCAACTCTTCCAAAAGTGTTTTGAGACATATTTTGCCAATAATTTGGAGTAAGATCTTGTCTAAAATTTTGCGATGGAGTAAATTGTGGGATTTGGGTGGTGGAAAAATTATTGGATGGACATTGGGTTATTGGATTGGATTGGATAAAGTTTGGTGTGTTCTGGTTAAAAGAAATTTGAGTTGGTGAATTTTTAAAATCAACTTTACATGGATTTTCACTTGTATCCATCGGTTGTACAGAATTTTGTAACTCTTGATTTTTAAATAGATTTAAGATTGTTCTTGTTGAAATTTTTTCTCGGCAATCTATCAAGTTTGGTAAATTTTGGACAGGAATTTTATATTGATTAAGTTGGCAAGTCAAACTTTCAGGATGTAAAATTGTACCTTGCTGACAAAATTGTTCTTTAGGACCTTGTGATAAATTTTGGTTACCATCAAAGGAAACTTTTGGTAATTTTGGAAAATCGATTTGACATTCTGGTTGTCGATTTTTAAGAATACTTTTCACTGGTTTTCCAATTGTATTATGTGTATGGGGGCAATAACATATTGGGGAGTCAATATTAGTATTTTTTTGGATTATATTTTGTGTATCATTTGTTAAAATACTAGTTCTCATAGATGAATTTCTATAATCTCTTTTTGGTGATTCACTGAGGGGTAAAACTCGGAAGAGACCAGATGTGGAAGGAGTATTATCACATTCTGTACCACAATATGCTTCTCTGGTTGGAATTTCTTGATTTGGAGTTTGAGGTGTTGAAAAAGGACCAGAATTTGGGAATCTGTCTGTTGGAAATAAGGATGAGAAAGGACCAGGACCTAAAAAAATATGAAGTATGAATTTACACACGTTTCAGGGTTTCGTGTATATTTAATGAAGGTGAAAGATGACTACAGAATGCTGGATATCTAGGACAATTTTTACCTACCGCCAACATATCGTCGGCTGAAAATAATAAGGTTGTATGTGACATTTTTTGTCAAATGCACTTTTCAATACTATAGAGTTGTATGTCACGTAACCTACTTGTTCCAATAATTTCCATAAGATAGCATTACCGGTGTTGGAGAAAAAAGCAGAAAACCGTAGTTGTATGTCTTAAAAAATAAAAAACTTACAAAACATATTTGTATGTTAAAACATACATCCTTGTATTTTAATTGTTTTTTTTTTTTTAATTCATAATTTATGGTTGTATGTTTGACATACATCTTTTATGTTAAATATAAAACATCTTTTTCGGGCACCTGGGTTACAAAAAATATTAAAAAGAATAAAACAAGGTCTTGAAGACTTGTTAAATATATTTAGAGACATTAAGGTTTCTACAAATAAAAATCCGTTACCAGAAAACAAGGTAATCGCTTTAAAATCTATGCTGGATTGGATGCCTACTAGGGATAAATCTTATTATGAAACAATATTGCCAAGAAAGTAAATCTCAAGAAAATAATAAAAATACAATTTATTTCGTTTAATTTTTTTTATTTCGAATGTTTCAGTTTCAGTTCAAATTATCTTAATTTATCTTAATTTTTTGTAAGATTAATGTTTAATTTGTTATTATTTTGCAAGCATATTGTTTAATTTGTGTTATTTAATCAAATAAAAATTTAATACGTGACTAACATATCTTTTACCTTTTCTAGTACCTTTTTAACAATTTTCAGAAACCTAAAAACTGAAGCTTTACCTATAAAATGAATTTTCCCCCGATATTACTTTGAACTACAAAGCTGTATGTAACGTTAAGGTACTAAGTTTCGTGTTTTTCTTAATCACAAAGTTGTATGTTTATTTTTCAAATTGTTAAAATGGTATTATTCAATTTTTTTTTTCAAAATAATGCGTTAATGACAATAATATATCAATATATACTAATTAAAAAAATTCTTCCTTGTATTGTAACCTTATATTGGTTATTTCCATGTCAAAATTTTTTAAGCCTGTTTTCTCAAATGTAATACACTTCGACATGCAACCTTATTATTTTCAGCCGACGATATATAAGGGAGGTAATGTGATCATACCGATTTTGACATTTCGAGATTTCGATGGATCTCCACGAATTGAGGTCCCTACATAACGTTTTGACTATTTTTAGCATGATGTCTGTCTGTCTGTCTGTCCGTCCGTTCGTCTGTCTGTCTGTCTGTCTGTCTGTCTGTCTGTCTGTCTGTCTGTCTGTCTGTCTGTCTGTCTGTCTGTCTGTCTGTCTTTCTGTCTGTCTGTTTGTCTGTCTGTGTACACGTGCAGAGCAAATTCGGCTAAAAGGATTTTTATGAAACTTCATATTTAAGCTTCTGCCATCAATGGCACGAGTTGATCAACTTTTGGTAAAAATCGGTGAACTAGAATGGGAGTTTACTCGCGTCGATTTTAAGATTTTTGCAAATATTTAGCAACAGAAAAATATTTCGAAAAAATTTATTGAACGAGTGAAAAGTTGTTATAAAAGCAATAGTTAATAACTTTTATTTGAGACATTTTTTGATAAAACGAAAAATATTTGAAGTATCTATTTTTTTCATACTTATACGAGTCCAAAAGCACGAGTTCGCCCGTATCTATTTTATCGATAGTTTTTACAAAATTTTAAATAAACGTCAAAAACCAAATTTAATGGAATAATTCATGTAATTTTTGGAAATTAATTTCAAATATATTTTTGTAAATTTTAACACAAAATATGATAACTCTTTCTCACAGCTGGATTGTCACAAACTTGTAGACACCATGCTACGAGGAATTGATGCTATTTTAAAAAATAAGGGTGCAGTTACACAGTGACAAAAATATGTTTTTCTTCAAGCGTATTATAATGCTAACATTACACTGTTCAATACATTCGGTAGAAATGATAAATTTTTTTACTAGTAACAAAATGTGAACATTTTTATACTAATAAATAGTTCATATAGTTATCAACAGATGGCACTGATGGCAGCAGTCGCCATAAACAAAACATCTGTCAATTTAATATGTTTGTAGTGAATTCAAAAGTTAGTTACGTTATTAGTGAGTTACTTTATTATTATTTTGTGATCATTCTGTGATTAGTTACAAAATACACAATATAAAGATCAAAAATTAAAAAATGTCTCAACCAATTCAATGTACACCGCCGGAATTAGCAGCAATAGCATCTGAAACTATAAAGTCATAAGTATTTATGGTTGCAAATTTTTAATACCTACGCTTGAAGAAAAAATAGTATATGTCACTCGGAGTAGAACGCGTTTTTTGTGCTTCGCTCAATATGCAAGCCTCGGCTGCGCCTCGGCAGCAACATTTGAGCTCAGCACAAAAAAGAGCGCGTTCTACTCCTAGTAACATAATATACCATTTTTATGAGAAAATTGGTGTAATATATTCAATAACATTTTTAAAGTTTTTTTACAATTACTTTTTTTTACAGTAATGAATATAAATAAGCTTATTTTGTGGGTAAATATGTTTAAATTTAATCAAATAATAAAGCAGTTTAATAAGCATATAGGGATTTGCAGCTAAGCACCCTACCATCTGGTGACCGTTTCATGAACTTGTGTACATCATATAACATTTCGTTTTGTGTATTGGTTTTGTATGAAGTTTGTTTTTAAAGTTTTATTATAATCATTGAAAAATGTATAATACATATTGTTGTGTGCCTATGTGCAATTCATTGAAAAGAAGAAACCCGGAAATATCGTTTCATTTGTTTCCACTAATATCAGACACCGTATGGTTCGAAACAAAATTGAGAAAGCAAGAGGTTAGGAATCGACGCGATGTTTAGATAAACAATTTAAAAATTGGAAAAAAAGTGAGCCCTTGTATCAAAGTTTGCTCATTACATTTTAATGATAGTGACTACAAAAAATATTTTCACTTTTGTATTTATTATCGCATATCTTGAAAATTCCTGTTATTGTGTGTGGGTTTGTAATGCACAAGTTTGTAGGCATAATGCATAAATCTTTATGAACTCTCTGTTTTTTTCAGTGACTCCACACAATATTATATGCCCAGCATTGTAGATTTCTACGCCTTGGTAAACAACACGGGAATTATTATTTCCCCCAATATAGTTAAAATAATCGACAATGGAAAACCGCCATAACTTAAAACCAGATCACAAAATGTAGTATTTCAGATGTTTACAGGTAATGTCACTTCACAAAATCAGAAAATCCCAAACAATTATTTATTTTTGGTCGTTTTTTGATACACTTTTCGCTATTATTTACTAGTAAATGTCAAGTGGTATCTGATTTAGAATGATTTCAAAAAAATCCGCGTGGCGCTACGATCTTAAAATTTTTCCCCTATAGTAATATGTTTTGTTTTATTTCACTTATTCCTATATATTTCAAGTAAAAATCTTCCAAAAAAAATGCGAACGGGCGAACTAATATGATTTATTTATTTATTTATTTATTTATTTATTAATTTATTTATTTACCCTGGGAACAGAAACGGGACGAACCCAGCGAAGTGTCCACTAAATTTTTGCAAAAATATTTACAACAAAATCAGTACAGTTCAAAATGTAATAAATTTAACAATTATTTTATAATGATATGTAATTTATGCTAACTGATTATTTAACAAGAGTTTACACATTACTCTAAATTTATGAAGAGAATTATTAAATAAATCAATGTGTCCAAATATATTATTATATGTCGAAGAAAGTCTGACAATGGGAGAATTGATAAAAGAATTAGTGCTAGCGTAATTCTGGTGCAACAACTCGTTACGGCGTGTGTTGTAGTTCTGCACATGATAATTAATTAGTAACACAAGTTCGTTGCAGTCAATAATATTGTTTACAATTTTATAAAGAAATATCATGTCAGAACTCTTCGTTCCTGCAACGGTAAAATATTTAATTCTAGACAAAGATGCTGGTAACTCTCATTATTAGACAGTGTATACGATTTTGAGACAATGTAACGTACTGCCTTTTTCTGGATTTTTTCAAGACATAAAACATATTTATTGTAAGAAGGATTCCATATAACTGACCCAAAATTTAATAAACTAAAGACGTAAGCCTGATATAAAGATTTCACTGATAATGAGGAATGAAAATTTATTGTTGCCCTTATAATGAAGCCTAGCATTCTCCAAGCTTTACCACAAATATACAAGGTGTCTCAAAAGAAATTTTATATTTATTTAGCTTACTGCGTGAACGCAACGTATCCGAGGGGTGCGGGGGTTATGTTAATCGGTAGCCTGGCTCTTGGGAATTGAGTCACTATGGAGCGTTTCTCGGGAGCAGACCGCGCGTTATGCGTGCGAGAGTTTTACAAAAACGGTGATTCGGCGACTGTAGCGCGTAGAAAATTCTGCAGTATTCGAGGTTTTCGCCACTTAAATGATGCGCCAACCATTCCTCTCATTCGACATTGGGTTAAAAAGTTTGAAGAGACTGGTACAACGCTGGATAAATCAAAATCCGGGCGACCTAGGTCATCAAGAACGGTAGAAAACGTGGAGAATGTTAATCAGTCTGTTCGTGACGACCCGAACCTTTCAATTCGGAAGCGCGCAAGTGCTTTAAATGTGCATAGATCATCATTACATCACATTATGCACAAAGACCTAAAGCTGCACCCCTACAAAATTCAATTGGTGCAAGAATGAAAGCTCCAAGATGCCAGTCAGAGGCATTTTTCTCAGGCAAATTGATCTCCCGGAGAGGTGACATAAATTGGCCTCCACGCAGACCAGATTTAACCCCTATGGACTTTTTCCTATGGGGTTATCTTAAATCTAAAGTTTACGCCAATAAACCGACTTCACTGGCGCATTTGAAAGAAAATATCCGTCACGAAATGGCAGCTATCCCTGAGTCCACCTGCCGAGACGTCATAAGTAATTTTACTGTTCGATTAAACGAGTGCCGAGAACGCGAGGGTCTACATTTAGACGATATTATTTTTAAGAAATAAATCCCCAAAAAGTGTATTTTAATAATTAATAAACATTTTTTCTATATACGGCTTACTTTTTTTTTAATCGATCCACTAAATATAAAATTTCTTTTGAGACACCTTGTAATTAAAGTGAGATTCAAATGTTAATTTTGAGTCTAAAAATATGCCGAGATCCTTAACAACTTTGGTTCTTTGTAAATTGTGACTGCCTAAACTATATTGAAATTGATAGGAATTTTTATTTCGAGAAAAAGTTATAACTTGACATTTTTTATAATTTAAGAAGAGTTTATTTTTTAAACAGTAGGAATAAAAGTTATTTAGATCTATTTACAGTAGATAATAATCCCGCGAATTGCTAATTCTCGAATAAATTTTTATATCGTCTGCAAAAAGTAAAATGTTACTATGCTTTACAGCAGCGACAACATCATTAATAAAGATAGAAAAAGTAAAGGGCCTAGATGCGAACCCTGTTGTACCCCGGAAGTAACATTATCAAAACGCGATATGAAATTATTAATTTTTATAGCCTGGCTTCTATTACTTATGTAAGATATGAACCATCTTAGCAAATTACCATGTATGCCAAATTTTAATAATTTATTTATTAAAATATTGTGATCTATTTTGTCAAAGGCCTTACTAAAGTCGGTATATATGGAATCCACTTGGATTCTGTGATCTAAATGCTCCAGTAAATATTGAAAGTAAATCATGAGGTTAGTTTCAACAGACCGTCCCTGATGAAAACCATTGGGCTCGTATGTAACGTTTCCATGGTCATGATAAATAATATCTCTGTTAGAAAATATTAGGCCAAGTTATATCTACTGTGCTGCTAGAATGTATTTTATACAAGTACTTTGTGATGGCGGTCGGTCCTGTGGTGGCCACAGCTGATTTTTATTCAATGTTTAATGGCTGACAGTAGCTAACACAAATTAGAAAACAAGGAAGATAGCGGACTCCCATGTTACGGCTTTGGACAGCGATAGTTGCGACATTCGTGGTTGTAATATGAACTAGGATTAGGTAGTATGCAACCCGCAGTGCACACAAATATATTTTTATATTTTAAATTGCTATGAATCGCGCGATCATTAATTTTCTACCAAAATTGAAAAATAAAATGTAATTTTGGTAGAAAATTAAAGATTGCCTTGAACCGAAAATTATGATTAATTTATTTACAACTCTCCTAATTAATTTCCTAAAATTACAATTGTTAAAAGTTAATACTTTAGTAAGCGTTAAGTTTTATTATTTTATTTGCAAGCAAGCATATGAAATAAATAAACAAGTATTTATTTTTTACTTTTATATTTATTGCACATATTTAATTTAGTCTGTGCTATTTTTTTTTATTACACTATTTATATTTCTTTTGCATTTACCATTTAAAATATTATTGGTATAACCCGGGAATAGATTGCTACACAACTGCGCATGCGTCACACCGCGTTACATCGCACATGTTTTGTTTTACATACAAAGGTTCTAAACAGGCGGCATTATTATATTAGCGCGAGTTTCTTGAAACATATAGTGTTTTGTCATTAAACTAGAAGATGGGTAGCTCGCTTCGCTCGGCTTTTTCTAACCAAACACTTACTAACCTAACCTAAGATAGTGTTTTGTCATTAAACTAGAAGATGGGTAGCTCGCACCATTGTTTTACAGCCACTGATAATCCTTGAATTATTTAGTAAAATTGTTATGTGCTGCCATCTACAAAGAAATTTTGTAACGTTGTAGAAGTCTAATCCCTGGTTTAGCCATATTATTAATTACACTACACCATTTGAAAATCAAAAATGTGGTGAAGATATTTAAAAAATTCTTATAAAATTCATCGCTGTCACAATCACAATTTACTGTCACCTTTCGTTACAACGTCAAAAACAATTGCCGCAAATTGCCGATAATGAAGTGTTCTCAAAATGTTGGTTAAAAAAAAAAAAACGCTTTTAGCGCTGTCGGTGGATGGAATATAACTTAAAACCGTTTCAAGGCCGTGTATATGAGTTTCATACCACAGGTTGCTAAGACCAAAAATTAAAAAAAAAAAAAAAACAGTTTAGATTTTATATTTTCGTCACTACGGAAACTAGTGTAGGTGTAATGTTTTTAACAAATATAAATGCCAAAAAAATTAAAAAATTATTTTAATATTTAAAAATGTCTCACCAGCAAAGGAGCTAAGTCCAATTTGGTTACGTCTAAGCATTTTTCAACCAGGTATTTTTTTAATCCATGAAATTTAACAAACAATGAAATTAATGAAATTATTTTATTTTAAAAATTTGTATAGTGATCATGATTATGTATTAACAAATAAATAATTTTACTAGTTTAAAAAATCGTATAAAAATCTTCATTCTTCTTTATTTAATTTTTCTTTTTTATTTTGTTTTCTCTTCTTCGAATTCTTCTTTGAGGGTTTGTAGTAGTACATTACTTTACTGGGTATGGTACAGGATATAATGGAAAGGATAAATAGGGATAGGAAGAAAAGGATAGAATCTACGGAGTAGTAGATGTACCACGGCATTCCTACGGCCTCTGATCTGAGATGATGGGCCCCCTCATGACGCAAAACGTACTCAATCCACCACATTGCTTTCTCTAAAGGAGGAATTGGTTGATCAAGAAGAATTTTTCCAATTTTTTCAGCTGTTTTTTTATACCTATAACAAAATATTTATATTTTGAAGAACCCTTTGCATATTTTGTACAATTAGATTGACATAGAAGACAAATTTTTGGGGCAAAATTGTATTTATTTTTCTACCTAGTCTTCATTCTGCTTGCAACTGTTGCATATGAAGGAGCAGACTCAGCATGAACTCCGTCTTTTAAAAAGAAATATCTTATTACTGCTCGTAACTCGATTTTATTCGTGATTAAGAAAATGTATGTAATTTATTGCTTTAGTTGACTGTCACAGTAACGCTGTATTAATGATGTGCGGATCACATAAAAGCCAGATCTGCGGATATGGATACGGATTATGTGGGTCCTGATCCGCTGATACGGATACGGATAGGGGAAGCCGGGGCATAACGGACACCTAATGATTACACTGGTCAACAAATTTAAACTTTTTTTTTGCTGACTTAGATCTGATACTTGTTTTTAACTAATTTTGCGGTGCTGATATCAAAAATGTTAACAGTTTCTGCCTATCACGTCAAATTTTTGTTCTATCGTATTTTGACTTTTTTTCACCTTTTCACGTTCTGATATACGTCTACTTTAATTTCAACTTCGTTCTTGTTGTCCAATATATTTCGTAGGAACGCCTTACATGCAGGTACTTGTTAAAGACTTTGGTGGAGCGAACAAAAATCATTTTCCCCCCTCTTCATATTAAACTGGGTCTAATGAAGCAGTTTGTAAAAGCGTTGAACAAAGATGGTGACTGTTTCAAATATATATCTGACACAGAAGTCTCATTTTGAAGCTAAAAGCTGGCATTTTTGACGGACCACAAATTAGAAAATTAGTGAATGATCCACATTTCACTGTACATATGGACGATATGGAGAAGAATGCATGACAGGCTTTCGGGGCGCTCATCAAATTTTTTTTTTGGGAATAAAAAAGCCAAAAACTATGTGGAGGTCGTTGAAAATTTGATTGAAAATTATCATCATCTGGGGTGCAATATGAGCGTGAAACTTCATTTTTTAAATTTGTCATCTTGACAAATTTCCTGTCAATTTTGGAGATGTTAGTGATGAACAGGGTGAACGTTTCTATCAGGATTTAAAAGAGATGGGGAGACGTTATCAAGGAAGGTGGGATACTCACATGATGGCTGACTACTGTTGGAGTATTAAAAGGGACTTGTCGGGAATAGTGCACTCCAGAAGATCTTACAAACGACCATTTAATCCTTAAATTATTTTTTATTTTTATTTCAACACTCCAATGCATTAAAATGTAATTAAAACTGTTCTCCTTTTCTTTCTTTCACTATAAATAAAATTTTAAGAATATTTTCTAATTATTTAGTCCTTATTGTTTGCCAAATTTGTACCAATTACAGTATCGACGTCTAACACTAAAGGATAGAAACATTATTTGGTCGAAAATATATATTTGTTGAAGAGCAAAAATCTGATGTGATACGCAAAAACTGATGTGATATTTGATTTCAGCAGCACCAAATTAGTGACGAACAAGTCTTAGATGTAAGTCAGCAAAAATTGTGTTGACCAGTGTTATCTTTAATAAAATCTTAAGGAATATAATAAAAAATTACGAAATACTTTTATTCGTAAGATGATTTATTGTTTAATTATTAGAGACAGTAAAACAACTTAGGCCCGGTCTTTCCACCTTCAGATAAAGTCCCAGGTAACTATCTGACAGATAAGGTTATTTTTAACTTCATCTGCTGAGTAAATGTCATCCCTTCTTTCTATACAAATGTATCTATCGGATAGTTATCTAACGGATAATAAGACTGACGTATTGGATTCACTAACTGGTATTGACATTTACTCAGCAGATGAAGGTACAAATAACCTTATCTGTCAGATTGTTACCTGGGACTTTATCTGAAGGTGGAAAGACCGGGCCTTAGAAAAATACAAAAATAAAAGTTATCACGATATAAAAAAAAAGCTTCCTTGTGCTCATTATGTCCCGGTGTCAGGGCACAATGAGCACGGGCGTGGTATAAGGGCAATCAGCTAAAATCTGGCGCAGAATGAACACACGTGAGTGCATTCCTCATCGTTATCATCTTCTCCAGCGCAAGAACAATGTGCCCACTTGCCACATGCTCTGCACTCGAGCAATCAACGTCTGGATATGTGTGAAAAATATATCAACGCAGCAAAAAACACGTTTCACCAATTTACAAAATGTAAACGCCAGCTCTCAGTCATACAACCACTCTCGGAAGACACTAGCGAAGTACTGAACGTGATTGGAATGCATCCAAACATGGCGCCATGCTTTAACAGCCAATAAGAGCCCATTATGCCCCGACTTCCCCTACGAATCTTGCATTACAATAGAAAAATGACCTTAAAGCAGTGTTTCTCAACCTTTTCTGGCCTGGGACCCCCCTAAATTGTGTAAATATTGTCTGCGGCTCCCCTATATTATGGCAAGATAACGAGAACACGAGTTTTTTCTTAAAGGCGATTGCGAAAAGGCGACGAGCGAGCAGGTTGGGAAAAATTTTCAACTAAAATTTATCCACAAAATAGAATGGTAGTATTGAAGTACAGGATATCAAAGACAATTTCGAATTTTTAAATGGGAACGTATGTCATATTAGATATCTTTGGATAGAGCTTTTCAACAACTTTTACTTATATTTTTTTAATATCTTTTACGGTTGACAAAAAACTGTGATATTTTTAAATGACGATTATATTCCTTACAACGACTTGAAAGTAAAGTATTTTTATTTACAAGAGTTCAAAGTGCCTTCCATTTTAATTTAGACACATTCGCATCCTTACTATTGAGTTATCTGTAGCTCGGAGAGCAATTAAAAAAATATATAATAAAAAATATTGCACTTTCAAGTCGTACCTACTTCAAATTACAACTTGAAAATACTTGAAGCACCTCCAACGCGAACCATTGTCAAAGAAACCCATCAACCGACACATACAATTTATTTGACCATGATATAGTCTACTTATAGTCTGTTTCTTTGGTTAAAGCGGAACTAGATTTTCAAATCTAGTAATTTTTAACGATTAAATGAAGCTTTTCATCATTTTGTTTAGTAAAAGCCCATTTACTCATTATAAAGTTAGCTAGTGACAACTTAAACGTTTGAAATAGCATGTAGTTTAAATTAGTTGTCAAAATAAGTATATTATGTATAAAAATAAATAGAATATTTATTTTCTTTATGTTATGAAATGTATATTTTTATAAATATAAATGTAAGATACTCGTATTTATAAATATGAATAAAATTTATATCTTGCAAGATTGAGTGCATTTTTATTATATTTTCATGTTTCAATCTTGTATGACTTCGCGGCCCCCCGACGAAGCTTTCACGGCCCCCCGGTTGAGAAACGCTGCCTTAAAGGGATAGTTAGATGTGTCATGCTGTTCCTACAAACTAAAGCATGTAAACTGAGTGTACGAACACGTAGAAAGATTGTTACCGGCGCCTATAAGCGCTTGTAAATTTGCGCCAATCAGCGAGAATAAATATTGCTTTAATTTTAATTATACCCGGCACGTAGAACGCTTGTTAGCGCTTGAAACATAACAGGAGTAACAGGAGTAACAGGAATCTTTGAAACATTTTTATCAGCTTACAAGAAACAGCCAATCAGTTTTCTGATATTTTGTTGATTTTTTTTTATGATTTGATTTCCGGTGAGGCAGTATTTTGATATTTATTTTCTACATAAATAATTTTATGGCGTAAATTAGCAGTTTTCTTTTATCAGTTTCTTACCTAGAGTTGTTCATGATTTGTACTATGCTTTTTTTCAATGATTCTTGAGTTATTTTATTAAATTCAAATCGTTCTCCAACTCCAAGTCGGTTGATTTGTCGACAGTTGCAATACTGGTCCGCAAAAAATGGAATACAGATTAATGGAACACTGTTAACTAGAGCTTCTTCCACGGAATGGAGACCACCATGAGTAATAAACAGTTTCAGGTTTGGATGAGCTAAAAAATACAATTTTATTTTAATACAAGGTGTCTCAAAAGAAATTTTATATATAGTGGATCGATTAACAAAAAAAGTAAGCCGTATGTAGAAAAAATGTTTATTAATTATTAAAATACACTTTTTGGGGATTTATTTCTTAAAAATAATATCGTCTAAATGTAGACCCTCGCGTTCTCGGCACTCATTTAATCGAATAGTAAAATTACTTATGACGTCTCGGCAGGTGGACTCAGGGATGGCTGCCATTTCGTGACGGATATTTTCTTCCAAATGCGCCAGTAAAGTCGGTTTATTGGCGTAAACTTTAGATTTAAGATAACCCCATAGGAAAAAGTCCATAGGGGTTAAATCTGGACTGCGTGGAAGCCAATTTATGGAACCTCTCCGGGAGATCAATTTGCCTTTTCACGAAAATTTCACGAACACGTGGCAGAGACATATTGGACGTGTGTGAAGTAGCTACGTCCTATTGGAACCATGTTCTTTGGTTATAGCCAGGAAAGTTTTGCAGTTCAGGTACCAAGAAGTTGTCTAACATCTCCACATAACGCTCTGAATTCACTGTAACTGCACGCCCCCTTTCGTCTTCAAAAAAGTAAGGGCCGATAATTCCTCGCGCCGACATCGCAGCCCATACGGTCACTTTAGGCGAATGTAGGGGTTTCTAATGTTTGTGTTTCGGATTCGTTGCACTCCAGTAGCGGCAGTTCTGCTTATTTACGTGGCCATTAAGATAAAAATGAGCTTCATCCGAAAACAAAATGTTGGTAAACGTTGAAAATCGCTCAATCACCTGATTTACGAAATTAAGCCTCTGACTGGCATCTTGGTGCTTTAATTCTTGCACCAATTGAATTTTGTAGGGGTGTAGCTTTAGGTCTTTGTGCATAATGCGATGTAATGATGATCTATGCACATTTAAAGCACTTGCGCGCTTCCGAATTGAAAGGTTCGGGTCGTCACGAACATATTGATTAACATTCTCCACGTTTTCTACCGTTCTTGATGACCTAGGTCGCCCGGATTTTGATTTATCCAGCGTTGTACCAGTCTCTTCAAACTTTTTAACCCAATGTCGAATGAGAGGAATGCTTGGCGCATCATTTAAGTGGCGAAAACCTCGAATACTGCAGAATTTTCTACGCGCTACAGTCGCCGAATCACCGTTTTTGTAAAACTCTCGCACGCATAACGCGCGATCTGCTCCCGAGAAACGCTCCATAGCGACTCAATTCCCAAGAGCCAGGCTACCGATTGACATAACCCCCGCGCCCCTCGGATACGTTGCGTTCACGCAGTAAGATAAATAAATATAAAATTTCATTTGAGACACCTTGTATATAGTAAAATTTATTATGGATGACATCAGGGCTTTACTATGCCTAACTAATCTTGCATTATTGTCAACAGAGAAAAGTATTAAAGAAAGATATTATTCAATAATAAGAGGCAAAATCAGAAACTAAAAGAAACACGTCTAAATTTATTTAACCCAAAAGGAAGAATTTTTCATTATGACAATGCACGTCTTCACTCAGCAAAATTAACCCGCCAAAAAATTCAAGATTTAAACTGGGAAATTATTCCACATCCACAGTATTCACCCTATCTCGCACCTTCCGGTTTTCACCTATTTAGTTCAATAAAACATACGAGGTGTGTAAATTAAATAACCGGACTGGCAACATAGCATTTGATCTGGCAACATTTGGGACGCGGCACTTGGAGGGGCCCAGGTGAACATGTGATACGCATTCAGTACGAGTTTGAACTACATTGAGTAATTTTGTTGTCGTTGCGATTTTTGTCGTGAAACAGTTTTTTCTAGAGCGTTTATGACATTAATTTCGAGCAACGGTGTGCTATCAGGTTTTGCTTCAGACTTGGGCACAGTGCAACGGAAACTTTAACAAAACTTCAGCAGACCTACGGAGACAATATTTTGTCAAGGACCCAGGTTTTTGGTGGTTTAAGGCATTTTCAGAAGGCAGAGAGTTGATTGAAGATGAATCACGTAGTGGAAGGCCTTCATCTTCAAGAACCAATGAAAATGTCGACAGAATCCGGGATCTTGTGCGTTCAGATCGTCGGTTGACAGAATGATATGACTCACACTACCGTTCATCAGATTTTGACCAATGAATTGGGGATGACAATGCGCCTTGTCACACAGCAATTTCAATAAACGAGTTTTTGGCCAGTAAAAATATTCCTGGGTTCCTCAGCCTCCTTATTCGTCTGATTTAAGTCCTTGTGATTTTTTCCTCTTCCCAAGATTGAAAAATCACCTCAAGGGACGTCATTTTGGGACACTCGAAAACATTCAACCGTCCGTAACCGACCAGCTGTTATGAGGATTGGAAGAACCATCCTCAGCGCTGTGTGGCTTCCCAAAGAAGTTATTTTGAGAGAGACAATAGTGATTTGTAATTCTATTCGAATAAAAATAAATAAATAAATAAATAAAAAATCAGTCTGGTTACTTAATTTACACACCTCGTATACCCAGATATGAAAAATTTCGAAATATCACCCATGTAGAAAATCGTCTGATCAGTTATTTTAAGTCAAAACCAGAAAACTTCTATAGAGAGGGAATCAAAAAATTAGTACGACGTTGGGAAGCCGTAATAAATAATGATAGTAATTATATTTTGGAATTATACATAATAAAAATTTCAGATTCAGTAATCAGATGCATCAGAAACTACAGAACAATTCTTCACTCAATGATAAAAATTGATTTAAAAAATGACAAATTTTACATTTAAAAACTACGCCTATGGAGACATACAGCCGTATGAATAAATTTGAAGTAAATGCTCATAAGTAGAAGGTAGAAGTAAAAGCATTTTCTTCGAGTAAAAGGTCGGAGTAAAAGCATTTGCTTCTTTTTATATGAATAATGATTACCTTTTACTTACAAGTCAATGCTTCTACTGGTGATAAAAGGTCAAGAGGATGTGTTTATGTTGAAACCTGAAAATCCGTATTTATCAAAATCGTACTACTTTTTCTGATTGCTCGGCGATTAGCCTCGTTGCAGAAATAGGCCGATGTAAAATAAATAAATTTTTCTGATTGCTGTCAACTTGAAATTAGTCTATAAACACTATCAAAACTGTACTAGTGCTGTACTGAGTTCCATGTTTGACATATCAGTTTATTTTTATTGGTGTAAAGTCATGTACAGATTCAGGGCACTTTACACCTACTTTACATTTCACTGGCATCACAAATTGCCTATACATTTTAGCATAGGTTTTCCTTTACGATTCACATATTCATCTTCATGGATCTTCGGTTTTTCTATCCCTATATGTGTACAGTCAATGACACCAACTACGGTTGGAAAACGGTATTTTCTTTACCACATTTTTTTTCGCCTCCACTAATAAATTTTGGGAAGAAAGAAATTTAATCCAGTTGCCAGCTTGTGCAATTATTTGATCAAAAACACTGCTGACAATCAGTGATACTGTGGATTGCTCCACCCCAAGTTCCTCACCGATACTTCTTTAAAATCCAAGATCAGCTAGCAATCTCAACAGAAAAAAAGTTACCTAAAAATTATTAGCTAAACACTCCATGTTCTCCTGTTCAAAACGAAACTAACTTTTATGTCAGTACGACGTGGTGAAGATCGATGCCTATAATGTTTCATATTTCTTAAATGCACAATATACGCCATGGCAATTAGTTCGCTACAACACTTTTCCACAAGTGAGTATATGAAAATATAGATGCATGTTTTTCGAAGCATTTGTTTATAATTTAAAGTAAAAGGTCTGTTTTATTCATAACAATTTACTTCTGTCGTGAGCAAAAGATCAGCAAAAAAGCATTTGCTTCTTACTCATAAGTAGAAGGTTTTGCTTGCATTTTTATTCATATTGTTGGGAGGATTTGCTTCATAATGTGCAAGTAAAAGGTTATGCTTATTTTTATTCATACGGCCCATTATCCGCCATGGCAATTAGTTCGCTACAACACTTTTTCACAAGTGAGTATATGAATATATAGATACATGTTTTTCGAAGCATTTGTTTATAATTTAAAGTAAAAGGTCTGTTTTATTCATAACCATTTACTTCTGTCTTGAGCAAAAGATCAGCAAAAAAGCATTTGCTTCTTACTCATAAGTAGAAGGTTTTGCTTGCATTTTTATTCATATTGTTGGGAGGATTTGCTTCATAATTTGCAAGTAAAAGGTTATGCTTATTTTTATTCATACGGCCCATTATCCGCCATGGCAATTAGTTCGCTACAACACTTTTTCACAAGTGAGTATATGAATATATAGATGCATGTTTTTCGAAGCATTTGCTTATAATTTAAAGTTAAAGGTCTGTTTTATTCATAACCATTTACTTCTGTCTTGAGCAAAAGATCAGCAAAAAAGCATTTGCTTCTTACTCATAAGTAGAAGGTTTTGCTTGCATTTTTATTCATATTGTTGGGAGGATTTGCTTCATAATTTGCAAGTAAAAGGTTATGCTTATTTTTATTCATACGGCCCATTATCCGCCATGGCAATTAGTTCGCTACAACACTTTTTCGCAAGTGAGTATATGAATATATAGATGCATGTTTTTCGAAGCATTTGCTTATAATTTAAAGTAAAAGGTCTGTTTTATTCATAACCATTTACTTCTGTCTTGAGCAAAAGATCAGCAAAAAAGCATTTGCTTCTTACTCATAAGTAGAAGGTTTTGCTTGCATTTTTATTCATATTGTTGGGAGGATTTGCTTCATAATTTGCAAGTAAAAGGTTATGCTTATTTTTATTCATACGGCCCATTATCCGCCATGGCAATTAGTTCGCTACAACACTTTTTCACAAGTGAGTATATGAATATATAGATACATGTTTTTCGAAGCATTTGCTTATAATTTAAAGTAAAAGGTCTGTTTTATTCATAACCATTTACTTCTGTCTTGAGCAAAAGATCAGCAAAAAAGCATTTGCTTCTTACTCATAAGTAGAAGGTTTTGCTTGCATTTTTATTCATATTGTTGGGAGGATTTGCTTCATAATTTGCAAGTAAAAGGTTATGCTTATTTTTATTCATACGGCCCATTATCCGCCATGGCAATTAGTTCGCTACAACACTTTTTCACAAGTGAGTATATGAAAATATAGATGCATGTTTTTCGAAGCATTTGCTTATAATTTAAAGTAAAAGGTCTGTTTTATTCATAACCATTTACTTCTGTCTTGAGCAAAAGATCAGCAAAAAAGCATTTGCTTCTTACTCATAAGTAGAAGGTTTTGCTTGCATTTTTATTCATATTGTTGGGAGGATTTGCTTCATAATTTGCAAGTAAAAGGTTATGCTTATTTTTATTCATACGGCCCATTATCCGCCATGGCAATTAGTTCGCTACAACACTTTTTCACAAGTGAGTATATGAATATATAGATGCATGTTTTTCGAAGCATTTGCTTATAATTTAAAGTAAAAGGTCTGTTTTATTCATAACCATTTACTTCTGTCTTGAGCAAAAGATCAGCAAAAAAGCATTTGCTTCTTACTCATAAGTAGAAGGTTTTGCTTGCATTTTTATTCATATTGTTGGGAGGATTTGCTTCATAATTTGCAAGTAAAAGGTTATGCTTATTTTTATTCATACGGCCCATTATCCGCCATGGCAATTAGTTCGCTACAACACTTTTTCACAAGTGAGTATATGAATATATAGATGCATGTTTTTCGAAGCATTTGCTTATAATTTAAAGTAAAAGGTCTGTTTTATTCATAACCATTTACTTCTGTCTTGAGCAAAAGATCAGCAAAAAAGCATTTGCTTCTTACTCATAAGTAGAAGGTTTTGCTTGCATTTTTATTCATATTGTTGGGAGGATTTGCTTCATAATTTGCAAGTAAAAGGTTATGCTTATTTTTATTCATACGGCCCATTATCCGCCATGGCAATTAGTTCGCTACAACACTTTTTCACAAGTGAGTATATGAATATATAGATGCATGTTTTTCGAAGCATTTGCTTATAATTTAAAGTAAAAGGTCTGTTTTATTCATAACCATTTACTTCTGTCTTGAGCAAAAGATCAGCAAAAAAGCATTTGCTTCTTACTCATAAGTAGAAGGTTTTGCTTGCATTTTTATTCATATTGTTGGGAGGATTTGCTTCATAATTTGCAAGTAAAAGGTTATGCTTATTTTTATTCATACGGCCCATTATCCGCCATGGCAATTAGTTCGCTACAACACTTTTTCACAAGTGAGTATATGAATATATAGATGCATGTTTTTCGAAGCATTTGCTTATAATTTAAAGTAAAAGGTCTGTTTTATTCATAACCATTTACTTCTGTCTTGAGCAAAAGATCAGCAAAAAAGCATTTGCTTCTTACTCATAAGTAGAAGGTTTTGCTTGCATTTTTATTCATATTGTTGGGAGGATTTGCTTCATAATTTGCAAGTAAAAGGTTATGCTTATTTTTATTCATACGGCCCATTATCCGCCATGGCAATTAGTTCGCTACAACACTTTTTCACAAGTGAGTATATGAATATATAGATGCATGTTTTTCGAAGCATTTGCTTATAATTTAAAGTAAAAGGTCTGTTTTATTCATAACCATTTACTTCTGTCTTGAGCAAAAGATCAGCAAAAAAGCATTTGCTTCTTACTCATAAGTAGAAGGTTTTGCTTGCATTTTTATTCATATTGTTGGGAGGATTTGCTTCATAATTTGCAAGTAAAAGGTTATGCTTATTTTTATTCATACGGCCCATTATCCGCCATGGCAATTAGTTCGCTACAACACTTTTTCACAAGTGAGTATATGAATATATAGATGCATGTTTTTCGAAGCATTTGCTTATAATTTAAAGTACAAGGTCTGTTTTATTCATAACCATTTACTTCTGTCTTGAGCAAAAGATCAGCAAAAAAGCATTTGCTTCTTACTCATAAGTAGAAGGTTTTGCTTGCATTTTTATTCATATTGTTGGGAGGATTTGCTTCATAATTTGCAAGTAAAAGGTTATGCTTATTTTTATTCATACGGCCCATTATCCGCCATGGCAATTAGTTCGCTACAACACTTTTTCACAAGTGAGTATATGAATATATAGATGCATGTTTTTCGAAGCATTTGCTTATAATTTAAAGTTAAAGGTCTGTCTTATTCATAACCATTTACTTCTGTCTTGAGCAAAAGATCAGCAAAAAAGCATTTGCTTCTTACTCATAAGTAGAAGGTTTTGCTTACATTTTTATTCATATTGTTGGGAGGATTTGCTTCATAATTTGCAAGTAAAAGGTTATGCTTATTTTTATTCATATGGTCCATTATCCTCCATGGCAATTAGTTCGCTACAACACTTTTTCACAAGTGAGTATATGAATATATAGATGCATGTTTTTCGAAGCATTTGCTTATAATTTAAAGTAAAAGGTCTGTTTTATTCATAACCATTTACTTCTGTCTTGAGCAAAAGATCACCAAAAAAGCATTTACTTCTTACTCATAAGTAGAAGGTTTTGCTTGCATTTGTATTCATATTGTTGGGAGGATTTGCTTCATAATTTGCAAGTAAAAGGTTATGCTTATTTTTATTCATATGGCCCATTGAATTTAGTTCAGAGCTTAAATACGTCCTAACACTATTAATTATGTTTACAAGCTTGTTTACTTTCTGGGCGACCTTGTATTTTTGTATTACGAAAAAATTACAAAACTAAACTATAAAATGCTGTTAAAAATGAGGTTAACGAAAACAAACATAATATGTGCGATTTACAACCTATTATTTTAACTAAATTACAATAATAATTACTGTTATCATAAACTATGATAAATATATTTGTTTGTCAAATCGCCATAAATAAGAACTATAAATTATATTTTTATTATACTTTATTATAAAATGATGATAAATATTTTAAAAAAATTACCTAATGCTGCTTGTTGTGGTAGCCATTTTAGAAGTTTTATTTTTGAAGTTTTGTTTGAAAAATTATCAGGTGCCCATCTCCAAAGAATTTTGTAGGGCAACTCTGCGAAAGCTTCTTTAAAAATATTTAATTTTTCTTCTGGTAAATCCCAGCTTTGGACAACTGTGCCAAAACTTAATAATATGGCTCCTTCAGTGGCTTTATCCAGAAAATTTTTCACATCCTAAAAAAAAAAGTGTGAATTTTTAAATATTTCATGGTTTTGTAGGTACAGTGGTGGCCATAAGTATGGAAACTTTTAAAACTACTAAAGAAAAATGTCATTTGTCAGAAAATTGCAAACTTCTGATACTGAACGTTTATAAAAAGTTAGTTTCGGAAGGTAATGCCAAACCTATACTTAGAACTGCGGAATTAACTAATGTTCCATACAGAACAATTCAACGTATCATTGTTCGTGGCAAAAATCAGCAGCGAAAACGACCCGATTTACAAGTTTTCAAGAAAATAGAGTTTTATGTCTAAGGGCCGAGAGTTCCAGTTCCTAATAAACTCCACAATAGTTATTTGACACATAATATATTTATGAAGCTATTGTAATAAATTTATTGGTGATTTCCAAGTTACAAAATCCTTCTAATAGTTTATTAGCAACATAATTTTTTGTTTTTGCATTGGTATTTCTTATGAAGATAGTAACACGGTGCAAGAGGGATAGAGCTATACGTAAATTTGTAGAGCTAAAGTGAGATGAAATTTTGACACTGAATATTTTGACATTAAATATTTTGACAATAAATAGTTTGACTTGACATTCAATGACATTACGTATATTTTTTGTGTTACTGTTAAAATGACAATTAAACGGCGTTCAACAAATTTTATCACAGAAAAAGAGGACAATATAGATAGAAGAGAAGTTAATAAAAATAGCATTTTATAATACAAAAGTTACTGAAAATAAGAAGACAGCCATATTTTGCTTTATTTTACATTCCTTAAACAATATGAATTAAACTTATCAGCAATTTTCAGCCACACATCTTTATTATTCTGCCAATAATTGCGTCTGTCTTCTTATTCTCTATCATTTTTATATAAATAGTAATGCTTAAAGTATTGTTTGTAGTGTGTTGTAATCGTAATTGAAATAAATACATATGTAAAAATAAAAGACAATGTTTATTTAAATATATATATATTTATATATTGTTCTTTATATATCACATTTACAATAAATGCCCAAAATATTCTAAAAACGGTTGTCCATAATTTATAAATTCACCCAAACAGATCGTCGATTTCGCCAAAATACAACTTAAATGTATATAAAACACTAAAATCACCATTATATAAATGTTTAAAAACTACACATTCGTATATTCTTTTAAAATTATACGGTTTTTAATTAAAATTGAAATATTAACACATTTTGCGAACTTGTTTTTGGTTATATGTCACTTTATTAAGCACTTCATGTTGCCTATAAGTTATTAGACAAATAAGCCTGTTTATTAGCAACCTAATAACTATTTAGGGGTGGAACTCTCGGAAAAAAAATTATGTTGCTAATAAACTTATTGGACAGTTTATTAGCAACTGGAACTCTCGGCCCTTAAACAATAATAAATAAAATATACGACTTTTATTTGAAAAATATAGTGCCGACTCTGCATCTTTTAATAAAAAAGTTGGAAGAAGACGGAATAGAATTTCCATACAAAGTTAGCCACATGTATAATTATTGGAAGTTGCTAGGGTTTAGATATAGAACATTAAATAAACGTTTACATATTATGGAATCAGATAGATTAATAAGGGCGAGATCGCAGTATTTGGACCAATTACATAAAAACAGAGAAGAAGGTAGACTCATCGATTTAGATGAAACATGTTATGACACGCATGATATTCGCAAGAAGAGTTTATCAGACAATTCCTCTAAATGTATTTTAAAAACAGTATTTTCCAGAGGGAGACGTGTTATTATACTACACGCTAGAAGCGAACAAGGATGGGTTCAGAATGGACTCTTGATCATTATTTGAACTTTGGTTCAAAACTCAACTTCTGCCCAATGTGTCAGAAAATACGGTGATCGTAATGGACAATGCTTCGTATCATTCTCGCCAATTAAAAAAAATTCCAACTGCAGCAACACGAAAAGCTGATAGGGGAGAGTAGCCGAATTTGGACCATCACCTAGGTTGGACCATCATCGTAACTTGACCTGTATAAGGCATTTACGCACCAAAACATTAATTTAGAAGGGGATGGACGTACACTTGTTTGATGCAATCATTTTTATAACAGCGCACCTCATGGTTGCAGTTAGCGAAGTGTTATTAGTATTTACATACCATCAATTAAATATTTTATCAATAAGGCCAATAGTCTTTAGACTGTTTCAAAGTAAGTAACAAAATATATTTTTATATCTGCAGAAAGTAAACTTGTCTGACTACAATTTACTATAATAGTTTTATTAATCTAGTTCAAATGTAAGGTTAGGTGAAACATTTTAAAATATTTATAAAAGTAGCTCACGTTGGACCACAAGCAGTCGCCTGAATTGGACCGGTCCAATTCAGATGTCTAAATTGCTAAATGAAGCATACGGCCGAGCAGCCACTGTAGCTATAGCTGAAAGTGCTTTCCGTGCCTCTGGTATTTGGCCTGTAAATAGACATACATTCAGGACCACCAGTTTGCAGCATCCGATATTTTACAGTGTTCTGCTAACCCTGCTGAAATCGCAGTAAATACTACAAGTAAGCCTAATACACCAACATCTATATCTTTAAGTCACAGTAAAAATAATAATAGTGATTCTGCTGTTGATTATGTACCTCGGGAGAAAAAAATTAAAAAGTGTAAGGATATTCGTTACGATATATCACCTCCACCAAAACTAAAACCACAGCAAGGTCCACCGTCTTCTCGAACTGGAGGAATAGCCCAAAAAGCAATTTTAATAACAAGTAGTCCTCATAAAAAGCAATTAGAAAAAGTCAAAGAGAAAAAGACTAACAAAGTAAAATTACCCCAATATTGGACCAAAAAGACAAAGAATAAAAACTAAGACTACATGGTTTTGTATTATATGTGAGGAAATGAAGGAAGATGAGATGATACAATGCATAAAATGTCACACTTGGGTCCATACACAGTGTGCTGGAGTCAGTGCAAAAATCAAAAGTACTTTTGCTTCAATTGTGTTTAAGTATATTGATTGTTCATTTTGGAAAACCTCTGGTCCATCCTAAGAAACCAGTTTCTTTAATTGGACCGATGACGATTTTTATGTATTGATTTTTCACTGTTCAATATAATTATTTATTTAAAATAAATTATATTATTTTGAAGATATAAAAAATAACTTTTTTTCCACTACTTCCTTTTTATTAAAAATACTTGTACATCCCTATATATTAAATAATTCTTAAGTGGTCCAAATTTGGCTACTCTCCCCTATAATAAATATTTTAGAAGAGGAAAACATATTTGTTGAAAACGTCACTAAAAAATTTATGTGAAGTGTGAATCTTCACACATTTCTGGGTTTTGCAGGTATTTAGTAACTGAATGATGATTATTTGGGATGCCAAAACAAATTTTATGTCAAAATATTTTTTTATGAATTTTAATTCGAATGCCTAATACCATTATTTAAGTTTCTAAATATGTACAGTATTTTATTTATACAGCAAGGTTCAGTAAGATTTTTAAAATTGCGCCTATGGCTTCCATTGGTTGCTTATATCATAAGTCCCTCCCTCTGATTTCGTCACAGAATTAAATTATAATTTCAACACTTCCCACTGGTTATTAAATTTACGCTTTTAAAAAATAAATGCAACATTTACCAAAATATAACGAATTTTGACAAAATAATTTAAACAAAATAGAAATGCAAAAAAAAAAAACAATAAAATTAACAGGATTCGAATTCTGCAACGTTCGCACTGCAATTTACAAAGTGCGTTACGAAACCATCTGAGCTACCAGAGTTTCTTATCTGAAGTGTTACATAGCGAATTATATATTTAACATATTTTATTTAAAAACACAAAAAATGCGTTATTTTCTAAAAACATAATCTGATCAAAAATTCCTGTTGTACTATTCCGGTTCACACCAATGTACATTACTTAGAATTTTTTCAGATTTTTAGTTTAAACCATCTAGGCTACAGGGTGTGGGACAAAAAATTTTTTGCACAATTTTGGCAAAAATCGCATCAAAATAATTTTTTTTGCAAAAATAAAATTTTGATCGTTAATTCACGTACTAAGGGCTTTCATTTGATACCCTACTCAGAATTTAAAAAAAATATTTTTTTTTTTGATGAGCACATTTTAGTTTATATTTTTAGGGGGATATGTTTTTTAGATGTTTTAGTATTTTTCCTATGTGTGGGTCAAAGAGTTGTATAAGCATGCCAAATTTCAACTCTCTAGGTTTAGCCGTTTGGCTACAATTTTTACCGAACAGACAGACAGACAGACAGACAGACAGACAGACAGACAGACAGACAGACAGACAGACGACAAAATGACGGTATAAGGGTTTTTTGGTCATACCTACAAAACCCTAAAAAACGAAAGCAGAGTTATTTATATTAATGATCTGCCATTATATATGAATCAAGTTAATACTATATTGTATGCAGATGATACAACAATTTTGAATAATGATTCTAATTATGAACAGCTTATAGATCAAAGCCAGTTAAACCTGGAACGTATTAAAGAGTGGTTCAGAGCTAATATGTTAAGTATTAATGTAGCTAAAACACACCATCTGTTTTTTTCCCTGAGGGCTCCCGACCCTGTTAACAACGACTTAGTAAAGTTATTGGGTGTTGTCATAGGTGCTAATCTCAATTGGGAGAAACATATAGAAGTAACATCCGCAAAGCTTTGTAAGTCCATATATTGTATCAGGAATTTAAAACAGAAGGTTACTCAAAATGTTTTATTAACAGCATACTATACATTATTTCAATCTCATTTCACCTATGCCTTATTAGCCTGGGGGCATTCCTCTCATGCCGAAAGAATTTTTGGTTTGCAGCGACGTGTTGTTAGAATTGTTAGCGGTTTAGCATACAGAGATGATTGTAGAAGTTCCTTTGTCAATTTAGGTATTCTGACGTTTCCTTGCCTGTACATTTATTGCTGCTTGACACATGTCCACTTAAATTATAAAGACAAAAAGCTTCAAAAAGATGTTCACAGCTACAATACCCGTGGCAAAGAACTAATCAGGCCTGATTATACAAGACTGACCTCAACTAGATACTCGTTGAACTATTATGCCACTAAATTTTACAATGTTCTCCCTTATGAAATAAAAAAAATTACCATTGAAATCATTCAAGATCAAACTAAAATCCCTCCTAATTAACAAGGCATTTTATAGCTTTGGCGAGTATCTTAATGGACAATTTTGACAAACTTTAACAAACTTTCTACGTGACTGCAGCTTTTTCTCGCAATATATGCCTCTTAACTTTTAATTTGTTATTTTAATATGTCTTATTTTATTGTTAAATGTACTAATATTTTTTATATTTTAATATGTACCCTTTTTTTATTTTAAATTGTAATAATATTTTTTATATTTTAATATGTTTCATTTTATTTTAAATTGTACTAATTTTATTTTATATTATGACGAATGTAAAAAACTCAAATTTTATTAACATGAATAAATATTATTATTATTATAGTTGAAGGTAATGGGATTCGGACCAGTCAGAAAATAAAAACAAATTTATTAACTTCGCTAACGTTTCGATTTTTATTTTAAATCTTCATCAGAGCTACAAAGATATATAGAAAAATAAAATTATTAAATCGGTAAGTTTACATGTATAAAATTATGATAGTGTTCAAATTTAACAAGTCAAGTAGTTAAAATAAGCATTACAAAATTGTCGGAATTTAAAATATAACATAAAATAATTATTAAATAATAAAAACATATCAAATATGGTTAAAGAATAAAAAACAATGTTAAATTTACATTACCTTAGTTAATAGTCACGAAATAAAATAACAATTGTAAAATTAATAACGAACACATCATATTGTCCGGACATCATATTTTTCTATATATCTTTGTAGCTCTGATGAAGATTTAAAATAAAAATCGAAACGTTAGCGAAGTTAATAAATTTGTTTTTATTTTCTGACTGGTCCGAATCCCATTACCTTCAACTATAATTACTAACTTACGGACGTAACTCATCTAATCAAGATTATTATTATTATTATTAAAATTATCCAGTCCAAAAATTATAGCCAGTCCTAAGCTTGATAAAAATGTGAAGGAATGTCAAGTGAGTATATACAGTTCATTCTAAATAGCATATAAGAAAACACGTTTATTTTAAATAATTATTACCATCCTCTCAACTACTATTAAGAGAACCATAAACTCAGCATGTATAATGGTTATACTGTCAGCCATTATTGGAATCAATAAATTAGGGTGGCCATTTAATTTTAGAAATACTATACCTGGTAGATACACTTAATAAAAAAACAAACACTTACCTGTGGCAAAACATTTTGTATCTTTTTCTGTAAATGCACACCTCCAATCTCAATAAGAGCTGGTACAAAAGGTCTTGGTCCTGTCAAAACAGGATAAGTATTCATCAAAACAATACTAACATTTTTTTCAACGTCACCAATATAACTAGTATGATTTTTAAAATATGTATGCACCATATTATCAGCCCTTGGTAAAACAATATAATTGTAAAAAAATCTAATTGCAACTGTTAAAAATGTATTTGTTAATCTTCCCCAAAAATCATTTTCAAAATGCATAAAATTTAATGGCATATAAGATGGAGTAAATGGATTGGCCACGGCATCGTTCCCTTCTAATTTAAGCACCATAGGTCTTATGCCAATTAGAGGACATTTGAAATGCTCAGCAAACGCGCAAAAACTTGCATGGGCTGACCATTCAAGCAGTACCAAATCAAATTTTTGAGGGACGTTGATCAATTTTTGAACTTCTGGTAACCGATATATGTCGTGAGCAATTTTTTCGACGACAAACAGAAAAGTATATAACACTTCAATACGATTTCTTTCGAATCCTTTCGAAAACACTTTATTATCGATGTTTTTGTACAAGAAACTCAAGTCTATCTCGGTGTAGTTTGCTTTGGGTGCTTGTTCTTTTAATGGATTTGTTGTTAACGCAACTATTTCGTGTCCTCTTGAATGTAATTCGAGAGTTATTTGTCTATAGATCATATGATGACTGTAAGATGCAATTGGAAATATTGCAAGAACACGCGCACTGGTTACGCTCGTTAAAATTGATAAAAATATTAAAAACAACATGTTTTGTTGGATGTCTATTAAAGACTGACTCAAAAACCTTGAGTTGATAGGAGGTAGTTTTTATCAAACTATGTCATATTATTAATATTGCATTAAAATAATTTCTTGATAATTTTAATTAATATATTTTAAAATTTTTAATAATTTCAATAGTTTTGTGTACTATGACGAAAAAGTAGATCTTTTTCGGTTGCATTTGGATTTGACAGATGAGAACGAAAAATATCTTTTTGGCAAAGCTGCAAATTATATTTTTTGGGCGACCAAAATTGAATTTATTTATTTATAGGCTTACCATATGTCCCGGTTTGACCGGGTTTGTTCCGGTATGAAGGTATGGTCCCGGCCAGTTTATCATTTTGTCGCGGATATTTCGTAAAAATTAAAAAATTGATGTGAAGTGTGAATTTTCACACATTTCAGAGTTTCGGAGGTATTTAGTAACCGAATGATGATTATTTGGGATGCCAAAACAAATTTTATGTCAAAATATTTTTTTTATGAATTTTAATTCGAATGCCAATACCATTATCTAAGTTTCTAAGTATGTGCCGTATTTTTTTTGTAAAGCAAGGTTCATTAAGATTTTGAAAATTGCGCCTATGGCTTCCATTGGTTGCTTAAATCATAAGCCCCGCCCTCTGATTTCGTATACATTCAAATATAGAATTAAATTATAATTTCAACACTTCCCACTGGTTATTAAATTTACGATTTTAAAAATTAAATGCAATATTTACCAAAATATAACTAGAATTTTGACAAAATAATTTAAACAAAATAAAAATGCAAAAAAAAAATCAGAAAAATTAAAATTGACAGGAATCGAACTCTAGTTTGTAAATTACGAAGCGACGACCCAACGCACTACGCTACGAGCGCTTACTTATCTACTGTGTTACATAGCGAATTAAATATTTAACATATTTTAGTTAAAAATACAAAAAATGCGTTATTTTCCGAAAACATAATCTGATCAAAAATACCTGTTGTACAATTCCGGTTCACACCAATGTACATTACTTAGAATTTTTTCAGATTTTTAGTTTAAACCATCTGGGCTACAGGGTGTGGAACAAAAAATTTTTTGCACAATTTTGCAAAAATTGCTTTAAAATAATTTATTTTGAAAAAATAAAAATTTGGTCGTTAATCCACGTACCAAGGGCTTTCATTGACACCCTACTCAGAATTATAAAAAAAAAAAAAATTTTTCGATGAGCATATATTTGTTTATATTTTTGTGGGGATATGTTTTTTAGATGTTTTAGTATTTTTCCTATGTGCGGGTCAAAGAGTTGTGTAAGCATGCCAAATTGCAACTCTCTAGGTTTAGCTGTTTGGCTACAATATTTACCGAACAGACAGACAGACAGACGACAAAATGACGATATAAGGATTTTTTGGTCATACCTACAAAACCCTAAAAATTTATTGATAGAAGAGCTACCCATGGCGCATCAGCCCTTCTATTTCGTGAATTAGCTATGGAAGATCAAAAAGAGTACATACTATGTTTAACCCTTTGGGTACATTTGACGACTGAGACTCGTCATCCGTATGTATAGCCAAAGTTACAGTTGACGAGTCTGACTCGTCATTCGGACTTAACAATTTATAAGAGGTTATTATCATGTACAGTAGTCGCTCGCACTGTGTCGCATGAAACTGCTCGCATAGTGTCGCTCGATACACAGAGTACAGTATCAGAGGTGTAAAGCCTGGTTTATAATAAGCCCATAGCATAACTGCATATGCATTAAACAATAGATTTGACCCTTCAAAACATCTGTTTGTAATAAACAGAACAAAGAGAGTAGTGTAATTTTTATGCTTATGTTCCATAACATATCTATTATAAACCAGGCTTTAGTCCCATGTTAGAAATTGGCAACACGAGCGCGAGCGACATGGTAGCGTCAGGCAGTACTAAACTGCATTTGTCGCTCGTGGCGGGAATTTCAAATCAGTATTTAACAATTTATGCAAGCGTTTCGAACTATTTGGTTCTCATCAGTGCGATGTATCCTGATAGTACATGATGACATGTCGGAAATCGCAGACGCCGGCATAAAAAGCATACTTAATTAAATTAATTTAAATAAATTAGGCAAATTAAATAAATTATTGAGTTATGCCTAGTAGATAATTTATCAAAAAATAATTTATTAATGCCAAAATTAAAAGGTATATTATGCAAAGATTTTATAATAGTGGATTTGGATGGCATGATCATAAAATTTTGAAGAAATTTGTAGCATTTTGGGCTATTTTTTATGAAGTGCTAGGTAAAATGCTTCATCTTTTAAAGAATATGATAGTAATTTTTTAGCAGCATTTTTAAATTGAGACTCTATAAATGAAGCAACTGTAGGGCTCAGACAATTTATTAAATTCTGAAATGCTGTCGTCTCCATTAACTTACCCACATGTGATGTTTTCATTTTCTTAATAGTTTGCCGTAACTTACATATTTGTGATCACTGATTGCGATTTATATTGTAACATAATTGTTTACGAGGACTTAATGTTTTCAAAAGACTTTAACAAAAGATCTTTCAGCACTTTTGGGCATACAAAAAAATGTTTGTTAGTATAGTCACCATCAATAACGTTATGAAAATTCATATTGTTACATTCGGGCACACAACAGCCATATTTTGTACGTCCAGATAGTACCATTATTAGTCTAAACACAGTTTATAACACTTACAAAACAATATTTTAAAAATATCACAACTGACCGTTACGAACGTTTGAACGAAATGTAAGGTTATAATTATTTTTAAAATGACAAGACTAAAATTCGACTTCTGCGCCGCCCGATCCGCAGAGGTCCGATATACCTCTCTTTGTCACTCGTGTTGCCAATTTTCCGTATCTATTAACACCCCCCTGGCTCGATACTGTACTCTGTGGTGTCGCTCCTCACCACTCCCCTCCTCTCATTTCTTATTGTTGAGTTGGATCAAATAAATCGGTACTCAAAGGGTTAAGAATGTCACCAGATGATTTTAATAGGCTATTAAATTTAGTTAGTCCATTAATACAACGAACTGATACAGTAATGAGGGATGCGATTCTAGCAAGAATAAAATTGGAATTAACGCTTTATTTCCTAGCCACAGGAAATAGTTCGTAATCTAAATAGTAGTAATCAATCGTAATCTAGAACATCTTTTTCGTGTATCAAAGGCAGCTAAATCACAGATAAAGGGGGCAGGCTCACATTTCATCGGCTCTGAGCCTTTTTGTGGACTGTGGTTTTTTTCCTTTTTTTGCCGCAAGAGTGCCAGTGAATGAGAACCCCTTACGATTTTTTCGATTTTTGTCCATTTTCAAGGTTTTCGTTTATTACCCATACAAAACTTAATAATTGTTTATTAAAGCCCAATTTTTTTTAAGACTAAACAATATAAGAGAATTTTAAAAATTCAAACCGGAGATTTCTATTCCTAACCATTTTTTACCGACCGTCAACATATATAAGGGAGGTATTGTGATCATACCGATTTTGACATTTCGAGATTTCGATGGATCTCCACAAATTGAGGTCCCTACATAACGTTTTGACTATTTTTAGCATGATGTCTGTCGGTTTGTCTGTCTGTCTGTCCGTCTGTGTACACGTGCAGAGCAAATTCGGCTGAAAGGATTTTTATGAAACTTCATATTTAAGCTTCTGCCATCAATGGCACGAGTTGATCAACTTTTGGTAAAAATCGGTTGACTAAAAATGGGAGTTTACTCATGTCGATTTTAAGATTTTTGTGAATATTTCATAACAGAAAAATATTTAGAAAAAATTTATTGAACAAAAGTTGCTATAAAAGCTATAATTAATATCTTTTATTTGAGACGTTTTTTGATAAAACGAAATTTTCGAATAATTTTTGTAAAATTTTTCGAACTCAATTTTTTCACACTTATATGTAATGTTTCCATGGTCATGATAAATAATAGTAGTATCTCTGTTAGAAAATATTAGGCCAAGTTATTTCTATTCTGCTGTTAAATAAATATATTATTTTATATAAGAACTTTATGATGGCGGTCGGTCCTGTGGTGGCCACAGCTGATTTTTTGTTTGAATTTATCAAAATTTTCAAAACATTAAAAAAAAAAATTAAAAAGTTTCAAAAATTTGTTTTGTTTAAAAATATGTCAATTAGGACCTCAAGATTTCATAAATTTCAACCGCAGGTCTTAATCGCATTTCGTTTTTGAGATACGTCCATGCGAAGATGAAAATTTCTATAAATCACGCCATAATAAAATTTGTTATAATTTTAAAATACGCAAAACGAATAAGGCCTCAAATTTTTTCTAGACTAAATAAACTACGAGAAATCCCAAAATTCTAACCTCACATCGTTTTCTCTAACCGTTTTTGAGTTGTGATTTTTTTAAATTTTCATTCAATCAAAAAATTATATATAACAAAAAAGATTTTTTGTCTTATTGTAAACAATTTTTGTTATATACGTTTTTGCGGTCAATAATAAGGAGGATATAGCCTTAAGATGATAAATAAGAAAGTGTTAGTTTATAAAGATAGTTTAATTTCAGAAATCATCAATTAATAAATCAATGTTACGCAATTTATGTAAATAAATTATAACTTACCTGATATGGGTTTTTTTCTATTTGTTATAACAGGTTACCGCTTGCCGCCAATTTGAAATGAATCAATTTTGCGTAGTGGGGGAAAAGATAGTAGCTAGTAAATACGTCGATGAGCTAACTGCTATCCTAGCCCAACTACTAGAAGCTAGTAGTCTACAAGTCACATTGTCAACTGTTTACACAGGTATAGTAACTAGTTTCTAGTTACTTGCGCTAGTTACTAGCTCTTTTACTCTATCAATGTAAACCAGGCATAACACTTTTTACATTTTAAACAGTCACTATAAAAACGCATTTTATGCACAAAAACAAGTGAGATATAGTAGTTTTTTTTAACTGTCGTAGAAAATAATTAATTTAAATTGAAAAATCAAATATTTAATTGTGAGGTCGAGAATTTAATTGTTGGCTCTCATATTTTTCTTTTTAAGTGGCATTTTATATAATTAAATTGTACACGCTAGCATAAAAAAATATGAATAAAAACATTAGACGAGTCTATTCAGTACATCAATAAAAGTAATAAACTAAATTAGTTTTTTTTTTTCTTTTTGTTTTCATAAATTAACTACTTAATATTATTATTAGTTTGTCGATGCACTCGTTAACACATTTTCATATAACAATAAAATTAACTTGAAATTGAAAATGGAAAATTTGAATTGTATGTGTGTTTCAATATCACCAATTTTGAAAATGTCCAAATGGTGTTTGGTATTACCATTGGTTCCGTACGGTCCCAGAGACAAACATTTTGCAAATGGCTGTAGTTTCAAAATTTCATATCTTTGGATGACCCTTTCTGTAGTTTTTCAGATTTTCTATATTCCATATGTAATTGTAACTTCTGTCATAAGGGTGAATTATTCTGAAGATGTAGACGATTTTAGCTGGTAAGTACAGGTGGTCCTCGACTTACGACGGGATTCCGTACCTAAGACTCCATTATAAGTCAATTTTGACATAAATAACTCGCATACATACGTGGTATATCTACAAAGTACCCAGCAATCATTCAACCATCGGCCGAATGCCGGTAAACTGCTTTTTCTGTTGGTAAATTGCTGGCACCAAAAGTTTGTGCAACGCCAGTATTAATAATATACTTAACATTTGTATTTCGCACTCCTCCTTTACGAAGTACTTTACCAGCATTTAATGCGATTATTTTGCACTTTACCGCTGCTGGGCCGGTAATTGATACGCCAATTGGCCAGCTAACGTCCACGGGGACACCGGGGTATTGGCCCATTACTTTCAATGCCGCGGAGTATGTGCTTCAACAGTACTGGCCCGTATAAAAATGTTTGCTGGGTAAGAATACGCAATTTTTAAAAACAAAAAATCAATTTATTCGAAAAAATCACCTTTAAAAATCTGGAAAAAACTTCATAATGAATATTGATGGGAACCGGAATAGTTCAAGAGGAATTTTTGATCAAATTAGTTTTTCGAAAAATATCGATGTTTTTGTGTCGTAGAAATACAATAACTATTAAAAAAAAAAAAAAAGTGAGTGGTATAAAAGAAAGCCCACAAAGATTAAGATTACGGAATGAAATATAGTTTTTTTTTTTTTTATTTTAATAAGATTTTTTCCAAAAAATCCATTTATCAATATTTCTTGTCAATTTAATGAAGACTGGAATATGAAGCAAATGCAGAAAAAAATCGCTAGGATTTTTTAATTTATATTTTCTTGTGACTTAATTTTCGCTAATTATTTAAATTTACTTTTAACAAATTTAATGGAACCTCGCAGTACTCAAATATCGAATAAAAATGATTAATTGTTGATTTTGATGTGATTATAGAAAAAAAATGTCTTAGGCATCTAGCATTCTGTTGGCTTCTTACACTTATTAAATTCCTACAAAACTTTGAAATGTTTCAAAATTCTACTACACATAATTTTTACCGACCGCCAACATATATAAGGGAGGTATTGTGACTATACCGATTTTGACATTTCGAGATTTCAATGGATCTCCACGAATTGAGGTCCCTACATAACGTTTTGACTATTTTTTGCATGATGTCTGTCAGTATGTCTCTGTCGGTCCGTGTAAACGTGCAGAGCAAATTCGGCTAAAAGGATTTTTATGAAACTTCATTTTAAGCTTTTGACATCAATGGCACGAATTGATCAACTTTTGGTAAAAATCGGTTAACTAGAAATGGGAGTTTACTCGGGTTTTAAGATTTTTGCGAATATTTCACAACAGAGAAATATTTCGAAAAAATGTATTTAACAAAAGTTGCTATAAAAGCAATAACTAACAACTTTTATTTGAGACATTTTTTGATAAAGCAGCATAAAATAAACACTTTGTGATGGCGGTCGGTCCTGTCGTGGCCACAGCTGATTTTTTTATATATTTTTTCAGGTATATAAAAACTATTGGATATATTGTTTTGGAAATAGATGGAGCTATTACTCTTACAGCTTGCACCATCCAAGCAAAATCTTATGGAAGAATTTTGGAAAGACTTTCCATATTACCAGCATCCTTCCAAAGCTTAAGGAAGATATCCAAACACCTTAATATAATAACAATTATACTAATATTGTTCTACGCTATTTTGTTTTCATCTTTTACCGTAGACGCAATAAGTAGAATTGGCGTCATGAAAATATCTTTTAAAAATTATTTAGGTAAATATAGGTAATTAATTATTGAAATTTAAAAAATTGTAAAATTGATTATTTTTAGATTCTGCACCAGGTGTTTTTATTAGAGGTTTAGCAGGCATATTTCCACAAATACAGTGTGTTATAGTGATAATGTTTGCTCTTCTCATTGCTTCAAAATATGATCATTTGGCCCAAGCTACAGAACTGTCGCTCAAAAGGGCTACTCACAGTTCTCAAAATAATGTTATAAGACCAGTTACCGTTGAGTGGATGAAGGAGAAAGATATGACAGGGGTAAGATAAAAATACGACTGCCCAATAAGTTCTCGATTTCGCTTACAGATGGCATTGCGGCAACAATAATATTTTGATTTTGAGTCGAACATTTGTCTGAAGTAAACATAGCTTCTGATATCGTGCTGTCTTTAAGTATCTTTTAAAAAATTGATGTGAAGTGTGAATTTTCACACATTTCAGGGTTTCGCAGGTATTTATTAACTGTGTGATGATTATTTGGGATGCCAAAACAAATTTTATGTCAAAATATTTTTTTATGAATTTTAATTCGAATGCCTAATACCATTATTTAAGTTTCTAAATATGTGCAGTATATTTTTTTTTTAATATAGCAAGGTTCATTAAGATTTTGAAAATTGCGCCTATGGCTTCCATTGGTTGCTTAAATCATAAGCCCCGCCCTCTGATACCTTCAAATATAGAATTATATTATATGTTCAACACTTCCCACTGGTTATTAAATTTACGCTTTTAAAAATTAAATGCAACATTTATATTTAAACAAAATAAAAATGACAAAAAAACTGACACAATAAAAATTGCCGGGATTCGAACACAGTTTCTTACAGTAGTTTCAACTCACTAAGCGACAACTCTACCACTGTACTATACAGGATCACTCGTTTACTATGTGAAATAGCGGATTAAATAAATTTCATATTTTACTTAAAAACACAAAAAATGCGTTATTTTCCGAAAACATAATCTGATCAAAAATTCCTGTTGTACTATTCCGGTTCACACCAATGTACATTACTGAGAATGTTTTCAGATTTTTAGCTTAAACCATCTGGGCTACAGGGTGTGGGACAAAAATTTTTTTGCAGAATTTTGGGAAAAATCGCCTCAAAATAATTTATTTTGCAAAAATAAAATTTTGATCGTTAATCCACGTACCAAGGGCTTTCATGTGATACCCTACACAGAATTGAAAAAAAATTTTTTTTTTTTTTTTCGATATATGCTATATTTGTTTATATTTTTAGGGGGATATGTTTTTTAGATGTTTAAGTATTTTTCCTATGTGCGAGTCAAAGAGTTGTATACGCATGCCAAATTTCAACTTTCTAGGTTTAGCCGTTTGGCTACAATTTTTACCGAACAGACAGACAGACAGACAGACAGACGGTATAAGGGTTTTTTGGTCATACCTACAAAACCCTAAAAAAGAGTCAACGAAGGAAATGCATAGCGATATGGTTAATATGTTTAATTGATTCTGAAAAGGTTTATTACATGCAGTCACTATATTACAAGAGTCCCGTTCAAGATATGGGAGTTTTGTGATGAGAAATAAATTCGTAATAAATAAAATATATTTCCTGGTTAACGGCCATAATTACTAAGATCATAAAAAAGTTTATAACACTAGTAATAAAGCTTGAATAAGAAATTAAACTTAATTTATAGTTATTATTAATTTATTTATATAATCGATTTGAACACAATTATAAAGCAAATTTATAACTTTTATCTGATATTTTGATGTTATTAAAATTGCAATAGATAAAAGGTGTCTTCCTTTTACAAGTAAAAATGCTTAGCTAAGCTTACAAGTTGGACAAATTCCTTAGCAAGGTTCAGGGGGGAGGAAAAATCTTTTGTAATCTTATAAATGGAACGCACCTACTATAAGAATGTCTTATAAATATTTTATATTTCTTTAAAGAGAATAATTATAAAATAATTTTCAGACTGTGTGGTTCTTGCAATTTATTAGAATACTGTATAAAGAAAATTAATTCTAAAACTTCAAGAAATGATAAAACAAAACCAAAATCAACCAGCAAATATATTTGTCACTCTTTTATGAATACTTAAACCTTCTGTATCATTCTGGAACAAAAATTAAATGGAAGAGGAACAAATATGTGAAAACCCTATTCTAGAATTTAAACGTAATTTAATAACGGTTGATAGTTTCTTGACGCCAAAAGTATAAATTAGGATAATAAAAAAAAAAAAAATTCTTTCTTTTTTCTCTGCGTCAACGTGTACATATTTTTTAAAAATATTTAAAACAGGCAGAGACGTTTCGACTAGAGATGGGTCGTCCATGAACGAACCGGCTTACTGTGTCGACTCAGTACACTGACCGAAGTGACACGGTTCACCAAATGAAATGAGCCGGCTCACTGTATAGTTTCAAGGATACGAGTGGTCGGGCGATTGTGAGAAGTGACCGGAGTGATCCGGATCTGGATCGATGTCATGTTGAACTTCGCGAGAACTCGGCTTGTAATGTATTATCATAAAGTGTATTTTGTCATCAATTTGTAGGGCAGTTTATTTGAAACTAATAGGCTTAGTCTGTATTTTCTTACAACCATACTATATAAAAATATTAAAAATATTGCCCAAATCCCAGATGTCCGATTTATAAGGGCAATAAACATCGCCATAAACTTAACACATCTGGTTTAAAATACAGTAGCTACATAAAGTAAATTGTTTGTTTCAAAAATGTTAGATAAGATCCGGGGCTAAAGCCTGGAACAGAATGCACAGCGCGCTACGCCGTCAGCGCGGCGTCATTTGCGACAGCGTTGCGTCAACGCCGTTGTAATTTTCGCCTGCACAGAATGCAATAATTTTTAACGCCGTCAAGTGTCACTTGACAACCTATATCTGTGTTTATACGTGCGCTTTCTTTTATTAAAAGTATAATGGATGATGAAGACTTGTGTGTGATGTTATTTATGTTGTATGCAAGTTATTTATACATACAAACACTTTACCATTCAGTAAAAACTGAGGTTAGGTGTTCTGCGTCAACGTTCAATGGCGTCAAAAGTTGGAAGTTGACGAACATTCAGTATCAACGGCGGTCGAACGCCGGAGGACGTTGTTCATTCTGTGCACTTGCGTACGACAGCTTGGGTTTAACTTTCTCCTGACAGATAGCGCCGTACGTACGGCGTCAACGCGTCGTAGAACTCGGTGCATTCTGTTTCCCACTTAAGCGACGTTCTACCTACGAACGAACGACCGCCCGTTCGACAACTGACTGACCTGTGTTCAGTTCATATATTGCAAGAACCCGGCTCTTAGCGACGTTCTACCTACAAACGAACGACCGACCTGTGTCTCGGGAAAGTGTTTACCCGGCTCTAAGTGACGTACTACCTACGAACGAACGACCGACCTGTGTCTCGGAAACTGAACACTACAAGCGAACGACCGACAACTGACCGGCTCTAAGCGACGTTTTACCTACGGACTAACGACCGACCTGTGTCTCGAAAACATGTTTACTTAACCGGATCACTGAGCCGAATCAATGAACCGGCTCAACAAACTGAACGACCTCCACTGATCTGGTTCCGCAAACTGAGCCGAAATTCCCATCTCTAGTTTCGACCCAACAGCTGGATCATCTTCAGTCTAAAAGGATAAAACTAGTGTTACATACACATAATGGTAGAAAATATTTAACGTCCTATTGATATAATAGTTTTCTGTTTCTACTATACACATAATGTCTAGAAATAAAGATAAAAACCTAAAACTATTTTTTGTATATTAACAACAACGTTTGCATCATGTATAAGAATAAAACATATATTTTTAAAAAAAAACTTTCAAACCAAGGTTTCCGAAAAGAAACTAAAATATGTATGTGAAAATTTTTTTTGTAAACAGTTTTATAAACAGAAAGATAGAAACTAAATGAAAACAATTAGAAAAAAAAATCTTAAAAAATTTATGAGATTAACAAAATATGAAATTAACAAAATTATGCAAACGAAGACACAGAACATATTTTAACATTTTTTAAAATATGTCATTCCTTCCAAATGACACGTCATATGTTGAAAACCAATCCAAGTAAAGTATACGGCGCTCACTGAACTCATCATTTCCATCGTCACATTTGTGTTACAAGTTTTGTCATGTCTACATTTTTGTCAGTGTCATTTAGGTGTTAAGAACAAAATATTTTTGATGAGAAAATTGACAAAGACGGCACGAATTTAATGGGGTCGCGGTGAATTATTTTTTAATATCCATGCAAACAACAGGTTTGCAAGTATAATAATTTTAAAAATTAAGATAGCAACAGTTTTAGAAAATAATATAATTTATGTCACTGTAAGTTATCTGATAATTATTTTTTTAATTACTATGTTATAGTAATCCAAACAAACGTGAAATGGATGATAAAAAATAACACCGTTCAATATAACAAATGATAACAACCCCATAATTTAAATATTTCTTAACTATTGTATTTAAGAATAAATAAAAAATCGATTAATGACTTGCAGAAAGAGAAATTTTATTATATCATGTCATATTTCACCAAATATTCATTTCAATTCATATAATTCAGGAGTAAAAATATATAATTTCATTAATTTTTGGATATACGAGGTGTGTAAATTAAGTAACCGGATTGGCAACATAGCGTTTGATCTGGCAACATTTGGGACAACATTTAATTTTAACAAGTTTTTAGGGTTTTGTAGGTATGACCAAAAAACCCTTATACCGTCATTTTGTCGTCTGTCTGTCTGTCTGTCTGTCTGTTCGGTAAAAATTGTAGCCAAACGGCTAAACTTAGAGAGTTGAAATTTGGCATGCTTATACAACTCTTTGACCCGCACATAGGAAAAATACTAAAACATCTAAAAAACATATCCCCCTAAAAATATAAACAAATATATGCTCATCGAAAAAAAATATATTTTTTTACAATTCTGTGTAGGGTATCAAATGAAAGCCCTTGGTAAGTGGATTAACGATCAAAATTTTATTTTTGCAAAATAAATAATTTTGAGGCGATTTTTGCCAAAATTGTGCAAAAAAATGTTGTCCCACACCCTGTAGCCCAGATGGTTTAAACTAAAAATCTGAAAAAATTCTCAGTATTGTACATTGGTGTGAACCGGAATAGTACAAAAGGAATTTTTGATCAGATTATGTTTTCGGAAAATAACGCATTTTTTTGTGTTTTTAAGTAAAATATGTAATATATTTAATCCGCTATTTAACATATTAAACGAGTGATCTTGTATAGCACAGTGGTAGCGTTGTTGCTTAGTGAGTTGAAACTACTGTAAGAAACTGTGTTCGAATCCCGTCAATTTTTATTTTTTCAGTTTTTTTTTTGCATTTTTATTTTGTTTAAATTATTTTGTCAAAATTCTAGTTATATTTAGGTAAATGTTGCATTTAATTTTTAAAAGCGTAAATTTAATAACCAGTGGGAAGTGTTGAAATTATAATTTAATTCTATATTTAAAGGCATCAGAGGGCAAGGCTTATGATTTAAGCAACCAATGGAAGCCATAGGCGCAATTTTCAAAATCTTAATGAACCTTGCTATATAAAAAAAATACTGCACATATTTAGAAACTTAAATAATGGTATTAGGCATTCGAATTAAAATTCATAAAAAAATATTTTGACATAAAATTTGTTTTGGCATCCCAAATAATCATCACACAGTTAATAAATACCTGCGAAACCCTGAAATGTGTGAAAATTCACACTTCACATCAATTTTTTAATTTTGTTGTCCGTAGCGATTTTTTCGTGAAATAGTTCTTTCTAGTGCGTTCCAAAAATGAGTGACATTCATTTCGAGCAACGGTGTGCTATCAAGTTTTGCTTCAGACTTGGGCACAGTGCAACGGAAACTTTTGCAAAACTTCAGCAGGATTACGGAGCCAGTGTTTTGTCAAGGACCGAGGTTTTTTGGTGGTTTAAGGCATTTTCAGAAGGAAGAGAGTTGATTGAGGATGAATTAAGTAGTGGAAGGCCTTCATTTTCAAGAACTAATGAAAATGTTGACCGAATCCGGAATCTTGTGGGTTTAAATTGTCGGTTGACAGTCAGAATGATTGGGGAAGAGTTGAATTTGACTCACACTACCGTTCATTAGATTTTGATCAATGAATTGGGGATGAGAAAAATCTGCGCAAAATCAATCACACCGCAATTTCAATAAACGAGTTTTTGGCCAGTAAAAACATTCCTGGGGTTCCTCAGCCTCCTTATTCGCCTGACTTGAGTCCTTGTGACATTTTCCTCTTCCCAAGATTGAAGAATCACCTCAAGGGACGTCATTTTGAGACACTCGAAAACATTCAAACATCCGTAACCGACCAGCTGAAAGTTATTTTAGTATCCGAGTTCCAGCACTGCTATGAAGATTGGAGGAACCATCTCCAACGTTGTGTGGCTTCCCAAGGAAGTTATTTTGAGGGGGACAATATTGAAATGTAATACTATTCGAATAAAAAAAATTTTAAATCAGTCCGGTTACTTAACACGTTGACTGCCACGGCAATTTTCAGGATTCTGCTCTAAAAAGCCAATTTAATTTAATCATATAATATTATTAAAAACTCTAATTATAGTATATAGTAATCATCAAAAAGCATACAGAGTGTGTTTTTTTGAAAAAAGGTCTTACGAATTATCTCGTAGTTGGCTTTTTGATTATATTTTCTGTTCATTTATTTATAAATTTTCTGTTCATGTAAGCCAACCTTGATTTTTTGTTCTCTTCCCAGTAGCCATCTATCCATATTTACACTGATATACTACGAGCTTAATCGTAGCTGCACGAATATGTTAAGTAAACAAAGTACGAGATAACTCGTAGTCGGCGTCCTAGCCAAGAACACAAACTACGAGTTACCTCGTAGTTGGCAGTCAACGTGTTAATTTATACACCTCGTATGTAAATTTTTTATGTCCAGCTTAATAATGATTTTCTTTCTTAAAAGAAAATTTCAGTTATAGTTCTGGTTGCAGCACCTCCAATAGAGGTTCCCACGAGCCTCCACTGCTGTCAATTCTACAAAGTGTATTAGAACCCCCATATGCAGGATTGTTAAAAAAATAAAAACTAATAATTTTCTTAAACATATATTTACTTAAATTATACTAAACCTAGTTATAGTAAGTCATACAATATGTATTTTCAAACAGAAATCCAAAGTCTAACCATTGGATAAATGAAAAAAAAAAAACAACAGAAAAAGTACAACAATCAGTATTTTCGCCCATACTGCCATGCAAGCTAAAATAAAAATGTAAACTTAGTTTACACATAAAGCTACTTGCACCAAAATTTTAAATCAGTCCGGTTACTTAATTTACACACTTCGTAGCTGTTTTTGCAAATGGACTACTCAGATATTTTATTCTTGTTTAATACTTTTAAAAAATCCTCAATAGAGTTAATATAAATATTAACAATAGAATTATCTTTTAGCTAACTGCTACCCATTTAGAACAATTAGGAGACTTATACACTGGGTTATGCGACTGTCTCGCAGATTTCAACAAATGTGTTGGCTTCCAGTTGTTGGTAGCATTGACAGCCAATTTGTATGTGAGCATTTACCAACTATACAGATACATAACAGTACAACAGACAAATAGCAAGGGTGGACAAATTAGGATTCATGTTCATAGCACTCTGTCACTTGCAAATCTCATACTAAAATTGTTGCTGTATGTTTCAATGGGACAATTAGTAAAAAATAAGGTAATGAATTGTTTGTAGAATATTTGAAAGTATTTAAAAATTATTTTTTAGTACAGGGAACCTGCTTCGACTTTGCAGAGAGCTAAAATACTACATTTGCCTTCTAGGTTACAACAACAGGTAATGTATCCTTACAAGTGACGGTTCGTGGAGGTGCTACAAACAGAAATATAATTGAGATTTACTTTCGGGAAAAGAAAATCATTATTAAGATGGACATAACGTTTTTTAAATGCATATACGTCTACAAATAAAATCATATAAGATGTAGAAATATTACATTTTATGCTTTAATATGTATAAGTCAAGTAGTAATAAGAAAATTAACTTTTTTCGTGCTGTAAAGAACTGTTGTTATATTTATCCATCTTCCGTTTCTAAAATTCTTTAAAAATTAGTTTAAATTTAAGAGAATTTGAATTACACTATTTTTTGCATGCATACAACACCATAAAAAATTACGAAATATTAAAAATACAAATATATCTGTAGTCAAGCGTCCACTTCGTAAGCTTTTAACTGCAAACCTTTGCAGTTCCAAGAGTAAGAATTCTGCTGTTACCCCCACCACTCAATGTCTATCACCGCGTTACAATAATATTATTTCAAATTAATGGGAGGCTGGGCCAGTGATGGGCGCGTAGAATACATGATGTAGGCTAATGTAGATTTTACGCGTAAACATGTCAAGTAGAATATGTCTTTGTTTACGTGACGAATGTAGAATGTAAACTGTACATGCGCAGTATTTTTAAATGTAATATTTGAAATAATAGAATGGTAATAGTTTAAATAGTTTACTTTAATGTTTATGTTTATTTCAATTTTATGTAGTTCTAATTACATATATTGTTTCCAAAAATGTTATCTCACAAATCGTATGTTGTTATGGACAATATAAATTACTTGGTTTCTGTCCGTATGAACTACTAAAGTAAAATTAAAATTAAAAGTTAGTAGTTGTTTTAATCAGAAAGCTGTCAAAAATATTAAATTTGAGTTCTTTACTACCTCTTCTGCATAAAACTGGCGGTATTTTATTTTTTTAAACGTTACAGAACCTCATTTTTCATTATTCTACGCTAGATTCTACGTGTCTACACAGTCTACACTTCTCTCCGCTGTCTACGGTAAATTTACACGTAGACGTAAAAAATTCAAGTTTACGCGTAGACGCCCATCTCTGGGCTGGGCTCACGAGCTTAAGATGTACTGCCGATAATAATCATATAAATGATGAAACTCCTAAAATTTATATCGCTTGGTATTTATAAGATATGCAGAATATTGACGTTTTTCTGCAGACATTTTCCTACATACATTACCATATATACAGTTTTTGACAGCAATATAAATCGTGTTCATTTTCATTTGCAACATAGACAATTAGTGTGTATACTTTTGCTCATTGCTGATTTAAAAATTAATTAACATGTATACAGATGAAGAAAAAATAATGATGGTAACTTGGTATAACTTCTAAATGAGTTTAAGAGAAGTTTCTGCTGTATTTAGTGCAACTTATCCAGATCGGCCAATACCAAATCCCTCTACAATTTCAAGACTAATTAATAAATTTTATCTCGAGGGATATCTTAAGTCAAAACATAATAAAAAAAAGAACAACATCCCACGTGCTTACAGAAGAGAAGCAGTTGGTAATATTATTACAAGTGGAAGAAAACAATCAAAATACTTTAAGATCAATTGCACAAACCGTTGGTGTCGGTATTGGATCTGTTTTTAACTTCTTAAAAAAAGGAAAGTTTCGATCACACAAATTTCAAAATCATCAAGAATTGTTAGAAAGGGATGCAGCAGTACGTATGGATTTTTGTTTTGAAATGTTTGAAAAAATTAATTCCGACCCAACAATGCTTCAAAGAATTTTATTTACTGACGAAGCAACGTTTACTCTAAATGGTGAAGTGCACAGACAAAATTTTAGGTACTGGAGTCGAGAAAATTTACATTTGTTTCATTCCTCCCGAACTCAAAGGCCGCAAAAATTAAATGTTTAGGCAGGGATAATAGGAACCAATATTATAGGGCCTTTTTTTAATTCACTGTATCATTTTGCAGCATTTAATTTAATTTAATAGTTTACTGCTTTAAAATAGAAGCACCCTTAGAACAGATAAAAAACTAGTTGTCATTTGTGCTTTAAACATTCTCGAATATACCTATATTGTTGTACGTTGTTTCTTTTAATTTTAGATTCAGACTTTGCTTCTCCAATGGTCTTTTACTGAAAAAGGTTATTTATCTGCTTTCAACGTTATGAACATAGGACCATGGCTTATTGCTCCGGTAAATATTCTTCTTTCTTTTTTGGCACTATAGATCGTGTTGACTTATGGCTTCACTCATGCAAGTCACACCATCTTAATCTATTAACTGTCACCTCTATCCAAGACTAATATTCAACCATACATGCGTACCGGTTGTTAAAATAAATACAGAGTGATTATTTAATGGCGAGACGACGTCACTGCAAGTTTTAATAATTTGCCGTTTCATACACATCATAGCAGGCGATTATGCGCGCATGTGCATAATCTTTTTTTTCTTCATAATCATAGTTATTATTGTCAACTGACAATAACTGAAGCGCCTCTAGTGAGATTTTGAGAAACTGACGGTTGTAGGATAGTCGAGTTTGCGACAAGCATGGGAATATGTTCTTAGAAGTGGAAAGACAGTTAAAGACCATTTTAGAGTGTGTTCCCGTGTGTTTCAATAAATATCACATGAAGATACCATTGAACCTGTCAAAAATATCCTACCAAAGTCAGCCATGATGTGAATGCAGTAGCGCCTCTATCGGTAGTGTCAGATGCCAATAGTCATAGTATTCACCAGTATTTCTGCTAGAAGGCACGTAAAATTCGGTGACGTCGTCTCGCCATTAAATAATCACTCTGTACAGGTTGTAGGATAAAAAGTAAAAAAAAAAAAAAAAATACTTTAATTTATTTTTTATTAATTCGCACTAATGTGCATGTCCAGCGGTGCGGAATTTAATCAATTCGCACATGTAACTGTGCGGGAATTTACATTCCCTTACCGGCTACACGCGCATTAATGACTGTTAACAAAATTGACATATTTTCTTATTTCTTACCGTATTTTTTGGACTATAATAATTTTTACGCAGAAAAATCGACTTAAAATTGGGCGTCTTATGGTTTGAAAGTATAGGTACGTTGTTTAAAAAGTGTGCGATATTCGTGTGAAATCAATTCAGAGCGCATAAAACAGAAATAAATCAAGAAAATATAATAGAAATTAATACAGAATTAGCTGCCATTTTTGGAGGCCTTACAAGTCAACTTGGATGTGTCGATTAATAAACCATTTAATAATTTTATGCGGGAAGAGTGGAACAAACGAATGATAAAGCCAAATCACGATGTTACACGAACAGGACGTATGAAAGGACCGAGAATTTCAGAAGTACCTGGGTAAATTCATGGGAAGCTGTTAAATAAAAGACGATTATAAAGTCTTTTAAGAAATGCGGTATAAGCAACGCATTGGATAGTATCGAAGATGACTTGGTTTTTGAAGAGATTGACAACAATAGTTCAGACGAAAATAATACGAACAGTGACATTAACCAAACGAGTGATGGCAGAGCCGCAGTAAGGAAAACTTGCGTTAGGGACAAAACTGTGTTTTAGCGCACTTGTCAAATAAATGTAAGCAAGAACAAGATTCTCATCTCCCAAAATCTAGATGATGAGCAAAAAAAAGGTCCTCACCTCCCAAAATCCAAGTGAAGAGCAAAAAAAGGTCCTCACTTTCGCAATGTGGCGCCCCTTAGTCAAGCTCATCGGCGCCCTTTTCCTTAGTGCGCTAGCCCCCCCCCCCCTTACTGCGGCTCTGAGTGATAGTACAGAGAGTGAAGATGAACAGAATGTTGCTGGTACAAGTTATCGCGATAAATATTTTTTCTATAAATTTGGGGTGCGTCTTATGGTCCGAAAAATATGTTAATTGAAAGTGAAATGTTTAAAGAACTTTTTAATGTTTTTATTAACTAAAATAATTCCTGTATTTTGTTTTTAACAACTGGGAGACAACTAGCAAGTTTATTTGTAAAACTGTAATCAACTTTTGAAAAATTGTTTGCATATGTAGCTATTAACCCTTTCGCTGCTACGCCCGTAAATATACGTTTTCCAAAATATTTTTTTATATGCTACTCCCGTACATTTACGTTTTCTAGTTTTATAAACTGTGCTTCTTCCGTGTATATACGTACGAGAACAAAACACTTGTAAGAACTTGATCGCAAGAAAGTGAGTATTCTAGTGACGAAGACGAAGAAAGTGCAGCTAGATCAATATTCTAGTGACATTCCGTTCGCTACAGCTAGATCATCTAAGTCTGTCAATAAAAAGAAGAGGAAACAGGATGAACAGTTTCCACCAATTATACATTTATTTGATAACACTGATTCAGGATTTCAAGCTGAGTCGTCAATTGTTGATTATTTTGAAGCATTTTTTTCAAATAATCTTGCTGGAAAAAGTGCCGCCAAAACTAATAAGGCCAATTCAAACATTATATTGTAAATTTGATAAATGTTTAATAAATTTGTTATGTTGAAACCAGGTGACAATATTTTGATTTTGTTACAAAAAATTGCAACAAAAAAGTCTTTTTGCGTCTACGTAAATGGAAAGGAACCGATTCGAAAAATCACCCTAAGAAGAGGAAAGACATTCGATATTTTTGTCCAGATTTTGACGTGGGACTTTGCATTGTTCCTTGTTTAAAATTATTTCATACAATAAATAAATTATAAATAGTATTTCATATTGTTGGGTCGAATAGAATTTGCTTGAAATTTTTTGTTTATGTAAAACCTAGATGGTTCTCAATCCCTGCCGGCTGAAAATAGGCTCTGATCCCGGGCCGTAAAACCCAAAAAATCCTAGATGCGCTTTAAACGTATATATACGTACGAGATTTGGGATATTCCATGCCAAGCATAGTCCGCATTAATACGTACGATACAATTTAATATGCTTCGTACGTATATATACGTTTCAAGGCTTTCTTAACCTAGCACACGCAGTTGTGTTCAGCGTCCCTAACTCCGCAGCGAAAGGGTTAACATTTATTTTTAAATTAATATTTTACAGATTGTAGGCAACGTGGTTACGTACTTACTTGTCGCAATACAACTGGACAACGCTTCAGCTCCATTACCTGCAAACTTAACGGCTTTCTTAGAAGGAATCATTTAAAAAACTGCATATAATTAAATAACAAAATGAATTATAATTGTAAATTTTATTTATAATTTTTACATAAATTAAATCTAAAAGAAGCTATACAAACCTAATAAATACATAAAAAATTCGTAATGTTTTAATTTTTTCCACCTAATGTAACAATAGGTTCCCAACTCAATATATACAAGTGAACTATTAACATAGAAAATTCGTTTTATTTGCGCATGTGTTCATATTATCTAATATATAAATCGCACTGTATGTTTGTGTGTGGGAATGATAGGCTTCGTGTCATGTCGTAAGACTTCGTGAAATCGACTTGCTCTGCCGAATAAGTGTTGAGCTGTTAGACGTTACACGTACCAATTGATGACAAATCTTACGCAGTGTACATCCATTGTTAAAACCTTACATAAAACTATTTTGATAAATTAAATAACTAAAATCGAAGGTAACGTATGTTGGCATTTAACCCATCATTGAAATAATATAAACTGTTCACTTTTGTAAGGACAAACTAAATCTGTTTATTTTGGTTACTTTTATTGTATATTACTGACTTTAAATGTCAATTATAAATATTCATTACACTGTAAAACCGACTTTAGGTTTCTAGGTTATGATAATTATAATTGAAGGGGCTAGTAAAAGGATTTAAGCGCATAATTTAAAGTTTCGAGAAAATTAGCTTCAAAGTTAATTACTCTAGAATTTTTTAGTTTTAAGATAAGTAAAACAGTGAATCTCTCTCCATCTTAATGGGTATCCATCAGTATTATTCTTAGGATCTTGTAGTAAAATGATTCAAGCATACTTAAATCGTTTTACCAATAACTGAAATAACAATTTATTTTTTCAAGTTCGACAGAGGGTGTTAGTAAAGCGAATTCTGTTGAAATGGTTTTACAATCTAATAATAATAATGTTTAACTGACGAAATATGTATTTAGCCTAAATTTAGAAAAAATTGCACTCGAATCATTTTACTTTTAACCCCCTCAATTAAGATATCATTTTTCATTATGACATATGTCAAATGGATCGACATTTAAAAAAAGTGATATTTCTTAATACCAACATGACATACAATTTCAAAGATGCAAACTATTCAAAACAAAATTTCCTCTTAGTTTGTTCTTACAAAAGTGAACAGCTTATATGAATTTTTTTATTTTGCAGTCATTTATTTTTCTAACTTTACGTTTTTCCCCGGTAATGCGGGTATTTCTGCCAATAATATATACTCCGACCGAATATATGTTATACAGTACTTAAAAAATCAGCTGTAGCCACCACAGGACCGACCGCCATCACAAAGTACTTGTTTAATTTATTCTGCTTTATCAAAAAATGTCTCGAATAAAAGTTGTTAGCAATTGCATCTATAGCAACTTTTGTTAAATAATTTTTTTCGAAATATTTTGTTACTAAATATTCGCAAAAATCTTAAAATCGACACGAGTAAACTCCCATTTCTAGTCAACCGGCTTGTACCAAGAGTTGATCAACTCGTGTCATTGATATCAAAGCTTAAATATGAAGTTTCATAAAAATACTTTTAGCCGAATTTGCTCTGCATTTGTACATAGACAGACGGACGGACAGACAGACAGACGGACAGACAGACCGACAGACATCATGCTAAAAAAAGTCAAAACGTTATGTAAGGACCTCAATTCGTGGAGATCTATCGTAATCTCGAAATGTCAAAATCGGTATGATCACAATACCTCCCTTATATATGAGCCGTTGATTTTGAAAGTGAGATAAGTCCATTTTGTGAAAAATATCAGTTAATGTTATGTCTTATTACAAATTGGGATTAACTTCATGATTTTAATCATTTACAATAAATATCGACTCAATATCAGTACAAATTTGTTACTGTTAGTTTATATGGTCAATAGTATTTCAAATACATTGATTTTGAAATTGAGACAAGTCCACTCGAATAAATTCTCTCGAACCGAAACCCGATTAATACCCCAGAATTATTATAAACTGATACAAAAATGTCGCAAGCATAATCCCTTTTTAGTACATGAAATGAAAAGTGAAGACTTTTACTCTACCAAACCTCTCGAGGAGGCAATTTTAAGAAGAAGGAAAAATACTGATGAAGAAATAGTTAACTGGTTGAATATTTCCTGGATAAGATTTTTGAGATATGTGCCATATAAAATATTTTATAAAACGTCAATATAAAAAGATTCACAATTTAAAACTCTTGATTTATCACCAAAGCGCAGTAGGCCGTGTAATTTCGGGAAAATAATATTACCATCTTTATATGAAAAAACTATGGCTATTACTAAAGAAAAATATAAAGACATGATGGATTTATTACTTTATATACCACCCATTCATCATGAATACTTTAAAAATCTTAAAAGTCTAAACTAACAAAATATAATTTATATGTATACAACTTATAATTGAATATTTTTTCATATTTTTTCAATTTTTTGAAACAAAGAATAAACATATATATGAAATAAAATAAATAATTAAATAAAAATTTCATTTGTTTGCTACTATAATTCCATTTCATTAGGAGAAATCAACATTTTCAGCGAATCATTGCCTTTGAAAGTGAGACCAGTCCATTGAGGTACACCAAAACCACGACTTTTTTCAAATAACGCCGATAACACTTATCGTATAATAAAATGACATGCATTGAGAATACCAAAAATGTAAAATAAGTCTATTACTCATTACGAATATTTTTAATTCCATTCAAATGCAAAACATTAAAATCTAGAAATAACGAAAAGTGGACTTGTCTCACTTTCAAAATCAACGGCTCATATGTTGGCGGTCGGTAAAAATGTGGGATTAACGAAAGTAATATTATCTTGATCTTTTTTTGTTTTTATTTCTAAATAAATAGCTGCCAGGCCACAAATACAATAAAAGCCGACCGGCGTAGCGTAGTGGTAACACATGTGCTCTGCGTTGCGAAGGTCTCGGTTTCGTATCCCGTTCAGGCATGGAAATTTTCTCAACTAAAAAATTGTCCTGGCTAATTGCCACAGAAGCAAAGGCCATAAAATTTTTAAAAAAATGCAATAAAAATAAAATAAAATAAATAACTATTATTTAACTATAAAGTTTAATTATTTACAAACAAATTTCCCATGTCTTAATCCCCATATCGTATTTCACCTGTATATATGCTATTCTTTTAGAGCAGCTTGGCTTCAAATAGCTTTCGTTTAAGCGTTTAAGTCCATTTTAATGATTGAAATATTTTTTAAAAAGTATTTATTTAGATTTGAACTGAAATAAAACAACAAATGAGATCTGTGGAATGTATATTTGAAGTTAAAACATTACGAAAATAACCTAGCAACAAAGAAAAACAGTGCAATTGAAATCCCGTGTTAAGTAAACGGATTATTGCCGGAAAAATGGTGTTCCGCAGTCTTATATTTGACTAATATTTAATCATATTCATGACTACTTTCTCGTTTGCTTATTAAACTATCTTTTTCTTCTTCTGTTGCTTCGATAATTGTTTTTGATTGTGGTGTACGAGATGTTACTTTACTTAATCCTTCCGTTGCGCCCGATTCTGTTAAACTATAAATTGTTTTTGTAATTTATTTAGAGTTATATTTTTAATTTAAATACTTACACAGCATCCATTTCATCTTCTTCTGAATGAAGAACGAAGTATGGATTTGCAGAAGCTGGTCGGAATTTATAACCAGTTAGAACGAAAAATACGTAAGTTGCCATCTCCCTGAACATTTCGTCAAGCCATTCGTATTGAAACGGTACCGTAATCTAAAAATATATATGTATAGGTATATTTAATGAACGATTTTTCATTTCAGGGTTCGTGGGAATCTACAATCTGTTTTTAGGGTTTGTAGGTATGACCAAAAACCCTTATAATGTCACTCTGGTGTCTGTCTGTTCTAATATTTGGTGGATGCACGTCATATAATTACTCGTCCACCAGTGGTGCACCACAGGGGAGTAATTTAGGACCTATACTCTTTCTTCTTGTGATCAATATCTTTCCAAACATTGTGAGCAGCGGTGAGAGAAATATTTGCTGATATAAAAAATCAGCTCTGGCCATCACATATCCAACAACAACAATAATTCATATAGTAGATTAAGTAAATAAAATATTAGGTCGTCAAGGATGAAATTTGTAGAAAAAATGATTTTATTCATCAAAGTATGCACCCATATTGTCTATACACTTTTGCCATTTAAGCGGCAGCTTGTTCAGGCCAATGGTATAAAAAACCCTGGCGGACTGAATTCCTGGAAGGCCAGTTTTACAGCATTGTCGGAATTAAACTGTTTTCCTATTAAAAAACTGTCCAAATTGCGGAAGAAGTGGTAGTCAATGAGGGCTAGGTCTGGTGAGTATGGAGGATGATGACTAAGTTCCAACTCCAATTCCTGTAGTTTTGCCACAGTCATTTATGCAGTGTGTGGTCTAATGTTATCATGTAATAAGATAGGAGTCGATCTGTTGACCAATCTAGGCTGTTTTTCTTTAAGTTTTTGCATCATTTCGTTCAGTTGGTTGCAGTATATTTCTGCTGTGATCGATGAGCCAGTTTTTTGTTTTGTTTGGTTTTTAAGTTACCTGTACGAAATTTGGCGATCCAATTTAATATTGTCTGCTGCGTAGTAACACTAGAGCCAAATACACTATTAATGTTTCGCGCGGTCTGCGATGCCGTAGTTCCACGTAAGAACTAATACTTAATAGTTCGAATTTCCGACCGTTCCCTTTTCAACGAAATTAATTTAAAAAAAAAGTTTTTCATATTTTTTACAGCATACAATAATTTCTTTAAACAGACGAGATGTAAAAGAGAACGGTAAAATATTAAGCCAATGTCAAATATATATTATACTGGCCAATAGCCAAAGCTGCTAAAGCCAACATATAAAAGAAAAAAATATATATATTATATATTTTTAAACTTTTGGAAGTCATAAAAATTTAATAAATTAAACATTTCTATTAAGAATGACACAAAAAATCAAAATATAATGAAAATAACATTTTAAAATGACAATTCACCCTAACCAAAAAATCTCTAATGTAAGTATGATTTACAGAGCTTAAAAAAATAGGCCAAATGTCCGATTCAAACGTATAGAATAACCTATACCGTACAAACACATGAGTGACGATATAAGGTGTGATATCTACTATACTCTATTATAAAAAGAAATAAAACACTTACTCGTAAAAGATAAACAATAATCCTTGTGAAATAAATATAGCAAACAATCAACACATAAAAATGCCGGAATAATTTTAATTTTCGAAGATTAATAGCTGCTTTTCCGTCAGTATGAGATGCTTCTTGCAAATGTCTAATTGACCTACAAAATAAAACACAATCAGTAAAATAAAATATATTTTAATTAAACAAATTTACCAAACAACAGGAAACAAGATTGCTCCACAGCAAAGTAAATCAACGAGAATAAAAACATCTCTCCAAGTTTTATACTCGATATCTCCTTCCTCACTTTCCTCGATTATTATTTCGGCGATATTTGCTAAAACCTTAAAAATATATACAGTAACATAATAGGATTCTTATGTCGTTAAAATAGTACCTGTAACGGTATGACAATCATAAATAATTTTTTATCCTTATCTGCTAAAATATGTTTTATAAATGTCCAGCCAGTCCCAATCAGGACAATAGTTATGAATAAAACAGCGCCTTTCAGTCTGAAAAAAATTATAATTAAATAAAATTGATGTGAAGTGTGAATTTTCACATACTTTAGGGTTTCGCAGGTATTTAGTACGTGAATGATGATTATGCATCATTTTCATGGTAGTGTCAAAGACGCGACAGGGGTGAGAGGCGTGGTGTTATATTTAGAAGTTCGAATTTCATGGTGGGGTTGGAGACGTGATAAGTGCGCGTTTTCGGTTTTACAACATTTATATCTAACCCAAATCTAACCTAAAAGTTTCTACAAGTATTTGGAGTAAACGGTTATTCAATTTCATTAAATATGTTGTTAAATCGAAGGAGACGTCTAGCTCTTTTTTATGCATATTTAGACTTATTGCGATATGAAGAAAAGCGATGGTGGGTACGTCCCATATATACATAGAAACAGAAGGCAACAGGGAAATTATTTTAACTTGATGCAAAAAATGAGACACGAAAAACACATACAGTTACTTCAATTACAAGAAAAGAATTTAATGCATAATCTTTTTTACTTGACATCACAGTTTAGAATGAAGATTCTGTTGGCCCCTGCTTGGGGTTGTATTATTAGTATACCCACTACATGACATTTCTGCAGACCAGATATTTGAAACCGAATCCATAATAATAATCCATATCTTATCCATAATTTATGACTGCCGACAACATTGTTAAAGTCGCTATTTCGCTACATCAATTTACGTTTTTTAATTTTTTTTTAGGAAATTAATATAAGTGTCTCGCTAAAGATCTCACCATTCCGAAAAAATATATCTGTTTCTATGGTTTCGACGGTGCGGCCAGCGCAGGAGTTGAAATTTCTGAAGTTGCGACACCGCGCCTACGACACCATGGTACGGGTTTTTTTTAAATAGAGCGTTCCTATTGGTAGAATTTCTTGTTCCACGCTTCCAACACCAGCATGAAAATGATACATTATTTGGGATGCCAAAACAAATTTTATGTTAAAATATTTTTTTTGTTAATTTTAATTCGAAAGCCTAATACCATCATTTAGGTTTCTAAATATGTGCAGTATTTTATATAGCAAGGTTCATTAAGATTTTGAAATTTGCGCCTATGTCTTCCATTGGTTGTTTTAAGTCATAACCCTGCCCCTCTGATTTCGTGTATTCAATTTCAACAATTTCCACTGGTTATTAAATTTACGCTTTTAAAAATTAAATGCAACATTTGCCCAATATAACTAGAATTTTGAAAAAATAATTTAAACAAAATAAAAATTCAAAAAAAAAACAAAAAAAAAATTGTCTCGAAACCGGTAGCGAACCCTAGTTTGCAAATTCGAACGCGATAATGCTAACAATTACACCATGAAAGAATGCTGGTTTACTGTGTTGCATAAGTTATCAAATATTTTACATGGTCAAGCAAAAAACACAAAAAATGTTATTTTCCGAAAACATGATCTGATCAAAAATTCCTGTTGTACTATTCCGGTTCACACAAATGTACTTTACTTAGAATTTTTTCAGATTTTTAGTTTAAACCATCTGGGCTACAGGATGTACACTTTCGTGCACAATTTTGGCAAAAATCGCGTCAAAATAATTTTGCAAAAATAAAATTTTGATCGTTAATCCACGTACTAAGGGGTTTCATTTGATACCCTACTCAAAATTTTAAAAAAATATTTTTTTTTCGATACGCAGATATTTGTTTATATTTTTAGGGGGATATGTTTTTTAGATATTTTAGTATTTTTCCTATGTGCGGGTCAAAGAGTTGTATAAGCATGCCAAATTTCAACTCTCTAGGTTTAGCCGTTTGGCTACAATTTTTACCGGACAGACAGACGACAAAATGATGGTATAGGGAAATCTGCGAAACAGTGCAGTTGCATCACTTGAAACATCACATAGAAATGTGACTTGGTTTAGTACGTTTACATCCATCTATTTAACGAATGTAATATTTGTACGCTGTCACTTGTATCGAAATGAAAAGAAAATATAAGAATAAGAACAGAATAGAAACAAATAAACTATTCTAATAGGCAACATAGTCCTACAAAGGACTGATGTGATCCAAAAATATGATCAAAGAAAAGAAAATAAAAATAAGTTGAATATAACCTTAATACTATGCAGTACACACAAAATCAAATAAGAAAATCTATAAGAAAATATATAACTTAACACAAAACTGCTAAATAAACAACAAACTAAATAAAAAAGGTTTTTAGAAATGACTATAAGTTAGATATTTGAACACAAGTCAGTATCAAAACACAACAGACGTATTATTAAATGACAAATGTAAACATCGTTTTATTCAGGGACACCAATACAAATGTCTTTATATTAAATAAACACTTTTAAAATTTGTAAATCTTCAAAATGACTATCGAACACAAACTAAATATGACTTCAAAAGGTATGTTTTAGTAAAATAAAAGAGTAAAGAGTAATATTAGTCTATAATTCACATGCAAAAAAAATCAATTTAGTTATTTTTTCGCCACCAAGTTTGTCATTGAAGTTATGACGCAAAATGACGAACTGCACTGTTTCAGCGACTGAGCTATATAAGGGTTTTTTGGTCATACCTACAAAAGCCTAAAAAGGAATGAATAATTTTTTTTTAGCAAGATGAATATTTAGGGACCTATGGAAAGTGCTACCTAAAATCTCATTTGTTGCTTTTGTTAGAACAAAAATGTATATAACTAAAAATCGTACAAAGTACAGTAGTTTTCACCTAAAGTGGTATGGGTACATATAAGCTATGCGAACTTACTCAGGTTGCTAAGCCTGTGGCACAAAAAATGCACTATAAAAAAAAAAAAACACGAACTACGCTTTACATATTGTACTTTATAAAGTTACCCGTACAACGATCGAGCATACAATAAATTCCACCGCATATTATTTATTGCGTATTGAACTGCGAAATGCTAACTTAGATAAAAACTGCTGTACAGATTTCTCAGTTATTTAAAAACAATAACAATAAAATTTTTTAGAACTTACAAATGTACAAGATAGTAGAGAAATGCCCAGGCAGCAACGTGTTCTCCCTTTGTTTCGATGTAGTGATAATTAATGCTATGGAACAGTAGTGACAATGATTTTAAATATATCAAAACAGCCATTAAATAGTGTATTTTAAAAACTGGATGCCTAGAAAATACATTATATTAACATAAATTTATGAAATGCTGTCAAAATAAAAAACTTACTTGCTCTTATGGAGAATAAACACCCAAAAAGACCCGGACAGGAAAAATAATAATGCCATCATGAAATATAATGCTGGTAAAGGCATTTCACCAGCGGATAAATAATTTCCATTATTATTTTCTTCTATTTTAATCTAAAAAAAAAGTGTACAAAACAAAATACAGTGTATATCGTTTATAACGTCATCTGTTGTAACGACAAATCGGTTTTTGCGACGAAATTTTAAAGTACCGGCCAGAAACAAAACTTTGTATACGTAAGACTTATAGCTTATAATTACATCGGATATTACGACGAAAAATGGCTTGAAATTTGGGTCAAATTATCATTTATAACGACGGATCACCACTACCTAACGCGAAAACGCCGGGGAAGTACCGAATTGGTTAGGCAAATAACCGAGTTATGAAAAGGTAAGGCGAAACGCGAGAGATAAACATATTCATTCAGTGGTTAACAACGAATTGAAGGTACGTCATCGACGTCGATATGGCGAAACGAAAAGCATTAATGTAATTTTTTTCAAATATTGATCAAGAATTCGAAACGGAGGAGAATATGACGATGAAATTTTAGATGGGTCAGACAAATTTGTTGGAATTTAAATGGACAGAGAAAATCCCTATGATAATTATAGTGATAAAATTTTTCGTGAAAAATATCGTTTTTCTAAACAGGGAGTAACTTTATACACCACCTTGTTGAAAATGAAATAAATAATGTGACATATAAGGGACGGCATATAGATTCAAAATTACCATTATTATCCGAATTAAGATACTTCGGTAGGGGACATTCAGGACGTTTCAGTTGCTTTGGCTCTAAAAAAAGATGCTTTTATAAAATTGCATCAAGAAAAAGAAATGAGAAATTTTTATAATATGGCAGGGTGTCCATCTATTAATGGAGCAATAAATGGCACCCATATTAAAATTATGAAACCACCGGGATTTATACTAGGTATAAATTGATTTTAATTCAAAAAAAAAAGTTTTAAAATCGGTCTAGCCGTTCTCGAAAAAATAATTTTTAAATTACCTATACAATACCTCTTAAAAACCTACATATACCAAAATAGGTTAGGTAGGTGCACCCAATATACCTTTTTAAAATCTGTCCAGCCATTGTTATATAATATTGGACGTATATCATTTATTTATTCAGAAATCAGTCTTACGGCAATATAATGTGTAAGGAAGAGAACAATAGCGACTTCACAATGTCGTAGAAAAAGAGAGTACATATGAGCTATGTCGTTGATGGATCGTAAGGTTATACATGTGATATTCTATCTCTTTCTAGCACATAAAAATTAGAAAGAGACCAAAGTTAAGTTCAATTATTTTATTACCAACTTGCAAAATTTTTAGCTGTCTTCATTTAAACAGTGTTCAGTTTAGATATTGTTTAAAAAAATAGTTACATGTTTCTGTATACATAAATAAATTAAACACTGTCCAAATTTTAAACAGTGTTTAATTCAGACATTGTTTAAAATGTTTTCTCTGAATAGCCCTGTTACTGTTTTAATTAATTATGTACTTAATGGAAAAACTTTTTTTCACATTTATTAAAAACCTCTATCAACTGTGTAAAATATTGTTCGGAGCTGGAGTTTTGCAAAATTCCCGGTGGACCGAACGGGTTTTGGGACCACTATTCTACTTTTACTTTTATTTCAGTTTTTAGTTTTGTATACGAAATTATACGGTTGTGAGTCCCCTTAAAGAGGGAAAATAGATTTCTAGCATACTTACGGTGAAATCTACAGCAACTTTATTCTCTCCATAATTTGGACAGCTGTGGAAATACAAGTTATACAAACCTTCTTCTTCTACGCTTGCTACGTGCATGTAAAACTAAAAAAATATATATGTATTTACAATTTTTTCACTAGGAATATATCAAAATAACATACTTCTGTATTATAACTATTTTTATCCCCCGTTGTAACTTTGGTTATTGGAAGATTTAATTGCGTACACGAACCTAAAGCTTCATTTTCCTGATTTCTTGGGATTTCTGAAAACATTGCCAACTTAAAATATAGGCTGCAGAAAAACTATGGTATTCAGGTCTAGAAATAAAAGATGTAATAGCGAAAGGAGACACCATTATTTTCTGTATTATTATGTATCATTTTCATGCTGGTGTTGGAAGCGTGGAACAAGAAATTCAACCAATAGGATCGCTCTATTTTGAAAAAACCCGTACCATGGTTTCGTATGCGCGGTGTTACAAGCGCGGTGTCGCAAGTTCAGAAATTTCAACTCTAGCGCTGGCCGCACCGTCGAAACCATAGAAACAGGTATATTTTTTCGGAATGGTGAGATCGTTAGCGAGACACTTGTATTAATTTCCTAAAAAAAAATTAAAGAAACGTAAATTGATGTAGCGAAATAGCGACTTATACAATGCTGTCGGCAGTCATAAAGTTTATTATTATGGATTCGGTTTCAAATATCTGGTCTGCAGAAATGTCATACAGTGGGTATACTAATAATATACCCCCAAGCAGGGGCCAACAGAATCTTCATTCTAAACTGTGATGTCAAGTAAAAAATATTGTGTATTAAATTCTTTTCTTGTAATTGAAATAACTGTCTGTGTTTTTTGTGTCTCATTTTTTGCAACAAGTTAAAATAATCTCCCTGTTGCTTTCTGTTTCTATGCATATATGGGACGTACCCACCATCGCTTTTCTTCATGTCGCAATAAGTCTAAATATGCATAAAAAAGAGCTAGACGTCTCCTTTGATTTGACGACATATTAAATGAAATTGAATAACCGTTTACTCCAAATAATTGTATAAACTTTTAGGTTAGATTTGGGTTAGATACAAATGTTGTCAAAACCGAAAACGCGCACTTATCACGCCTCCAACCCCACCATGAAATTCGATCTTGTAAATATAACACCACGCCTCTCACCCCTGTCGCGCCTTTGACACTACCATGAAAATGATGCATTAGAGCTATAAAAAAATACTAAATAACAAAGTTGTAGAAGACCAAAGGGGACATCTGCTTATAGAATATATTGTTTTAAACCAGTGGTTCTCAAGCTAGAGCAGTAGTATTCAACCTGTGTTGCGCGGTACCCTGGGGTGCCGTGAAATGTTTTCGAGGGTTCCACAACTTTAATTAAATGGCTTTATTGTTTTTACCGACCGCCAACATACATAAGGGAGGTATTATGATCATACCTATTTTGACATTTCGAGATTTCGATGGATCTCCACGAATTGAGGTCCCTACATAACGTTTTGACTATTTTTAGCATGATGTCTGTCGGTCTGTCTGTTAGTCCGTGTACACGTGCAGAGCAAATTCGGCTAAAAGGATTTTTATGAAACTTGATATTTAAGCTTTTGACATCAATGGCACGAGTTGATCAACTTTTGGTCAAAATCGGTAAACTAGAAATGGGTGTTTACTCGTGTCGGTTTTAAGATTTTTGCAAATATTTCACAACAGAGAAATATTTCGAAAAAAATTATTTAACAAAGTTGTTGTAAAAGCAATAACTAACAACTTTTATTTGAGACATTTTTTGATAAAGCAGCATAAATTAAACAAGTACTTTGTGATGGCAGTCGGTTCTGAGGTGGCCACAGCTGATTTATTTAATGACTTTTTGCTTTGATATAATAATTTTGGTAAATTTTGAAAATTAAATAACTTTAAATCTGAGGATGCTACAAAATTTTTAATCACCATTTTCGTCTTCAGTAGGTCGCATTTATTCCAAAACAGCTAATTTTACTCGACAAAAAGTTCAAATTTGTTGAGTAGTGATTATTATTTACTTCTTATATCACCTACCATGTAAATATGTACTTTGTATTGTATTATTACAAAAGATTTTATGTTTACAAATTAACTATATTACTTTGAATTTTTGTTTATAATGATTGCTAATAAATACTTATGATAAATGTTTAAGATAAACAATTTTTTTACAGACAGACAGATACATGAGTGACGTTATAAGGATTTTTTGTACCTACAACCCAAAAAATCATAGGTTCCGACTATCCTAACTAGACGAAACTGACATAGCAGATATAAAAAGTGTTAAATTAAATTTACATACCATGTACAGTATCCCTAATTGGCCTTTGTTGTGATTTAAACAGCGAGGTATCGCTCACATGATGTAACAAAGAATCCCGTTTCGAACGAACAGCAGGAAGATTTGTACGAGACTTATAAATACGAATATTCTGTTGCTCTTTGGTACAATTTACTCGTACACTAAAAAAAAATATTTTATAATCTCCAAAAAAATTATTTAAAATATTACTTACATCATGTCTTTTAGATCGAAAATAAAATATATAACAGCGGCATCTTTGCTAAAAGATTCATAAAGAAGGCAATGATTGGTATGACTGTCTAAATAGGGATTCATTGCATCGTTTAAAGTTCGATCAAGGCTAAATCCAAACTAAAAAAAATACATTTTTATAATACGAATAAAATTTGTGGTTACGTTAACTTACCGTAGAATCTGCATTATCAGGTTCAGCTCGAAGATTTTTGAGTTGAACATGTAAAATCCCACCTTTATAAAATCCGAATGTACTTAAAGCTATGAATCTTCTAACATCATTCTAAAATTAAATATATATTATTTATTTATAATAAGAAAACACCCAAATTTTACTTACTGTTATTTCTAATTCATGTATTCTAGCGTTTACACATATAAAAAATATCACAAAAAGAGCACTTTTTAACCACATTTTCACTATTTATTACTTTAAACACATAAAATCGTTGATTTTTACATGTATTTTACACAAAACTTATTGACAAGTACATGAATTTGTCATAAATCTGACACTTAAAGGGCTACCAACATCACGACAAACCAAATAAACAATAAATGAGGTTATATGTCAAAAATAAAGTCATTATTTAAAATAAAAAAATGGATTATAATATTTTATGGAATAAAATACTGATAGCTTTCCCAATATTAGACAAAAATGTAAGTTTAAAAATACGATATTGTTCACAAAACATTACATATCTTTTTTTATAGGCTAATAAAGAGAATGAATGCTCCGAACAAGAGTTAACAGAAGCCCTAGATATAATTCAACAGTTAAAATTCGATAAAACTCTTGAAACATTATTATTTGATGAGATCGAGAAAGATTTACGACAAAATATAACTCCGAAATTCTGGTCGTATTTCTCTGAAACTGAAAATGAAATGACATGTTTCTATCAGTTTAAAAACGCAGTCGAAGAATTATGTAATAGTCTTGCTAAATATACACAGTATATTAATAAATTACAGACGTTAAAAAATAACATGCAAATTGTTTTTGACGTTTTGGAACGTTTTAAGTTGTCCATAAGAGCGACGTTGTTAAGCCAGTTGCCTTCACATCATACGAGGACTTTGAAAGGGTTTTATGAGGTATCGTTTAGGGTTTTTTGTAATTTAGATAAAGATACATACAAAAAAGGGATGATGTCTTCTTTTAATGAATCGGGAGAAGAGCCATGTTGTGATGGATGTTTAATAGATTATGCACACTGCCAGTGTCAAAAAATATTTAACATATTTTGTGAAACAAACGGGTAAGTTAAAGCTGAGTTTTTAGGGTTTTGTAGGTAAATTTCCTCGGAAGTCGTTGGAAGATAGTTTACTTGCCTAACATATAGAGTTTTAAATTCTAAATAAATTTTATCTCTTGCACTTTTTCTCTAAAACAATTAGGGAAGCAGGAAATAGCATATTTATTATTTTACTTGTGTAACATTAACTTATATTGTATTTTTGTAGGCGTTTAGTTAAACTAAATCTTTTAGAACCATTGGTTGGACAGGTTTTAACATCATTAATTCATGTTCGAATAGAAAATCATATTCAGCAAATTTGTAAGGGAAGTTTTGATGTAGTTTACTCACCACGTTTAGAAAAATGGCTGAATTCAAATGTTATGTTTTGGTTATATCGTATATATTGTATTGAAAATATGGAGCAATGTGATCCTACTGTACAGGATTCTATGAAAAAATTTCACCAAAAATTAAAATACTTTTTATATGAAACTTATACGATGACTAGAATCAATCAACTTTTCAATATTATAATAGGTAAGTTACTTCTAGTATTTTTATAATATAATAATAATTTTGAAAAATTGGAAGACCCACAACTTTTTTGACATTTAAAATATATAGGAGTGGCCCTAGTACACTTCCTTGTGGAACTCCCTTCTTGGCATATTCTTTTACATGGACTATATATTTCAGTATCCCATGTAAGCTGTTCATCCTAATGAACTCATTTCATCTTTAAATCGTTTTATATTTTTACCGACCGTCAACATATATAAGGGAGGTATAGGCAAATGATCATAAGAGAGACTCAATCTGGCGGAAGTATGTTGAACTAACCAAATAGACAAGTTTGTTATTGTTCTGACACATGTGTTACATTTGTTTGGATTTTTAGATTTTGTATATCTGTTTGGCATAAGTGTAATATTTATTAAGAAAACACAAATCAAGACAAAAATATTAATAAATTCTTTCTAAATGTTAGATAACAACGTATTGTCCATATTTCAAAAAGTTGTTATTGTCTATTTGGTTAGTTTCGATTTTGCCACATTGGCGCTGCAATCTTAAAAGGGATTACCTATTGTGATCATACTGATTTCGAACACCTACAACGTCGTTGACATATAAAATATATAGGAGTGGCCCTAATAACATCCTTGCGAAACTCCTTTACAAATAAATGATAATTTTTGAATCTCTAATTTCTACACATTGTTGTCTATTATTTAAATATGAGATACCAAAAAGTATACTACGATCTCTCTCGCTTAATCATTCTTCACATTTAACGCTGTCGTTAGTATATATATTAATGGAGAAATACGTGTATTTTTGTTGTTTGTTTTTTATTTTTGTGAATCATGGCAAAAAAAACAATTAATTTTTTTGTGTGCTGCTATGTAAATTGTGGAAAGAAGAATCCCACTTTATGATTCCATCATTTTCTTAAATCGGAAAAAATATCATTTGAAACGACATTTGGAGGTAGAAAGTGGATCGTAGGTATCTATGTATCCAAAAACTTAAAATGGGCATAAATACAAGCCCAAGCATGCGCGTTTGCTCGTTGCATTTGATGGAAAAAGATGTTTACGTCCAAGAAAAGATTGGAAAAAGACACTTACCCCACCCAAAGTTTGCCTAAATCACCAATTGATATATTAAAAGGCCCTTCCACTTCTTCAGGCAGAGATTTTTATTTTTTACTAATATATTTACCATATTTTTGTTGATATAATTTTTAAATTTTATTAATATATCTAGTGTTATCTGATGATTTACTGAATTAACAACTGAAAGAAAATTGTTTTGAATAAATTTTTAGAATATCCTGATTCTTTACCAGCGGTAGAAGATTTACATAATTGTCTTCCAAAAACTGATTTACGTCCAGTTTTGATTAATAAATTACAAAAAGCTCTCGAAACTCGATTACTACATCCAGGTGTAAGTACTCCAGATATCCTAACAGCATATGTAGCTGCTATAAGATCATTGCGAGAATTAGATCCTTCAGGAGTGCTTTTAGATCTTGTAACGAAACCAATACATTCATATCTACGAAGTCGAGAGGACACTGTCAGGTAAATTAAATTTCAGTTTAATATTTATAGATTAATATAGGTCATACGTCGCATACAAATTTTACTTTGTTTTACGTACAACTACGCGCCAAAACAGTATTGCCGTGCTCAACCTTCAGAGATCGAGCAAGATGTGCGTGCATAGAATGTACAGTTAGATAATTGCTGGACGGATAAAGTGCACAAAAGCAATTACTGAACGGCTATTGTGCACATTGTTTAAAATATGTTCATTGTACGAAAATAACGAAACTATCTACTGTACGGGTTGAACAAAGAGCGTTTTGGAAACAATTGGGCTCAACAATGATGATGGTTGCGCTGCGGTCGCTGTAAATCAGTTGATCCTTATTGTCCTTATTTGCCCTTATTTGTTTACATATGAAATCATCAATTTACAATGAATAATTAACAGATATCCTTACTAAATATTTTAATTTTTTAAGGGCAGCTCCTTCTGGGTGTGTAATTGAAGGAGAAGAGTTGTTAAACGCTGGTCATGTTCTATTATGCGGAATTTCGGAATAAAATGATGAACATGTTGACAAATGTGGGTTATGCTTATAAACAAGCAGTCTAAAATCACCACCTCACTAAATTACTGGAAAACTGAAACGGCAAGATAACCTGCACCTATAAATCAGGAGTTCCATGCTTTATTTAATTTGTTTAATATTTTAATAAGTATTTATTTATTGACCACAATACAATAAAATTAAATCGTTTACAGTCAAGAAAAATCAAGCAAATAGTGTAGAATTACACAAAAAGAGTTACACATAAATACAATTATTACTTAAATCAGATACAAAAAAACTAATGATAATTCTAAAAATTTAAATCAAAATATTCGGACACAGAGTACAATGGATTTTGAATTAACACATCCTTCACAAACGCTTCAAATATATTTTGGGGTAAAAGTCTTACTGACTGGCAATTTATTAAAGAATTTAATAGCGTAGTAGGTAGTGCTATTTCTGGATTTTGATATACGGCAGAATTTAGGATATGTATCATTCTTGTATCCAGTATTATGACTATGAATCTCATTAAACGATTTAAAGTCGTTTTTATTTTTGTAAAAAAAAAAAAAAATAAACAGGCAAAAATGTAGAGTGATGGCAGAGTCATAATTTGCAATGATAAAAAAGATTTTTGACTGTGTGCTCTGTAAGAAATGCCGTCAATGATTCTCACAGTGCTTCTTTGCAATGTATAAATTCTATCAGCAGAGGACGAGTGTCCCCATGCTAAGAGGGCATAGGAAATATGTGATTGAAAAAGTGAGTAATAAGCTACTAAGAGCACATCTTTAGTTACTATGTCCACAAGATTTCTCAGTAAGAAAATTGCTCTACATAGCTTACCACTCACATAATCAACTACAGTCTGTTCCAAACGTTTAGGCGGAACTAAATGGGAATTTCGTTCTTTTAGGTTGTCACGAGAAGGGACCTTGCTTGGGTTATTTCATTTTTCACGTTGGAATGTCAAAATTTAAAATTCCAACAATGAAACCATGGAAACGAATGACATGTCAAAATTAAATTATTTTTTTTACATATTTTAATGACAAAAAAATAAATGAATGGGAAATTTGTATTAAGAATGACACAAAAAATATAAATATAAAGATAATGACATTTTAAAATGATATTAACCTTAACCAAAAAATGTTTATTGTAAGTATGATTTACAAAGCTTAAACAAAACGGCCGAAAAGCACGATTTAAACGATGAAAGTAACTAGATTGTAAAATTTAGTTCCGCCTAACCGTTTGGAACAGACTTTAATTTAAATAAGTTTAAATACTAGTTTGTTAAATATTAATAAGTAAACAATATTGATGTAATCTGTAGCTCTATAATGCGTTGAGCACACCTTCATACTTTTTGTCACTTTTTACCGTATTTATAACATTATTTTTATGCTTTTTACATATTTATCTCCTCCACAACACCAAATTTATTTACTACTTTAACAAATTGTTTTTCATTTGGAAAATAATGAAAGTGAATGTTTCTATCGCTTCCTTTCTATAGTGACAACCAAATATACAACAATTTGTATTATGACAACTCGTTGTAAGTCAAAGTAATATAAAAAATAGTAATAATTGCTATCAAAAATTAATATTACAAACAAACTGCAACACTCAAGTTTAAGCGCGATACAAACAACACGAGATAACCACATGTAAACAATAAACCATTACTCGTCGCATGAGTTCAAATTTTGTCCGCTTGGCGTCACTTCATAGCGCTATTGAGCCCAATAGAAAAATCACTGTCTGCTTTGACTAAATTTAATTTTGTTACTTTCCCCTGGAGCATTGTGGGGCCATTAAAAACACTCTTTCTCCCGCACACAATAATTGGCCCACCGAAAACGGGAGTTCTCGTTTCTTATTTATAATGTGTTAATATTTTAAAGGTGCGTCGTTGGTAGTTTAACTGAAGATGGTCCGAGTGATCTTGCAGATGAACTGGCGATGGCTGAGTCGTTGCATTTGGATGAAAATAATCCAGAAGAAGACGATGGGGAGAATTGGGAGACATGGAATCCAGATCCTATTGACGTCGCTCCAGGTGAGGTTATATTTAGAGCCCTACAAATCCGCGGGTATCCGCGAATATCCGCCACTTTTCTGCGGATGCGGATAAACTATCATTTAAACCATGCGGATGCGGATCGGAAGCGGATAAAATTTCATTATCTGCTTATCCGCAATATCCGCGTAAACATTAAATCTTCGGTTACTTTTGGAGAAATACGCGATTGTGTTCTGACTACGCAATCCTCGGTTACCTTCGGTTGTCTATATACACATGTGATATTTTGTAGCATTCTATCTCACTCTATGTTATTGCTATTAAGTTGTTCATGATCGAGATTATGTTGAGACAATCAACATATTTTTTAATTATTATTGCATATAGAAAATAATATTTTGGACAAAAGTACACTTTCGATGTAATTCTTCCTATCTCTGCTCTAATTCTGGCTTTTAAAGCTAATAAATGCTTTTTTTTACATAAAACTGAAGTTTTATTTAAATACCAAAATATACTTATATACATTTTTCTCGAAAATTTTATTATGCAACCTGCCAATTGTTTTATACTACCCGAAGTAAAAAGTCTTGCTTCTCTTATGTCCGTTCCACACTTCCAAAAGTACTCTTTTCTTGTCTCTCCCCATGCCGACAATTTGCCTTTTTGTTCTTCCTTCATTCTTTCTTCCCAGAATTTTCTAATTCTCTATAGCTTTCTTATATGTGGGTCAAAGAGTTGTATAAACATGTCAAATTTCAACTTTTTAAGTTCAGCCGGCTACAATTTCTACCGAGCAGGCACTAGTAACGTTATAAGGGGTTTTTGATCATACCTACAAAACCCTAAAAATCAACCACGGGTCTAATTTAGTTTGCGAGTTTTAGTAATTTAAAAACTAAGGTTTCATAAGTGGCTAAAATTAAAGTTATACGGAAAATGACACATCGATCGCCGATACCCTCAGAATTTCCCAGGTCAAAATTTACAAAAAAAAATGGAAAAAAATACTTTTAAAAATTTAAAAGGTCATAAAACAGTATTATTTTAATAATTTTTACTTTCAGATTCAAGTCCAAAACATCGTAGAACCTCAGATATAATTTCTATGCTTGTAAATGTGTATGGAAGTAAAGAACTCTTTGTTAACGAATACAAAACACTCCTAGCTGATCGGTTATTATCCCAATACAATTGTAATACTGAAAAAGAAGTCCGATATCTCGAATTGTTGAAGCTAAGATTTGGTGAAACACAGTTACATTATTGTGAAGTCATGTTAAAAGATATTAGTGATAGTAAAAGAATAAATGCACTGCTACAAAAAGATGAACAGTATAAAGAAGAAAGCAAAGATTTTCCAGTATCTGCGATGGTTTTAAGCGCTCAATTTTGGCCGGTGTTTAAAGAAGAGACACTTGAACTTCCAGAGGTTATTAAAGAACAATTTCAGTTTTATACAAACGCTTTTGAGACATTGAAAGGTTAGTAATTTTTTTAAACAAGCACAATTTAACATTTCGTTTTCGGAATGGAATCAAACAATATTTTTTTTTGTTCTCAGTTCTTGTTATATGTGATTATATTTTCAGGGAATCGTACATTATGTTGGAAACCACATTTAGGCAATGTAGAACTTGACATAGAATTAAAAGATCGTACTATTTCACTTTCTGTATCTCCCATTCATGCAACGATTATAATGCATTTTGAAACACAAGATGAATGGTCCATCGAAGATTTATCCCAGGTTATGAAAGTGCCAGCAACTCTTTTGAAAAAGAAGATGGCGTTCTGGCAAACACAAGGAGTTATTAAAGAAACGTCGACTGGAACATTTTTACTCATTGAAGAAAGTAATGCAAAGGGTAAAACAAATAATAGTGAGATTGTATGTGAAGAAGATGAAACAGAAAGTGTTATGGCAAGTTATCAAGACCAGAGAGAAGAAGAACTACAGGTGAGGACGAATTATTTCGGATACTTCAGATATATACAGGGTGTTTGTTTGAAACACCTCGAATAATTCCTTTATTTTAAGAGATACAAAAAAATCTTCAGAAGAAAAGTTAAACTAGACAAAAGGGCCCACTTAAAGATTGTAATAAGAATTCTACATCACTTCCGGTTTCAACGGAAATTGTTTCAACTTTTTATCTAGCATAGGAAATCGGTACTTTATTTATTTATTTATTTCTTGAAAGTACATTAAACCAGCTTTACAAGGATATCAAAATATAATACTTTAATTTTAACCATTTCAAAATGGCGACCATTTATTTACAAAATAATAAATAACATAAATCGTACTGAAAATTTGCTACTGATGGCCATTAACCAGTATATCTTGTATTTTTATTTTGGATACTTAGTAATTTTATGACAAATACAAACATCCATGCCATCACCGGGATATGAACCCGATCCCCCGTGGTTAGCAGTCAAAATCAACTCTAAAACATTGTCTTAACCTTACGACGATTTAATCCCAACTTCTTTAACATCTCCTAACGTTATGACGGTTTAAAATCAACTACCTGATGACTGCCCTGGGCTCCTTACATTGCCCAACACATATTATTATTATTTATTAACAGCCTTGCGGCCAATAAAAAGACAAATACATACAAATTAAACAAACAAGATAAACTATGCAAAAAAAAATAAAAATAAATAATGAACAAAAATAAAGAACATATAAAGTTTGAAATTGTCCTCAATAATACTATTATACAATTACATTATAAGAAATAACGTTTTAACACATTATTGTAAAATAATATGGTGACAGACTAAATTTGTCTATGAACAGCTGACCATTTCATATTAAAAGTGTTATCACAAGTAATGCAGTTATGAACAAGCTTGTTCACAGACTTCATTAATCTGTCACGCAGGTTAAAAACGTATTTCCTGAGGACAGTCATACAAGTACATACATCATTCATTACAAACATTTCACTAGCGCTACAATATTTATGTAACCCATTGATAAGTCTAAATGCATTATTGTAACATGTTGTTAATTTACGTACGCTAGATCGGGTTGTATTAATCCATAGTGCAGACGTATAAAAATTTCCGCAAAATGTATTAAACAAGTATCTGCGTATATCTTTACTGCATTTAGAGAATCGCCGGTTTAACATATTTGCTCTGACACACAAAGAGCGACATTGTCGTTCGACATCTAAACAATCAGAGAGATTATCGCTAATCACATGACCAAGGTAACACACATGGGACACTTTTTTCACATTTTCACGGTTGAGCTTAATACCAGGCACTTCATGTCTCTTAGATCTGGGCTGGAATACGATGTACTCGGTTTTGTTGACGTTATACACCATACCATGTTCCATAGCATAGGATTCACAAATTCCCAATATATTCAACACCCTCTTGAACTGTCCATCTTAAAAAAATCTCATACCACAATTTACTAGTGATAATTCAGATAAGTAACCAAACTGATATTTATTTTAAGACCGATATTAATAGATTTTCCTATATGGTCCAAATACTTCTAATCTAATTTATTGACAGAGTTGTCATCTATTTACGGATTTACGAGTCACTTTTCATGTTAAGTTTACAAAAGTCTCAAGTTACAATAATTTACAATTATACCCTTATCTTAAAGGCCCTTTCTAAGAAGTATATTATTTTTTATCATTTAGCATTTAAATGTTTTTACTCTAATTGAATGATTATACTGAATTTTTTTATGAAATTTTATTTCTGAAACAATACGAAAATTACCTGCTTTACACTAGCAAAGCAATGCGTTTTAATGAGTTTTAGCTTACATCTAGTTTTAAGACTTTAATACAACCTAATATAAGTGTATGTTACCTAAATAGGTGAAAATTGGAAGGTGCGAGTTCGGGTGAATACTGTGAATGTGGAATAATTTCACAGTTTAAGTTCTCAATTTTTTTGCTGGTTATTTTTGCTGAGTGATGACATGTATTATCATGATGAAAAATTATCCAGTTTGGTTAAATAAATTTGGACGTTTTTCCTTTAGTTTCTGATTTAGCTTCAACAATTATAGAGGCTGAAATGTTTTAAAAAAATGTATTTTTCAGGTATTCTGGTCTTATATTATTGGTATGCTAACCAATCTGGATTCTATGACCTTGGAAAGAATCCATCAGATGCTGAAGATGTTCGCTTCACAAGGGCCTTCGACGGTGGAATGCAGTTTACAAGAACTAAGGGTGTTTTTGGACAGAAAAGTTCGAGAACACAAGCTACTACTAAGCGGTGGTTTCTACAGACTACCTAAGAATTAATTTATATTTGTAGAATATATTAATTTCGAAATATTGTATTAATTTTTTAATAAATTTTTTTTTAACATATAATTAAAGGTTGCAGTGCTATACTAAAAAAATAAATAAATAAATTATGTCTTTCTGAATATATATTTTTTAAGGAATAGGTCATCTCAGCAGTCATTTGAATTTTTGCCATGAATTTACTAATGCTGTAGGTAGGTATATAAGTAAATACATGAGGTGAAGAGGTGAAGAGTATAAAATACCTAGGTTATATACTAACGAGGAACAATGGGGCTGAACTACACATAAGGGAAAGAGTAAAGAAGGCAAGGATAGTCATGGGGAAGCTGTGGAGTATAGGAGAGAGGAAGTTTAGCGACGATATTAGATTGAGGTTGTTTGACGCCGTGGTGAAAAACATCCTGCTATATGGGGTGGAAATTTGGGGATGGGAGAAGGTAGAACGAGTACAGAAGAGGTATTTAAGATGGATCTTAGGGGTAGATAGAATGACACCAGGGTATATTGTAAGAGAGGAACTGAAAAGGGATAAGATGAAAGTGGGTACAGGAAGGAGGGCGGTTAAGTACGAAGAGAAAGTTAGAATAGAAACAGACAAAAAAATAATGAGGGAATGCTGGGAAGAAAGAACCAGAGGGGAACAGAAAGGAAGATGGTACGCATGGGGGGAGATGAGAAAAGAGTATTACTGGAGATGCGGAGTGGATGCGACAGAGGTGGAAAGGAGAAGAAAAGACGGGATAAGCGTGATTGAGTAGTGATAAGGAAGTGTGTGAGCAAGAAAGGACAGTCAGAATAGACAATTCAAGAAGCGCAGGGAGATATAAGGAGGTCAGAACTATAGGGGTACCAAGCTACTTGAGGGGAGAAAGAGGAAGGTCAGGAGGGAGAGTTAGGAGGATTGCGAGGCAAAATGCGGGAATGAAGAGAGAGGAAATAGATATTGGAGGAGACAGGAGGATAAGATGTGCGGGGAGGAGGAGGAAGATATAGAGAAGAGGTGTAGAGAGATGACAGTATGGTCGGGGAGCACATTAGACCTGTTGCACGAAGATGGAAGGGGGAGAGGTGGGCGAGGGAATTAGAGGCAAGAAGGATGGAAATTGGGGAAGGATAACAGGAAGGGGAAACGGAAAGAAGAAAGAAAAGAGAAAAAATATTGTAAAATGTAAAGTGTGTTGGATGTTATTGTTATGTATTTTTGGATTAATTGTTTTATTTTTATTTTATTTTTATTTTTTTGTAAATGTTAATACCCTGAACGCCGCAAGGCCTAGGGGAATAAAGAATATATATATATAAGTAAATACATTAATCAAAATAAAACACAAACTTGCTACGCAAAATATCACTTTATTATAAAATAACACGACTAGTTTCGCCATACAATGGCATTGTCAAGTGTTCAAAAATAAATGAATGTAGATCAGCCAGTTTATTACCCTTATATGCTAATAATTTAGAAAAACCTAATTAACAAATACCTGGAAGATAGGCGAATAAACTAAATCTTGTTGTTCATCGAGGACCAATGCGCCCTGCCTCAGATGTTTAAATATTTCTAACGATTCAAGAAAATTTAGTTTATAGCTTATAGCCCTTGTTTACAAGCTTTATAGCCTTGTTTGCTTGTTCTTGCATCATTTAGACTTCCTATAGTGCGTTCGAAGGTGAGTTTGCAGTATAGCTCTTATGGCAAATGGGAGCGGTGTTGCCAAATTTTGTAAAAGTGTCAAATGTGTCAATTATAATAATATGAAAAACTCGTATTATTTACAAAAATCAACTCTTATAAAACTCAAAATAACACTCAACAAAAACAAATGGCCATTTGTAGAATACTGCGTCTTCACAGATCAGCGCGTTTTAGAGCTGGCAACGTCGACTAGCAAGAAAAGGATAGCGTCATTCTGTAAACCCATTAGAGAGTATGAAAAAGAACTACTGCATATGCCCTGTACTGCAAACTCACCTTCGAACGCACTATAGAATAGGCAGGTGGCGGGTTCGCCATGAGACACTGCAGCAAAGGCAAATATACTTTCTATTTTAACTCTTTTTATGTTTTTTTAAATTTTTATTTAAATATATTGTAATTATTTTAAGTAATGGGAGGGGGCTGGGATGCGTCTAACAGTTCTAAATATAAAACTTAGCTTTTTTCTCACAAATATTGAAATAGTACTTTTTTATGTCTACTAATTGTATATTACTAATCAAAACCAATTATATGTGAGACGGTTGATATATTTCTAATTGTATGAAACAAATGTCTGCTCATTAGTGACAAGTTTATACAAGAAATTAATTAAGGTTTCCGATGTGAAAAATAGAATAGACTATCATTTTTTTTCTTGTTTATATTATACTGTATTTTATTTATACCAACCAATTTCGTCGTAGTGTTGAGATAGACACGTTTACTACGCTTACAGAAAAAAAAAAATACTGCTTAGGGCAGAGAAAATAGTGTGAACTGTTTTTTATAATGTTTCTGTTTTTATGTATTTTTAGTATTTTAGATTTTAGATTCCTTGTCCAGCTTATAGCTTGGGTCAATTCTAGGGCAAAAAGTCAATAAAGTTCCCCGCTACATGGTTCTGAACACACAAATAACAGCCCTAAATATTGTATACAAATATTTTAATGAACAACCGATCTAGAACTGCACAAGGCTATTAAATAAATTGTGTTATTATCTGTACAATTGAATATTTTATTACACAATAAAATATTAATGTCCATTAGTTCTCTCAACAAATTAACTGTAAGTGGCAAGCTTTAATTTCGTGGGCATATGAAAATGGCACACTTGGTCGTAGGGACTGACTGGCTGATGCGATCAATAAAATCAATTGGTTTGCATACTATTTAAAATAAAATATATAGGTTACAGAGCCAGTGCTAACTCTTTTGCCGTCCGGGGCAAGACCAGTAAACTTCGCAACGTTATTACAAGCAGAGAGGGGGGGAAATGAAAAAATGGTATCCCGAAAACCGTTTGTAGAGCAAAAAAAAGGAAAAAGGTATTATCAAAAACTGTCTGTCAAAGAAAAAAAAAGAAAAACAAAAAGAAAAATCTTAGCCCTTGATTTGATATCCTGGGCCTGTACATCTTTAGCCTTTGCTTTTCGGCACTCCTGAAATGTACTGCTAAACGATCATTTTCTAAGTTAAATTATTTAAAAACAAAACAATTTGTTAGATGATGGTTTAACTTAACTTTCTTTGTTATTTATATATATGAAAAATATAAAATATGCATATAGATGACAATTTTTTGAATATTTTCGTAATTCCAAAATATGACTGAATATTATTATATAATCAATAAATATGTAGGTCCTTCAGAGGCGAATTAAGCGGTGGGCGGACTGGGCGGCCGCCCATTCCCACGAAACAGGGGGGCCTACCGAAGTCTATATACAAATATTTCCATTCTATTTAAAATAATACAGGGCCCATTTTAATTTTACCGCCCAGGGCTCCCAAGCAACTTAATTCGCCACTGCTCTAGCCGGTTTCTGACTAGCTGGAATGTGATCGGCGAGATGCATTTTTGTTTGAATAATCTGCGTGTATGTTGATTATTTGCTTCATTTTATAAAAATCTGTCTATCTATCAATGGTAGGGTGACCATTCGTCCCGCATTTTGCGGGACTGTCCCGAATTTTAACATTTTGTCCCGCATTAAGATGCGTCCTGCAAAAGTCCCGCATTTTGGATTTGGGAGGTGAGGACTTTTTTTTTGTTCTTCACTTGGATTTGGGAGGTGAAGACCTTTTTTTTGCTCTTGACTTGGATTTGGGAGGTGAAGACTTTTTTTGCTCTTCACTTGGATTTGGGAGATGAGGACCTTTTTTTGCTCCGTCCCGTATTACCTTCTTAAGAAAATGGTCACCCTAATCAATGGGTGCGTTTTGTTGGTGGCTGGTTAGAAGTACTAGAATTGATGCGCAAGAAAACGACAATTTTGATCGTGAAGTAATCATGGAATGACATTTGTATGGAGGTTAAATTATATAGTTGCAGAACAAATAACGAACATATTTCAACTTAAATGAATTATCTAAATAATAAATGCAGAATAGGAAAACTTTATATTTGAAGCAAATATTCTAGAACTTAATGTTTCAGAACGAATAATTGAATTGGACATAAATTTTAAGTTTAGATTTAACTATACTATATTAAAATCTTATAGGTATATGTTAGCGAAAATATAATTATGCAACATTTACACTTATTAACGATCGTAGGGTGCTATATCGTTGCCAAGGCATATTGTTTTATGTAAATAGAATAGTATAAAATATATCATATGATGTGTGAGACGTATTAGTTGATCAATAAAATCATGTCTTATTATTCATAAAATACCTTTTTTATTAATATCAGAAGTGGGATTGGCCTATCACCCACAAGAAATATAAAATAAGTGCTATATTAAAAATATTTTTTTTAATGCAACCATTATATTGGTGCAAAGAAATTGTCGTATAATATTTCAAAGGCTAATGTAAAGTTTTCAGTTAAAGGTGACGATTGAGCATCATATAAAGGTAGTATGAATTATGAGCTAGATAATAAATTGGCAAATTCAAGTTATTTTGTCAAAAATTATTTCAAGTGGCTTCTAAGGAAATGACACTTATTGGAATAAATATGAAATGTCACATTTGTTTGAAAAATGCAGAATCTTAACAAAGATCCCTAAAAATTGTCAGGATGAACGAGCGTTGCTTTGTTATTAACAAACACAATTTACGAAGGTAACTGGTTAGATTGATGATGACTAAAATGGTAAGAGGTTGTTTTGGTTAAATCATATGGCACGTGTTAGCCATAATGAGTAAAATTTAGATTTGAGATTTAACATTTGAGATTTTAATAATTGAGTTTTAAGACTTGAGACATCAAAATATGAGATTTTGTTTTTGATATTTGAGATTTAATATCTGAGTTATGATATTTGAGATTTGATAATTAAGATCTGAGTTTCGAGATTTGAGTTTTAAAGTTGAACGTTTATTGGAAAAGACAAATGACAGATCACTGGGATCGGAATGGCAAAATAAACTGAGAAATATAATAGATAATGAGTTGAGAATTGAAAGCTTGTTGAGTACCGCAAGACATGCCGCTGCCAGTGGCATCAGTCCGGTAATAGCTCTGTAACCATGGTGGCAGATGGTGAGCTATGGCGACGGGCTGATGATGATGATAAAGCACTGTGTGTGCAGAAACGAATAGACGCTCTCTGAGCTTAGCACTGTGTGTGCAGAAATGAATAAACGGCCTCTGAGCTTGTTGTACTGTAGACAATCTGTAATGAAGGAAACTAACAGATAGTTACTGAGTATCTGAGCTTGTTGATCTAGTCACTGAGTTTGTGATAGAGAAATGAATTGATAACAAAAAGTCTCTAAACTTTCAGATCACGATTTATACTTTGCTTCTGGAAGGTTTTGTTTTAAGCAAATAATTATTATAACTAATTGATATTGGTGCATGGTTGATTTTGTGAAAAATCAATTCTGCGCCTAAATTGCTCTATTTACAGATTATGAATTAGGTGAAGAATTTGAAGATGCAGTAGAAGATAAATGGTGGACCAGCTCAAGAATGGAGATCCTGGTATGCAGGATGCTGTTACTGGTACGCAAGATGCAGGATGCTGTTGTTGGTATGGAGCAGACCACTGGTGATATGCAGGTTGCTGTTGCTGATAACAACAATGCTGTTAATGGTGTGAAGAATACAGTTGCGTCCCGAGAACGTTCCGCATGTCAGTCTGGCCGTGTTAGCGAAAATATAATTATGCAACATTTACACTTATTAACGATCGTAGGGTGCTATATCGTTGCCAAGGCATATTGTTTTATGTAAATAGAATAGTATAAAATATATCATATGATGTGTGAGACGTATTAGTTGATCAATAAAATCATGTCTTATTATTCATAAAATACCTTTTTTATTAATATATATATTTATTTTAGGACACAAAATGAGAAAATACTTAAAAGCGAGAATTATTTTGAAGCAGTAATACCAAGATTTAATTCTAATACATTTAAAAACCAAATGAAAACAACTGCATTTAATTACTTTTTATCCCCACCACACTTATTCATTCCAGTCGTTCGACCTCAAATCATCGAATGAATAGAATGAAAATATTGTCCCGACAAAACGCGTATTCTGATTAAACCGAAACCAGAATTGGCACAACAAAACGCACCCATTATGTGAGCTGTGAAAGAGAAAAGTGAATTTATATTAACTAAACAATATACCCCCTCCCCCGTAACATTGCTTCTAAACACCATTAATTTGTATGACATAGGGTAGGCCTAGGGGCTCCATCATAGAAATTGATTCAGGGGAAAGAAATTGATTAAAAAAGGGCTCCGCAAGTAAATTGCAAAATTTGCCTAAAACTATATTTTGGCTAAAATCGGAGTCAAAAAAATTGACCAAAATTTTCAAAATTTTGGAAGAATTTTTTTAAATTTTTGGTCGAAAATTGTTATACTTATATATTTTTAGCCTTAGATCACAAATATATGGTCAGTTTTGAGTTACGGTCTAAAGTTTTGACCTATTTGGTAAAAAAAGGAAAAAAAAGACAGTCCACAAAAAGGTTCAGAACCGATGAAATGTTAGCCTGCCTCTTTTTTTAATCTTTATAAACTAATACTTACGTCTTATATATCATCTATATCAGCGGTTCCCAACCTGTGCTCCGCAGAGCCCATACTGCTCCGCGTGCACTTCTCAGGGGCTCCGCAGCCGTTACAGGAAATAAAATAATTAAAAATTGAATAAAATCAAAAGTATTAGAAATAATAAAACTAAAAATGACATTCTAAAAGAAAATTGGCTAAGTTGTATGTATGTCCAAGTGATTTCTGACTCTAGCCCAGAGGCGAATTAAGCGGTGGGCGGACTGGGCGGCCGCCCGGGGCCCACGAATGGGGGGCCTACCAAAGCCTATATACAAATATTTCCATTCTATTTAAAATAATAGAGAGCCCATTTTAATTTTACCGCCCAGGGCCCCCAAGCAACTTAATTTGCCACTGAGCATTGTGTTAGCTTCTTACACTTATTAAATACCTACAAAACCCTGAAACGTGTGAAAATTCACACTTCACAACAATTTTCATTTTACAATTGTTCACAAAATAATAAAATTCCCTACAAACTTTTCGAACCCAATAAATTGAATCAGTTCTAAATATCTATTGTATACAAATTTAAAACATATTTTGAATGTTACTTTTATTTTCAATAACAATAAACATTCCAAAACTTGGCATTAAGTTTAATAAAACAATAACAGACAGGAGAATTTAATATTTTTAAAGAAAGTTATTTACCAAAGCTGTGGGCGATTTCTGCGCCTGCTTACTACCAGTTAAACGTATGGGTATTGCGGGCTTGTATATATAAAGGAGCAAAATTATTTCAGCGCATTGTTATCAAATCACTTGTAATGTTATAGTGACTTAAAATTTCAAGTAAATATAAGTAAAAAATGAATATATTGTAGACAGATTTAAATTTGATTAAAACATATTAAAAATGTCTGGTTTTATACATTTTTTTGCGGTGATTGTTATTTTGTCTGGAGTTTCTGAAGCTGCAAATGTTAAAAGAAATTCTGGTTCTGATGAAACTATTTCATATGATTATCCTGAATATCAAATTGGTGTTAAATACGACGAATATCCGGTAAGAAATTTTATTATTATATTTTATCACTTAAATTAAAAATATGTTAAAATTCATATATTGTTTTCTCCAAAACTGGAAGAAGTTATAGGCCTGCGCTTTATATTTTTGAAATTACTATTACTTATTTATTTTATAAAAAAAAATTGCATTAAAATTGTTAGCGTAGTTTTTCAGTTTTAATAATTTAATGTTTTTATGTTTTGATGTGCTTTTAGTTCAAAAATATATATTTTTTCAAGAATTCGGTATGTGGTGGAGACTTTGATAAAACTTTTTTGAGTTTTAATCAGTTATTTTATTATTAACAACCCCTTAAGGACCGATTTTTTTTCAAATAAATGCAACAAAAAAATCATTTCTTTTTTTTAATAATTAAAACTAATATTTTGACATATTAAGTACAAAAAAAAAATTGTTTAAAAAAACTACTTTATTTTTATAAATAAACAAGATTTTTATTTAATTCAAACAAATGATACATAAAATCAAATGATAAGTAAAAATCAGCCGTGGCCACTACAGGACCGACCGCCATCACAAAGTACTTGTATAAAACACATTCTAGCAGCAGAGTAGAAATAACTTGCCTAATATTTTCTAATAGATTTTTATAAAAAATAGATTTTTTATACTTAAAGATAGAAATTTTTCAAAAATTTTCCGTTTTATCAAAAAATGTCAAATAAAAGTTGTTAGTTATTGCTTTCATAGCAACTTTTGTTAAATAAATTTTTTCTAAATTTTTTTCTGTTGTTAAATATTCACAAAAATCTTAAAATAGACACGAGAAAAGACCCATTTTTAGTCAACCGATTTTTAAAAAAAGTTGACCATCTTGTGCCCTTGATGTCAAAAGCTTAAATATGAAGTTTCATAAAAATCTTTTTAGCCGAATTTGCTCTGCACGTGTACATAGACAGACAGACGGACAGACGGACGGACAGACGGGTAGACAAAACGTTATGTAGGGACCTCAATTCGTGGAGATCCATCGAAATCTCGAAATGTCAAAATCGGTATGATCACAATACCTTATATATGTTGGCGGTCGGTAAAAAACTAGCTTTATAAATTTCTTCTTCTATGACTACGTAGGTGTGCCGCGAAATTTTTCTTCTTTGGAAAATGTGCCACGAGAGTAAGAAGATTGGGAAACACTGCTTTAGGCGGAACTAAATGGAATTTAAATTTTCTTAAGTAGTCATTAGCTTATTTTTTATATATTGATGTTGGCTTTTCCTGAACAAAATGATCAAAAGCTTCAATCAATCTGTAAAAATTACTAGATTTTAAAATCTAATTCTGCCTAAAGGTGAATAGATACTTTCCCTTTAATTTTTTGAAATTTCTTAGCTTTATGTGGACAAAATTTTGAAATCTAGTGTCCTTTAATAATTGAATGGGACTTTGCGACTGTTTGTTTTAACATAGCAAACCGGGATTTATAAGACAATAGACGATATTAATTTTTTAATCATTAGTAGTGACAGTGACAATCAGTCAAACTATACCGACAAACATTTGTTTTCCTGATACTATTACGTGTAAAATATCATAGATAATTTATTATTATTATTATAATAATTCGATATACAACTAAGCCTAACTTCTTTATTGAAACTGTTTCCATAAAGAAGTTAACATAATTGTTAACATAATTTTTTTTCGCACCTGCTACGTCGTCTTAGTTGAAAATATAGTTATTCATTATATTCCGGCAATGAATTATAAGTGAAAATGAGATATTTGTATGATTAGTTTGACAAAGTATTTGAAAAATTGCAATATTTCAGCTCAATTTTGGAATTTCTACTCTGAATGTAATCAATATAATCACAATATAGCAATCATTCAGTAATGTTCGGTTGTATTAGGGCCGGTTTCTCGAAAAATTCAGTTGTAGATATCGTATCGATAAAGGGTGCATTCGAGTTGTACAGAGTAGAGCGAGCGCTGAGCGAACAGTTGATGGTGACGTCATGAATAGAGCACTAACGGAGCGAGCGTTCTTGTGACGTAATGTTTATAAAATCTAACCCTACAATTTTAGGCGGCGTTTTTACTGTCAGATTAGTTCACGTCAGTCATGAATCAAAATTATATACCTCGGTTTTTCCTTGATTTTTTTTTTTCAGTGATGAAGAAATAAAATTAAATAAAAATTAAATAATAATTAATGAATTAATTTAATGAATTTTTTCCATTTTAATTTTATGCACGGTGTATTTTAATAATTTTTTTGCTGTTTACAGAATGTCACAAATACATAAAATGGCCGTACTCTGTAGCCATAGCCAAATAACAATATTATTTCTCTATTGTTATTTGTCTAAGGCTATTATTTTTATTTTATTTATAATTTAATTTTAAACTTTCATTTCTTTCCCGCCGTTCTTCCACTTTTTTACGTCATACTCCATATGCTCGGTCTTAAAACCCCGAACACATAGAGCGCACTCTAAATGCTCGCTCGATCGCAAAACGAATGCAATTGAGTGTACTCCGAGCGTCAAATCGAACACGTTTGAGTGTACAGAACGTGCTCAGAACGCTCGGAGCGTCAAATCGAATGTACCCATAGTATCCATATCCATGGATACCGAAACTTATCGACGCAATAGCAGAATTTGGGTTTCTGGAATGTATTTTTCTATTTATCGATGAGATATCGAACCAATAACTTATTGATACGTTATATTGCCGATGAGCACCCTTTATCGTATCGATAAATATGAGAATTGTCATCTAATGTCAGTTCTGAAATATGACAGATAAGGTTCTTTTGAAATTGCAATATATTTTTGAAAAAGATATATTTTTATTACAAGATATAATAGTAATTGCTTCTGAAAATCATATATATTAAGATATTCTTATACTGTTATAGAGGTAAAATGGACAATTCAAGTTCTGATGAATTTGATTAGGATGTTGTAATTGCAGTATGTTTATTACATCGGAGAACTGTGAGAGATAAAGTGACCCATTCCGCATTTATAGCGTATTAGAATTTATTCAACAATACCGGTCAAGCAAATGAAAATGCATGCAATTATGCCGCCTAATTGGAGGTGATTTAGAACCCATGACCATGACCATAATTGCTTTGAGATTTCTGGAAACGGGGGCTTTTCAAATGCTAGTTGGTGATGTTGTGCATGTACATAAAAGTACAGTTTGCAAAATTGTTAAAAAAATAATACATCGAATTGCTCTGTTGAGACCGCAGTTTATTTCGAAAAATAATGAGGAAATTTTGAAAATTTTCCTTGTGAAATTTTTACACATTTTTTCTGCCATTTTTTAACAAACTATTTTTAAACTAATTGTTAAAAATATATATTTTTGTAAATTATTTTTGACACTGACATTGACTATTGTCATTTGTGAACAATTGATCACATAAATGACAAGAGATTTTGTAAATATTTTGGCTGTGTGAATTGAAATGCATACATATCGCTACAATAGTTATTGGATACAATAAACATGTCAGATGAGTATCGAGAAACTGTCAAAAAGTTATCGACTCGATAAGGTTTATTGTATCGATAACTATTGGGGCGATATCGTGTCAATAAAAAAATGTTCCAGAAACCGGCCCTAAAAGTCTTAAAACTAGATGTTAATACACAAAATTGCCTAGCAACGTAATGCGTTTTAATGAGTGTTAAATGAATTTTAACTTACATCTATGGTCTATTTCAAATTTAAAAAAAGTAGATAGCGCTGCGAACCGAGTACGATTTACACTGGATAAATACAATATAGCGGAAAATTTAAAATAAGTTACAACTAGGGCATGGGCGTAGTAACTGGGTTAGCATGTGATTTTTTTTTAAATTTAAAAAAAGGTTAATAAGATATTGAAATAAACAAGGCAGATAATACACTTACGTTATTTATACGACATAAATTCAGTTTAATGGGAAATTTGAAAAAGTTAAAAAAATATTAATTTTAAAAATTATGTACTGTATAAGAGAGATTTGGCTAAAAGAGTTTAAATAAAGCAATAAAACAAACAATATATCTTCAGAGCTAAAGTTTCTTATTTAAATATTTACTGTAAATAGACATAAAAAATATATGTATATATGAAGGTCTAAAAATTATATCAATAACTTCTTCTTTGGGCACAATCAGCTGGGCTGTCTTTTGGCCTCACATTAGTCCTCTATCTTGATCTGTTAATTGTTAAGTGTCAAAAAATATTTATATCTCAGATAACCTAAAAAATATATAACTGCGTAAAATCAAATTACTTGGAGATTTTTCTCCATAAAATCTACGCCAAGCATAGAAATAAAAGTCTAAATATGTAAATAATAACAAAATATACGAAAAAAATAAAATAATATAAATAATATATATTTCCAATGTACGACACTGAACATCTTGGACTAAAAACAATATTTTAACAGTGTAATAGGGAAGACAATCTAAACCAATCCGAAGCAAGGACAAACAGCTCCTATCTTCTTACTCACATTTTTCTAAGGTGACATAGAGCATAGTTGTAAGACTTTTATGCAAATGGTGCATAAATATTTACAAATAACTCGCACCACATAATACATTAAACGCCTATATCGCACGTATAAATAATGGGTTTGTTTGTCCTACAACATCCATTTTAAAATGTCTGCTGTAGTCACGTGATTAAAATAATGTATAGATATCCTAATGTATTTCATTTAAGTTTGATATTGTATTTGATCCTGTTTGTCGTAACATTACCAATGAATACGACCATATGCTTTGCCAGAACAGAATAGAAATTCATATTACCTCCTTTGACATAACAATTTGTTGCATTGTCAAATACTAAATAAGGTGTCAAAGCAGTCATGATACTATTTGTCATGTAGGATGTACTACTCGTTAATATTATGTTTTACATTATTTAAATGATCAAAAGACATTTTTATTTCACACTTGAATGATTGAAATAGTACATCTATTTGTAAAAAGTATATTTCAACTGTAAAATAAAATTTTAAATATATTTCAAAAATAATATTTATGCCATGTATTCTTGAGATCAATTTCTCAAAGTTTTAGTAAATGGGCTTACGATTGTTTACTACTACGGTACAGAAATAGCTTGGTTGGTTTGTCACAATTTCTTCTTATTGCGATTACTCCCGAAGGTAACATCATGATTCGATAACTTCTCTTGTGTAACACAACCCATCTTAAATAAATCAGAGATATTTGTGCCTTAATTCAACTTTATTTAATCATCGATGTTTTCACTTCAACTGTATTACTACTCTCGCTTTATCTCTTCTTGGGATTGTCATTCATGTTGCCTTTCTCATACCATCAATCTTGTTTTGTAGCAGGGTTTAACAAGTATTTTGTATAACAATGCACTAAGATCCAGGTAAATATTACACTGTTTTGTTGTAACTAACTGAATAGAGGAGTGGAACTAGGGAATAACACCAATTTTTATTCAGACTATAATTTTATATAATTACTAGCTGGAGTACCCGTACTTCGTACGGTTTTTGTAAGGTTTTTGCGACATTTTTGCTGTAACGTACATGATAAGTGGGATATTTCAAATTCAAGTAGAACACAATATAATTGTTTCTTTATTCTAAGCCAGGGGTTCTTAAACTTAAGTAGTCCGAGGACCCCCTCCTGTACAACATTTATTTTTCGGACCCCATCCCAACCCTAGGCATTTTACGTTGTTCTTGAGACTTAATTTCTGGCTCTATAATCTTATAGGCACTACATTATAATAAATATTGGTAAAAATGTATCGCTGGTTATTATAATAAATGATCTTGCGCATTTATAGAGATAGACATTTTATTAGCATATTGTCATCTGACACTACCGATAGAGGCGCCACTGCATTGTACATCATGGCTGACGCAGATAGGATATTTTTGATAAGTTCAATGGTATCTTTATTAATTGAAAGTAATCAGGCTTTTTTTTGCCACGTTTCGGAACACGATGAAAACTTAGGTCTCTATCACGACCTACTTGTGCATTGCAAAGATAAACACAACAATTCACGTTGCATTTAACTTTATCTTGCAATTTTAAAGACATTGTTTAAAAACTGGCTATGAAAACAACAGTAAATAAACTCGACTATCCTCCACCTGTCAGTTTCTCAAAATCTCACTAGAGGCGCTTCTGTTGTCAGTTGACAATAGAACAAAAAACATAAATGAATAAAAATAGTAGTAAAAATAATTTAAAAAGTTACAAATTATAATAAATTAAACTCATACAAACATTTCTTGGTCAAATATTGGTCAAAATAGATATTATTATAATATGATTTCTGTAAATAATTTGCAGTTGAATAAAAATAATTAAATTTTTACTAATTATTGTTTAGTTATGTCAATAACTAGTTAGATAACATCATATACAAAAAGTCTTGACCATGTAGGATTTTTATTAAATGAGTTATTTAAATAAAAGCGAAAAGTTGGGAGATATAAAGTTATATATAATTCTTTATTTCCCCTAGGCCTTGCGGCGTATAGGGTTTTAACTATTACATTGAGAAAAAAATAATCATAATAATAATAAAATAAAATAATATAATATACATTTTATGATTTTCTTTCTTCTTCTTCTACTTTCTACCTCCGGTGTTCATCTCTTTCTTCGTAATCTCTTTTCGGCTTCCGTCTCCGGTCTCCTTCCTTCTTGACTCCAGTTCTTCTTCCCCTCTTTCTTCGCTTCTCTTCCCTCTTTTCTTTCCTCCTCCATTGCCTCTTCCTTCCTTCCTGTACTCAGTTCTGTCTTACCTCTCCGCATTCCTTCCTTCTTTCCTCGAGTACTCTCGCCCACCTTTCTCCCTTTCCTTCTTCACTCAACAGCTCCTTTATCTCTCCCTCCCATTTTGTCATCTTTCCACATCTTTTTGTAAGATGTTCCAAGGATTCTTCCTCCTCTCTACACATTCTGCATACCCTATCCTCCGGTTTTGCCCAATACCTACTACTCCGTTCTTCATTTCCGCATCTTAATCTGGCAATCCTTCTAACTCTGCCCCCTGCCTTTCCTCTCCTCCCTTTCAAATATTTAGGTATTCCTACCGTCCTTATCTCCCTATACCTTTTCACATTCCTTGAATTGTCTATTCTTACTGTTCTTTCCTGTTCCTGTACCTCCTTGTCTCTCCTTCTCAATTCTTCTACTATGTTTCTTCCTCCATTTCTCTTTCGCTCAGCTTCCCTTATGTCCATCCCACGAGATATAAAGTTAATGTCAAAATTGTTCGCGGGCCACAGTTTAAGAACATTTTGGAACATTAATTATTCTAAACCACTCTTTTATATTAATAAAATTGGAGGCTATATCTGTTTTTTGAGGCTCATATTTGATTTCTACACGTTTCATAAGATTATAAGAAAATACCCACACAAAAATCTTTGTCTGTGTGTCCTAGATTAACGCAAAAACGGTTGGACAGATTTTCATGTAATTTGGTATGATGTTAGATTGAAACCAGGATTCGAATATAGGCTATAAAGCAGTGGCGACACTAGCACTAAATCTGGGGGGGGGGTAAATTTTGAGTTAAATTATCTGAAATCATTGTTTTATCGTTTACACAGTAATGACCTACAAAAAGAAAGGTCCTCACTTTTAAAATACATTCTTCTCCAAGCAATTCTAAGGGGGGGGGGCAACTGGGGCCAGAGCAATTATTGGGAGGGGTTGGCCCCCGTGCTAGCGCCTCCACTGCTATAAAGGCCCCTCAAAATTTTTATTCTAGAGGGATGTTTCTGTATTAAAATAATATCTTCCTTATTATTGACTTAAAAAATATATATATAAAAAAATGTTGAAAACAAACGTTGTTCAATGTATTTTTTCAATTAGATAAATATTTGGGGAGTTACGGGTGGACAAGCTAAATCTAAAATCTTCATATATCTTCCTTATTATTGACTTAACAGCAAAATCATATATGATGCATTTTTTCATTTAGATGATTATTTGGAGAGTTTCGGGGGGGGGGGGGGGTAATTTTATCTTATTTTGACTTAACAGCAAAAGAATTTTTGGATTCTCCGTAGTTTATTTAGTTTAAATAAAATTTAGGACTTCTATCGATTTTAGCGTTTTGAGATTACGACATTTTTTTTTAATTGATATATACATTATTCGTTAAAATTGTGAATTAAAAAAAAATACAACTCACAAGACTATTACAGAAAAGGACCTGAGGTTAAAATTTATAGATTCCTCGTAGTTTATTTAGTCTAAAAAAAATTGAGGCCTTATTCGTTTTGCGTATTTTAAAATTATAACAATTTTTTTTATGACGTGATTTATAGAAATTTTCATCTTCGCATCTCAAAAATCTCAAAAACGGAATGCGAAAAAGACCTGCGGATGCAATTTTTGAAATCTTGAGGTCCTAATTGACTTGTAACCAAATTTTGAAACAAAAAAAATTTTGAAAATTTTTCATTATTTTTTTAAATTTTTTGAAAATTTTGGTATTACTAAAAAATAGGTAGTGATAGAAATCTGCGGTTTGAATTTTTAAAATTCTTCTACATTGTTTAGTCTACAAAAATAATTGAGCTTTATTAGACATTTTCTTAAATTTTTTATGGGCAGTACTCCAAAACCCTTGAATATGGCCACCAATCGAAAAAATCGTAAGGGGTAGTAAACCTTAAAAAAATCGTGATTTTTAAGCAAAAAATTTTTGTCTCTAATTTTATTGAAAATTGGTACTAATATGTATTTTTGGCCATAGATCAACAAAATTTGGTCTATTTTGAAGTTTGGACAAAAGTTTTGGAATTATAGGAAAAAAACTGACCCAAATCTGTTCTAACTCAAAAACTAGGAAAACGTGAATTTTTTAAATATTTTTTTCATAATCCTCACACCAAAATTACCTGAAAACTATATTTTGGCTAAGATCGGAGTCAAAAAATTTTGACCAAAATTTCAAAATGTTAGGATTTTTTTAAAAATATTGTTGGACAATTGGTGTATTTATACATTTTTGCCTTAGATCACAAATATATACTTTTGAGTATACATAGGGTCTATGTAGTGCGAGGGTTGATCTTCGCGGATTCTATGTACAAACGTTACTTGTTTTATAGACCAGTGTTTCTCAACAGGTGGTCCGCGGGCCATCAATGGTCTCCAGAAAAATTTAAGTTGTCCGCGAAAGTTTTTATGTCTTTTTTGCAGTTTTTTAGTAATTTTTATGCATATTTTTTATGTAAATAATTTATATTTTGTTCATTTTTGTTTACTTTCTGTGATTTTCTACAAATAAATTAAATGTATTTAGTAGCACATTAAATATATTTGTTTTCTTGCAAAAAATGCACCAACCATTATTATTAGTGGTCCGCGTTAGAAAATTATATATTATACTGGTCCGAGGTGTGTTTTTGGTTGAGAAACACTGTTATAGACGATCCATTATATCCACTTTTATCATCTGCCCCTGAGATTAGTATTACTGAAACTGTGTTATTGTAATCAATTTTATTTAATCCTTTTGCAATTCCAATGTATAAACTATTTATACCTGATACAAAAATTTATAAAAAAATACCCTTTTACGGCCAGGTTAGTTTCAAAATAGGATCAAAATTAAAGAAATCAAATATAACCCCAGCCTTTTATAATAAACATACAATTAAAAATTTACTCGTTAATAATAAATTAGATAAAACTGATTTACACAACAAAAGTGGAGTTTATCAAGCATCGTGCCAAGATTGCTCAACAATATATATAGGCCAAACTGGTCGAAAATTTGCTACAAGATTTGGTGAACATTTGAAAGCCATCCAAAATAACAAAGTAGAACAGTCCAACATAGCAGAACATATGATTTCCAATAATCATAACCTTTCCGTCAATGACTTCAAAATCCTACACATACACAATAAAAGCCTTAAACTGAACCCTTTAGAATACCGAGAAATTCACAAAAATATTAACTCTGGAATTCCCTTAATGAATAACCAGATTGACGTTTACAACTCACCCCTAATAAATCGGTAAATAACTTTTTTCTCTTTTTTCCCTTATCTGCCAATATGGTTTACACTTGTATTCCCTACCATAATATTTGTTCCCACTAAATGTATTTGTTAAATAATAAGTTTAGTTTGTAATTGAAACTCCTGTTGATGGCGTCACTGCCGAAATACGTATAGAGTATATTAAACTGATATTTGTGAAACTTACCGAGTGTTTTATTTATTAAACTATTTATATCTTTCTTATTAGAATTTAAATGTAATTTTTATTGAAAATCTATTAAATGCTTTAGAAATAAACTACAGGTATTAGTTATGAGAGGATTATAGAAAATTTTTCTATATTTTTATTTGCTTTAATGATGTACATAATACGACATTTATATAGAAACTAAAATAATTATACGCTTTTCGGTTTCGTCTACTGCTTTACTTGTACTTTTTTAAGATTATTTTATTTTTATTAAGTTTTTATGTGACATTTAAACATTAATTGCTTTCTATCGAAGTAGTGATTTATTATCTTATTCAAGACAAGAACTTGTAATTTTATTACATTTTTTTAACAATTATCTTTGAAAACAAATGATTAATTTTATTAAAATCATTTATTATAGCATGTCAATAACAATTTCATTAATTAATATTAAGTAATATACTGCGATTTTCTGATTTTATATTAGCCTTTTTTTATTGAAACAAACTGCTGTGTATTACAGCGAAAAAGTACTGTATGTAATACCAGGTCTACAAGTATGAAATGCGGATTTTTTTAAAAATAAAACACATTAAACTCAAAAGAACAGTAAAAGTTTATTTATTCAAAGTATACTCCATTAGAAGTTACACATTTTTCCCATCTTTCAGACAATTTGTGAATACCTCGCCAGTAGAACTCTTCCCCTTTCCCCGCAAATCATTCATCTAGCAATTCTTTCACATTTTCATATGAACAAAAGTGCTGCTCGGCAAGTGCGTGACCCATCGATGCGAACAAGTGGTAATCTGAAGGGGCCAAGTCTGGTGAGTAAGCGGCATGGGGTAGCACTTCCCACTTGAGTGCCTCCAATGTGTTGCAAACTACTTTTGCCTTATGTGATGGAGTGTTATTGTGAAGAAAGATTACCTTGTGCTGTCTTCCTTCGTATTCTGGTCGTTTTATGAGCAGCGAATGGTTCAATTCGATCAGTTGTTGTTGGTAGCGTTGGGTATTAACTGTTTCACCAGGTTTTAACAATTCATAATAGACCACACCCTTTTGGTCCCACCAAGTACAGAGCATTGTCTTTTTGCCAAAGCGTTTCGGTCTTGCAGTTGATGTGGATGGTGAGCCTGGGTTCACCCATGATTTTTTGCGTTTGGGATTTTCAAAATAAATTAATTTTTCATCGTCAGTAATGATACGATGCAAAAAAGACTTTCTTTTGTATCGTGCAAGCGAAATTCACAAGTGTTTTTGCGTTTTTCCATCTGCCTCTCATTCAATGCATGTGGAACCCATCTGCCGAGTTTCTGGATCTTACCCATCTCTCGTAGGTGATTGGAAACAGCTTGTTGACTAACGCCTAACTGCTCTGCTAGTTGTTTTTGTGATTGACTATCGTCTTCCTGTAGCAATGTTTCCAATTTTGTATCTTCATATTTTTTTGAAGGGTTCCATGTTCTTTGTCTGTAAGATCAAAGTCACCACTTATGAAACGCCGAAACCATCGTTCACATGTATCTTGCGATGGAGCATATTCACCGTAAGCTTCTCGAAGCAGTCGGTATGATTCAGCAACAGTTTTTTTCAAATGAAAACAAAACAGTAGTACTGTCCGCGAATGCTCTTTATTTGGCACAAAATTTGACATTTTTAACACAGTAAAACAAAACTATATGATCACTTTTCAAATTATAACCTATATGTATTTGACACTTAATGATAACTTAACAAAACGCCATATGTGTTGAAACTTTGAACTATACACTCTGTTTGCGCGGCAAGTTTGAAAAAATCCGCATTTCATACTTGTATACCTGGTAAAAGCCACATGGTCACAGTGACATTGGTTCCATGACAACTGGGGCCTTAAGACAATTCTGGCCGTTCACAAATGGGGCTTTTCACAGCTGGGACCATTAACAACTGGGGCGATGGACAATTCGGGCCGTACATAATTAGGGCTTTGCACAACTGGGGCGATGGACAATTCGGGCCGTTCACAATAATTGGCTTTTGACAACTGGGGCCATAACAATTAAACTGCGTGTTCTTTTGAAAAAAAAAAAAAATTTAATGGTTTGATTAAGTACATTTTGGTGGGAATTAGAGCCAACCCCTAAAATACAATTTTTTTATTTATTCTAATTCCTACCATAATGTATTTAATCAAACAATTAAAATATTTTAGAAACACAGACTTCAACGAAGAACGTTTGCTTACGTAGTAGCTACAAAGCAAGGAATAAAACATTTATTAGCTTGCTACGAAGAAATTCTGCTTGAAATTTTATTCAAGCAGAATTTCTTCGCCTTCATTTCAACGCCTTCTTTTGAAGGCGTTGTGTCGTCAGACAAATTTATTAGGGGTGCATTCGAGTTGTACAGAGTAGAGCGAGCGCTGAGCGAACAGTTGATGGTGACGTCATGCATAGAGCACTAACGGAGCGAGCGTTCTTGTGACGTAATGTTTATAAAATCTAACCCTACAATTTTAGGCGGCGTTTTTACTGTCAGATTAATTCACGTCAGTCATGAATCAAAATTATATATCTTGGTTTTTTCTTGATTTTTTTTTCAATGATGAAGAAATAAAATTAATTAAAAATTAAATAAAAATTAATGAATTAATTTAATGAATTTTTTCCATTTTAATTTTATGCACGGTGTATTTTAATATTTTTTTTGCTGTTTACAGAACGTCACAAATACATAAAATGGCCGTACTCTGTAGCCATCTATTTGTCTAAGGCTATTATTTTTATTTTATTTATAATTTAATTTTAAACTTTCATTTCTTTCTCGCTGTTCCCCCACTTTTTTACGTCATACTCCATATGCTCGATCTTAAAACCCCGAACACATAGAGCGCACTCTAAATGCTCGCTCGATCGCAAAACGAATGCAATTGAGTGTACTCCGAGCGTCAAATCGAACATGTTTGAGTGTACAGAACATGCTCGGAACGCTCGGAGCGTCAAATCGAATGTACCCTAGATTTTATGAAGGCATCGACATCGAAATATCGTTTTTACGTAACTCATTTATTTATTTTTTTTTAATTTGTGGTAATATGTAAAAATAACTGCAATTTTATTAAATATTTATCTTCTAAACTAATGTTTTTGTTAGTCCTTGGTCCCAATTAAACAAGATTGATATGTATTTATATGCAAAGTTGAACCCCGACTTACGCGAATTCGACTTTCGTCGGACCCACCTATCGCGTAACTTCGGGGTATTACTGTATTACATACATGAGGAGGAGTCAACCCTTGTGCTGATTGCATAGTATCGAAAGCAGTGACGTAACTATGGGTCCCCTACCCTCGAAACTGTGGGAGCACACCGTTTAGGACAATATTTTAACTTAATAAATTGATACTTTTTTGGCAACATTTATGTTGGGCCTTATAGGGTTGAATCAGTATTGAAATAAAAATAAAGTCATTCAGTGCTAGAAGACAAGACGAAAACTTTCTGCCCTATATGATATTTAAGATGAAATTGTTCATATTTAGTGTGTCTTATTTTAATCAATTGAATTTGTAAATTTGTGTATGATGTTATTTAATTTATGTTCGAAAACAGGAAGGAAAAAGTCGAGAAAATCATATATTTTATTTATGAGATTATATTTTATATCACTAGATTTTGAAAATGCTCAAACCTGGACAAATAATACAATTTTTTGTTATTTTCAAAGTTTTTGTGTTGAGAGAATATTACGGTGTTATTTGCTCAAAAAATATGTGTTTTACCAACATTTTTACAGTAGTAATGTAACTACAACTCGCAAATCAGTCTGTAAAATTTTACTGAGCTACAAATTTACGTTGTAATGTTAAATTACCTTTTCATGTCTCGTAAAAACACAGATTCAACCATAACCTCGAATCTGCACCTTACATGTGAACAATATTACTGTTTTTACGCTTCAACACTGTCGAAGATAAGAAAATACTACAATACATTTTCAACTGAATATTTACAAATAAATAACAAGGTTTATAGTATACTCTGATAACATTGTACTGAACTTTTAAATACTTATTTTTATTTTATTCTGGCATACTTTTTGTATTGATTTAAGTTCTCGAGAGGAAACTACTTGTTGCGCTTTTCTTAGTACATAAAAACGATAAATATTTACCTAACCCAATGAAATATAAAACTTATTCAAGAGAAAGAGGGTATATTGGGCAAGGTTATAAGAAACTTAAAGTAAACTCAATCAAGGCTAACTTCTCCTTGTTGATATGCAACACGTACAACATGTATGCGAATATAGTTGCATTTATGGCTAATTTCATTCCAATCGAGAGGGAAATCATAAATCTGTATAAAGATTAACCCCCAGTGGTGTAGCGAAGCGGGGGCGGTGGGGTAGGCCGTAGACGTAGACTTTTTTGGGGCGGCAAAAATTCACAATAAATAATGTCTTGTAATCTGAACTAAAAATTTGAACCATTTCTTTTCATATTTTTGTCGCATCTACAATTCAATTAAATTAATTAATGTGGATACACTTAGATTTTTACAATTTATTGTGAAACCCAAACTGGAAGATACTCTGCCCAATATTATAATAATGCTCCGAATATTCGTCATAATTGCCATAAGCAATACTAGCTGTGAGAGAAGCTTTTCAAAATTGAAGTTGATCAAAAATTATTTAAGATCAACAATAAGTTCTTTAAGGCAAACCAATCTGGCTATCCTGTTTATTGAACAAGAAGTAGGGTAACCTGGTTAACAGTGAACCACCTTTTTTTTAAGGCATATAGAGTCACAACGAGTAGACATATAAATCTCAAAATGCATAGTGTGGTTGTGCAATTAATAATCTTAATATTTATATGAATTAAACTTCAATATGTCATAAGAATTAGTAAATTTAGGATTTTTTTTTAAAAATGGCACTTTGGTTCACTGTGTACTGAGACGGTACACAGTGAACATTGAACCACTGTGGTACACTGTGAACCATATATGAATTTGGCTTAAAAACATAATAATTTCATGAAATAAACCAAAAACTTATATTTAGAATATTTTTACTATAGTTAGATATAAATTAATACATATAATCAACAGGAAAATAAAATTATAAACAATAAATCAGACAATTCTTATAATTATAATTGCACAGTCAGGATCTCATATTTCTGAAAAACTAAATTAAATTAATGAATGTTAATAAAGTTTACTGGAAATTTGTAATAAGATTGTTGTCTTGTTGTACTACCGCACATGATAGGCTAAGGGAGTATATATTTAACGTCCTCTTTTTTTACGAAAGACATATCCGGGACATCAGGCAGAGAAAACTGTTCTTGAAATTCCGATTTTAGTCTCAAGAAACTGATAAAGTATTCCATTGACTCATTCCTAGTTTCAAGCACTTTACTGACATAATAAATTTTCTTTAGTTTTTTTGTAGCAAATAACACTAACACGTATTCTCCCACGCTAGGAACTTTAGGCAATGGTTTATCAATAAAATCTTCAGTCAACTCTGGACATTCGTTCTCATTTTCTTCCATCCAATCAATGTCATCATCTGTGTCTTGAAACTCTATTTCAGCCTCGTCTTCTGAGCTGGACGCTAGAATCGTCCGAACTACCTTCTTATTTTTGGCTTCATTCCTTCTTTTTGCAGCTAATCTTACATTTTCAATTTCTTTTTTTCCGGTGTGTCAGTAGCAATTAGACTAGGGCCAAGCGATCTAGACTTTCTTTAATTTTTTCTGGGGCCTGCTCTTATTGGATTCCGGAACTCCTTAGGAGACATAAATGAAGGTCCTGCTACTGCAAGTGGTGTAGGTGAAAAGATAGGTGTAGGTGAGGTGTGCTTGTTGATCTGTTTAATAAAGATTCAATATATAAAAGATTACAGCTCAGAATCATTATGTGATCCACTTGTATACCACTATTAAAAGTAAACCTGGTACACAGTGAACCAAAACCACTTTGTTTTGGTTCACTGTGTACCAGGATGCCATTTTATTTTCAAATGACCGCACAACTAAACCCAAGCAATTGAAGTCCATGTTTTAAACGTTAAAATATTCATAAATAAGTATTAAATATAGTGGTAACAAGACCTTACTCTTTAATGTTAAAGTGACCTAGTAATAAACAAGAATATCCCTACCTAAAAAATAAAATCCACGATACTAATTCACAAAAATCTTCCAGACACATCTAAACAAGGGTGCATACTACAGCGGACTAATTTGTTACTAATGTTTTGAGAACACAAATATATACTGATAAGAACGATCTTCTAGCATACACAGATCTTCGTATATGTATGGTGGTTCACTGTGTACCACTGGTTCACTGTTAACCAGGTTACCCTATGTGATGCTATAGACATTGATAGTGCAATAAATGACTTTGCTGTTAGAAAAAGTAGACGAATAAAGTTTTAGTTAAAGACAGAAGTTTTTTTTTTTTTAATTCTATTAATTTGTCTATTAAAATATCGGTCTGGGAAAAAGTTCGTGGCGTTTTTTTATTAAATTTTAACTGGTTTTGTTATAGTGTGAAAATAAATTTATTTAAACCAAATATGCTCCATTATTATCGACAACGTTTCGCCATTTTTCGGGTAAAGCCATGATGCCATTGGTGAAGAACTTCTGTGGTTTCTGGTTGAAAAACTGAATCAAGTGGTTTTCACAGACTTCTTCTGAAACCAGCTTAATTCCATTGAGAGAATTCTGCAGAGATCGGACTAGTTGATAGTTGGTGCTATGTCTGGAATATACGGTGGATGCGACAAAATTTCCCAACCAAGCTCTCGCAATTTTTGACGGGTCATCAAAGAAGTGTGTGGTCTCGCGTTGTCATGATGAAAGACAACACCTTTCTTATTATTCAATTCGGGTCGTTCTCTTTCAATTGCCTGGCGTAATCTCTCTAGTTGTCCACAGTAGAGTTGAGAATGAATCGTCTGACCAACTGGAAGTAGCTCATGGTGGACGATTCCCTTCCAGTCCCACCACACGCACAGCATCACTTATTCGGCGTTAATCCTCGCTTCGCGAACGCTTGTGATGGCTCACCATCCCTTTTCTACGATCTTTTACGTTTCCGCTTATCGTACGTGACCCATTTTTTATCACCGGTTATGACACGTTTCAGAAATGGCTCGATTTCATTGCGATGCAGCAGCACATCGCAGATGTTAATTCGGTCTATCATGTTTTTCGCGCTCAACTCATGAAATCCAGACTTTTGGCCACAAGACTTTCTTTTGATACCAAACAATAAATTTAAAAAAATATAAATTAATTTTTTCAACGACATAAAAATCGATATTATACTAATCTGAACAAAAATTCCACAATTGAGCGTTATTGAGAATTTTTTCAGTTATTTATATCAACCCTCTGGAAAATAAAGTGGGAGGAAATGAGTTTTTTGACACAGTTTTTGCAAGAATTCAATAAAAATATGTATATTTTTTTAAATAAAATTTTAAAATTTTCATCTTAAATAAAACCATTTGTTTTTAACGATCTTTATATTATTTTAGGAAAATAAAATTATAAAATATTTATTTTGCATGATAAATATTTAAATTTTGTATATATGGATATAAAAGAAAACATTACATATCAAGATCTTAATTCAAAAATATTTAATTAATAAGGGCTGCGATATTGTTTTTTCACCAGGGCGTCCACAAACCCAGAAAAGATTTGAACTATACCATAGCGATCCACTTATTGTTTGAATGCCCAATTCATTTTTGCAATCGTAACTTATTCATACAAAATTTACTTGTCCAAAAAATATCCTTACCTACCAATATTCAAACGCTTCTTGCTACTAACTATCTAGATATTTATAACCATATTAAATCAGAAAATATCAATATATAAATTTTTAAAACCTTTCATCCTTTCTTACCTGACTAATAGCCAAAGCTGCTAAAGCCAACAAACAAAAGGAATAAACAAACTATACCATAAGTAATGTACGGATAAGTGGATAAGTATTTAGCTGCATTCAAATCACAATCGCGTATCCAAAATCCACATCCGACTGCGTCCGACCAGACAAAGCAATAAATTATTCACAAAAAATTGGCTGCTATTCTAGGATATTATGTGAATAGGAAATTTTTTCTTGTCCACCTGCTTTGAATAAAATTTTATTATTCAATATTATTGTCTGCGATCTGCACTATATTATAAGCTGTTCACTTTTGTAAGAACACACTAGATCTGGTTATTTTGGTTACTTTTATGGTGTGTTACTGACTTTAAATATCAATTAAAAATATTCCTTACACTGTAAAACCGACTTTAGGTTGATAAGGTTATGATTATTATAATTAAGATATAATTTTTCAATATGACATATGTCAAATGGATCGACATTTTAAAAAAGTGACATTTTTTAATACCAACATGACATACAGCTTCAAAGGTGCAAACTATTGAAAACCAAATTCCCTCTTAGTTTGTTCTTGCAGAAGTGAACTGCTTATATAAATTTCTTTCCAGCAGTTTCTTTGTATCTGAACTTATGAGTATAGATATTGAATAGTGATATTGAGAAGCAAAACTTAATAAAAATGAACTACCTGCATATAATAGTATATCCACGTGATATTTCTTAGAATCCAATAAAATATTATTAACTTTAAAGTTCACTAAACATGAAAAAAATTATATCCTGGAAATTTTTAAATTTACATATGAAATCATAAAAATTTTACTTGGTTTAAGGATGTGTAAATGGGAGCAGGAGAAAAAGAAACTGCTAGATTTGGATGAAATTACATTTTTATTCCGATGTTATATATATTTTTTATTTTAAGTAAAATAATGTCTTTGATTTTCAGCAAATTTTCACAATTATAAATGTCATATTTAAAAGTGATGTGCATTTAATGATCTGTACTTTTGTCTTAACAAGAAAGAAATAAATTAAAATCAGAAATAACGATGTCAAGGATAAATGAAAATATGATAATTATATTCTTTAAATGATTTTGTCTATACTTATGCTTGGTTTATATACGGAACAAGAATAAGGAATAGGAAATAAGAATAGTGCACAAGATGTTAAAACATGGCTGCGCCGTATATCGGTTTATGTAGGAATGAAATTTAACTTAAACATAAGAATAGTTGGTAACATTCAACATTTTTATTCTTATTTCAAGAATAAGACACGATAAGCCTGCGCACAGCAATCAAAATGTCTGCCGTAATAAAGTTTGGTCAACAGATGTTTTTCAGTTGTGATCAGAGGGTTGTAAACAACAATAAAATGTTTTTAACGGTAATAAACGAAATTTTTTAAAAGGTTTTATGAATCAGAACCTGTCAAGTGACAAACGTTAAACACAGGCCAACGCCAGTACGCAGGCGCAGCGATGAAATGTTATGTCCTATATAAACGGTTTAATATTTTTTATTCTTGTGTACTATTCTTATTTCCTATTCCTTATTCTTGTTCCGTATATAAACCAACCATTACAGACTTACAGAAGAGGGTCAAGAGTTAAAATTATTGAGAATAAGATACATGTTTCATATTTTTTAGGACTTTTTTTAAATATTAAGTGTACCGGAAAGTTATTTCGCTTATTTGGTATTATAAAATAGAAACAAATCGAAAGAAAAAAAATGTACTTTATTGAGTAAAATAGTTACACAGATCTATAACACTCTGCCATTTATCAGGAAGAGAAAATATTCCCGATTTCTTAAATTCATGATTTTTTTAAGGAAAAAATTGTTCAAGGCTCATTTTAACATGGTTCATATCTCTAAGTGTATTGTTTCTTGAAAAGTGTTCCAGTGACCGAAATAAATGATAGTCGGAGGGTGAAATGTCTGGTGAGTAGGGTGGGTGTGTTAGAACCTCCCAATCAAGCTCGGAATTTTTTTCACGTGTCTTTTTTTTTACAAATGACGTCAGGCATTGTCGCCTTGAAGAATAACTCCTCTTTTATGCACAATTTCTGGCCGATTTCTGGTCAAGTTCTAGTTCAGTCGATCCAGTTGTTCACAGTAGAGATCAGAATTAACACTTTGCCCCGGTTTTAACATCTCATAATAAATTATTCCTTTATAGGGCCTTCCAGATCGAAATTCATCATCCAAGCATAAAATTCTTAATTTAAATTTTTTCGTTTTTATTATTAGTGCAGTATGTGAACTAGTCACGACTTATTCGCTCAATTAATCAAAAGTCTTTTGCGTTTTGATTAAACTCTGTAATCTTGAGTACCTAATTATTGTTTTCATTTCATTTTAAGCCATTGCATTTTAAAATGGCGGAGGAATTTTCATCAAAACATTTTTTATGCTGTTTAATGTTGTATGAGTACCATAAAAAAAATCTGCTACAGTTGGTACATAAAACATATGCACTGTTTATGGTGATAAACTAAGTGTACGTACATGTCAACAGTGGTTTAAAAAATTTAAATCAGGAAATTTATACTTGGATGATGAACTTCGATCTGGAAGGCCCTATAAAGAAATAATGTATTATGAGATGTTAAAAAAGGGGCAAAGTGTTAATTCTGATCTCTACTGTGAACAATCGGATCGATTGAATCAGAACTAGACCTGAAATCGGCCAGAAATTGTGAATAGAAGAGGAGTTATTCTTCAATGCGACAATGCTTGACCTCATTCATCAAACAAAGACACGTGAAAAAATTTCCGAGCTTGATTGGGAGGTTTAACACAATCACCCAACTCACCAGACATTTCACCCTTCGACTATCACTTATTTTGGTCACTGGAACACTTTGTAAGAAACAAGACACTTAGAGATATGAACCATGTTAAAATGAGCCTTGAACAATTTTTTCCTTCAAAAAATCAGGAATATTATAAATCGGGAATATTTTCTCTTCCTGATAAATGGCAGAGTGTTAAAGATCAAAATGGTAACTATTTTACTCGATAAAGTACATTTTTTTCTTTCGATTGGTTTTTCTTTTAATAATACCAAATAAACGAAAAAACTTTCCAGTATACATAATATTTTCTTGGTTGATTCTGTTTTATGCGCTCTGAATTAATTCCACACTAACATCGCACAGTTTCTAAATAACGTAACCTACATCTTCGGACCATAAGACGCCCAATTTTAAGTTGATCTGCGTAAAAAAGTAGATATATATATATATTCTTTATTTCTCCCTAGGCCTTGCGGCGTTCAGGGTATTAGCAATTACAAATAGAAATAAAATAAATAAAATAACCAGAACAATCCAAATTACATAACGTACAATACAGTACAATTTAATTTACAATATATTACATTTTCTCATTTCTTTCTTCTTGCTCCAGTGTCCCTCTCTTTCTTCCTATTCTCATTCTGGTTTCCCTCTCCGATCTCCTTCCTTCTTGCTTCCAGTTCTCTCGCCCATCTTTAATTTATTTTATTCCATTCTCTTCCCTTCCAACCGTTTCTTCACCCCTCCTCATTCCTCCCCATTTCCAGGTGACCTCAGCCCCCTTCCTTCCTTCCATTTCTCGCCTTCTGCCTCCCACCGGGCCTCTTCCTTCCTTCCTTTACCCATTCCTATTATCCTTCCCCGATCTCAATACTTCCTGCCTATAATTCCTTCGCCCACCTCTCCCCCTTCCATCTTCGTGCAACAGGTCTAATGTGCTCCCCGACCATACTGTCATCTCTCTACACCTCTTTGCGAGATGCTCTATATCTTCTTCCTCTTCCCCGCACAACCTGCACATCTTATCCTCCTGTTTCCTCCAGTATCTATTACATTAAAAAGTACGTCTTATGGTCTAGAAAAAAAAAAACGGTAAGTTTAGAAAAAATCTTTTCCCACTTAAAAATTAGGAAATGAAGATATAGGGCCATGTTCATAATGTTTTACTAAATCTTAGTAGCACTACTAAGACAAGTATACTAAAGCTGCATTCAGAGCTCTGTAAATCAACACGTTGTACGCTATGGATAATTTTTAAACGAGGTCATTTGGTATGATCGGACATGCTCGTGCTTTGTCGTTGCTATACTACTGTTGAGCGATATAGTACGAGCTTGTCCGATCATACCAATTGCACTCGTTTAAAAACTATCCATAACGCACAGCGTGTTAATTTACTGAGCTCTGAATGCAGATTAAGCGTTACTAAAAATGGGTGTTCATAATACAGAATTATTGTTAGTAGTGCTTAGTAGTGCTTAGTAAATTGTAATTTAGTAGTACAGATTTAGAAGTGCGGAGACGCTGTATTAAATACATTAAAATAGCAATTGTGTTCATAATACTGATTGACTTTAATCATGTATATGAGAGATTTGCGTGATGTTCGTGAAATTCGTGAATTACGGGCACAATTGCCCGTAATTCACGAATTTAGTTCGAACATTAATTGAAATCTTACATGATGATATAAAACCGGTATCTTCAAAAGGTGGAAGTATTTCTACTGAACTCCAAATATGTATTGCTTTACGTTATTTTGCGAAAGGTTCATATCAACAAGATATAGGTAACTAGTTAATAACATGAATAATTAGTTACCATTATGTTTTTATTCAGAATTCTTTTAACATAACAATGCTTATTGTAGCTGATTTACATGGAGTCTAGTAACAATTAGCCTAGCTAGTAACACGCCTTCCATCTCTTTTAACATGTTGAACAGTGCATATGTCTATCTCTTTCTAATGCCAACAGCAACGTTGTCAAATTTACATCGATATTAGTTAAAATATCTTAGTATTGTGATTATGAACACTACTAACGATAGTATCGTACTTGCTTATTTTAACAAGTAACGCTTAATCGCAATATTTAGTAAAAGATTATGAACATGGCCCATTATAATTATAATTATAAATATTACTTAATACGTCCCTTGTTCCTTTTCCAATTACCATAAAAATACTTTTTCCTCGCCTATAACTAGAAATAAAGCCCACACTACATGGTAATAAACATTACGGCGGGCATTAATTGTATCGATGACTCTTGGCTTTCATTATCAACAAATATAAACGATCCGACCTGATTGACACAGTAAACATTTTTACTAGCGATTTGTTCCGTTTTTCCTCCCATGGAGATAGTAAACTGGCTCATTCATACGACACGGAATTCTCATTTCACCAACACATTCACTGATAGCTTTCTTTATTACTTTTTCTTAGATATGCGAAAAATATTTTTGGATATAATTTTATATTATTATCAAAAGCTTTGAGAGACTATATATTTGGTGGGTAAATTGATTTGGTATATTTTTTAAGGAAATTGAACATTTATTTACATAAAAATTAAACATAATTTTAATCCTCGAAATTTTCGACATTTATTCGATGACATTTGTAGCGAGCCCGGTACGTTACAACGTGTCATCAGTCAAATACAATATTAAAAATACAAAGTTACAACATTTAATGAAAATTGACATTTTCAAATTCATCAATGATATATATTGGATTACTTGTTAGTATGTTCTGAAGTTTAAATTTGAATTTGTCTAGTGGTAGTGTCAGTGGCGCAGCCAGGATTTTGTCTTGGGGAGGGCCGAATGAAATTTCGAGGGCAGGCGGCCCTCAATCTTATTTTTTGTGGCCCCTGAAGCGGTAATCAAAATCACTTGAGCTTATTTAGGGGAAAAATATATTTAAAAATGTAAAATATACTCTCTTCCCCTTTTCTGTTTATAAAAAAATGTCAAGAAACCCTTCGGGATATTTAAAGTTCCGTCACTGCTTATCACTTTGTATGTAAAATAGACTGCGACCCAAATCAGTTGAACACCCCTGTTGTTGGATATTAATGTTTATATCATATACTAATTCCATTATTTGTTGATAAAAAAATGTAATTGTTATTCCATGTATCAAAAACTTTCACTTGATTTTTCTTCGATAAATACATATTTATTTATATTTTTCGCGGCATATATTTTTGAAGTCTCAATATTTCTCTTACTTATGTTCAGTTCTCTAAATCAGCCGCTTGGCCACAATTTGTACCGAACGAACAGACTCATGTGACGGAATAAAGATTTCTTGATTTCTTGAAAACCTAAAATTTACATGTAAATATGCATTTTCTGTTAATTTCTACACTAATCATAATAAAATATAGCTTATTATTATTATAAAATACATAAGTTATTTTCCTGTACGATTATGATAAATTTCTAGCCCCTCCTCTGAATACGCCACTGTTGTTCAGTACAACTTATATCAGTCCTTTTTGTGTATAAAACATCATAATTTCAAAAATACTTAAGAAGATATTGATATTCACATTTATCTACAAAATAAAACCAAATACCGATTTTAAGAGCGCGATTGTCTCCAAAACTACTCTCTTTATTATATTTATACTATTTCTACTCTATTTCACGTTTGAGGTGTCATTTTAAAATTACATTCTGAAGGTTATACCGAAGTCAGATTTCCACTTTATCTTATCTGAATCGAGTAATTAGTTGTTTAAAACAGTTTTATCATTTGACTGGGCGAATGTTTTAGTCGATGTGCCAGGGGGGAAAATGATCAACGCTCCCCTTTATATAATTCGTTGGAGCATATTTGGAAAGTGATGTATTTTCACTCGAACTTGATGTATATCACTTTATCAAGAGTAGGCAATCTTAAAAAAAGGTTTATATTTAAGAAAAAAAAAAAAAAAAAAATGCCATAATTGTTTACAATGAAGTAATTTAAAAATTAACTACTGTTGTAACTACTGCTGGTCCTGAAAGAATCCTAGACCCGTCGGCCCTCCTCTTGGCTGCGCCACTGGTTGTGGTTAACAAATTTTATCTTCAACTCTCCGAGCAGCGCCGTGTAATCTGCTGGTCCTGGGAGGGGCCCAGGCCCGTCCCCCCCTTGGCTGCGCTACTAGGTAGTGTATAGATACCCTCAGGCAAAAGATTGTATAATTTAAAAGCAAAATAATTTGAGCAATTTCCGGATTTATTTAGACGTAAAAATTTACCCCGGATATTATTTTTACTGCGAGTGTTATGATCATGTGTCTCACCAAAAGTACTGTAATTGATTAAATTTATGTGTATAAACAATAAACAATGATAAATAAATAACGAAGGTAAAGTCATTATTTTGAGTTTCACAAAAAAATCTCGACAATCGGCTCTGAAAAGAACACCGGATATTCTTCTTACAACTTTTCGTTGTAATGCAAAAATTCTGCTTACTGCAGGTGAATGTCCCCAGATTATTAACACATAGGTTAGGTGGGACTGAAAGAGGGAAAAATAGGCTTTCAATACAACATCTGAGCTGATTTCATGCTTCAGATTCCATATTAGATACACAGTTGAGCGTAGTTTGTGGCTAAGTATATCCACGTGTTGATCCCAACGAAGATGAGGGTCAACGTCGATACCAAGAAATTTTATGGGGGGGGGGATTGGCAATATATTGTCTTCTGGTGCTCAGCAGTAAAACTTGAGTTTTTTCTTTATTTAAACTTAGCTTATTACAGGCAAACCAACAGTTAACACTGTTCACCAGAGAGACATTTTCCTTAACAAGAGAATCTAAATCATTTAAAATCTAATTATGTTGTATCGTCAGCGTAGAGAATTGTTTTGGCGTTTGTAGAGAGAGGCATGTCATTTACAAATATTAGGAACAGTAGTGGTCCGAGAACTGAACCTTGAGGCACTCCAAAATGCAAAGGAAGATACTGGGAACTGCTACTGTTAAATTGGGTAAACTGTTTTCGGTTAAATAAATATAATTTAAATTGATAAATATGAAAATATAGATATTAAAATAATGAAAAGATTAAAACCAATAGAATCGAATAGACCAGTACTTCTTAAACTTTTTTATGTCGCGGCTCCCCTGCAACTCAAATCGATAACCCACGGCCCCCTAAATTTATTTTTTGGAACCCATGTTGGTTACAAAAATATTTTTTTGTTTCATTTATACATATATTTTTTACCAGGGCTTCAAACCGGAACTGAACCGAAAACCGAAAAAAAACCGTTATTTTTGTTGGAACGAAAACCGGAGCTGAATCGCAAAAAAAATATCGGTTTGTTTCGGTTCAGATAATGTTTATGGGGGTGAATATAAAATACATTTTATTTAAGATTATTTTTTTAACTGATAAGTAAAAAAAATTGCGCTTCTATTATTTCGGGAGGGGGGTTGAACGCCCAGAATCCCCCTGGCAGCGGCCTTGATATGATTATTACAAAATAGGGAGTAAAATGGTCTTCTAAATTATAATAGAAAATAAATTTCTAATACAAATAAAAGCATTTAAATTTTATCACTCGGAACTGAACCGAAAATCGAAAAAAACCGTTATTTTTGCCGGAACGAAAACCGGAACTAAACTGATTATTATTTCTTTTTTAATTGAACCGGAAATAAAACCTAAACGACCAAAATAACGGTTCGAAACCCTGTTTTTTACGCTCAGATCATTCAATAATCTATATAGGTACAATAAAGAATAAAAAAAAATACATTCTACATTTTAAATTTTGTGTTACATTTCTGTCTTTTCGCGTCCCCCTTGTGGGAAGGCCACGCCCCCCTAGGGGGCCGCGGCCCACCACTTTAAGAAGCCCTGGTATAGACCACTAGAATTCCGACACAGTGCCTCTAAGAATTCAACAACTTAGATGTTAATGCTAATCGGACCGAATACTGTCTGACACGTCAAGATCATCAGATACCCGTCTCTCTGGAGAGAGACGGGTGTTTTTATAAGACATTTCTAGTCGTGTTTCTAGGAAAAAGGGTTTAAGTATTGTTCAAGGAGATACTAGTGTTCGAAGTTATTAAGCAATAACTCCGAACAAATTTATCCTTGAACAATGAATACATTCTGTTCAGTGTGCCCTCAAATGAAAAAGATTTCAAAAACTGTGGTTGAAATCCAACCTAACCTATCTTAACATTTTATAAAATACCATTTTATATAATATTTATATTTATATATAGATACATTTCTATTTAACTTTAATGGAACAAAATAAGAATTTCTTATTTTCGTATTTTGTATTTTGTAAGATACATATTTGAACGATTTTAAATGAATTTTTAAAGCCGTGACAGCATGTCTCATCTCGTTGCTTGTAGTAAATAATTCTCCATGAGGTTTACATGTTTCAGGAGTAGATAAACAAGGCTAATCTCCTCATTTCAAAGAAGAACTTTCTAAAAAATCCTTTAATAACTAGATTTCCAAAATCAGGAAAAAGTGAAAAGTTTTTTTTAATATTAATGTAACAATTTAGAATTTTTATATCAGTACTATGCAAATCAGTTCTGGGCTCGACTTATTTTCAAGTTATGAATATTGTAAAATAGACTTTAAAGAAACACATCTTATTCCATAAGAAAGTTATTCATTATCATAGCTATTTATGCACCGAGGGTGTTACTAAGATGATTACGCCCGGAGAGCAACGGTATACAGACCGAGGGCCTCTAGCCCGAGGGAAGAACGTCGCTCAATAGGTGTAATCATCCAGTAACGCCAATGGTTCATACAAGTTTTTATTTTTCACTTCACATAAAATAAAAAGTAAAAAATAACAGATATTTATACGTATCTGGTAAGCCTATGACAATAAACAGTTTATAAACAAAAAACAAATGATTTTGTGTAATTTAATTGTCAGAATTAATTTTACATCACAATGAATATGCAAGAATTGCCCGAATATATCGAGAAAAATGCACAAAAAGCTACAGAAAGTTTGTTACCACTAAATCTAAACAGACATGAAAAAGAATACGAAACCTTTAGATTATGGCAATCAAAAAATAAGGTACCGGCCGTAAATGAGACGTAATGCGCACCCAGGAATTTTGTTGGGGGGGGGGGAAGACAAAATTATTTAAAATGTGATGATTTAAAAAAAAATGGTCCTCGCTTCGGAAATACAAAGTGACGACCTTAAAAAGAAAGGTCCTCACCTCCATTTTTTAAATTTTCTAGTGTGTTTGTGTGTTTTTATTTTTATTTTTTTCCTTCTTAGGGAAAGGGGGGGGGCATTGAACCGGGTTAAAAGTGCAGCCTTGGAAGATCTATGAAGAATCTTCATAAATATTTTTTTGTAAATTTCGTTTTGCGTATTAGGTTATTCTTACGTGAAAAACAGCTTTAAAATTGCAATATGTAATGAATTTTTTCAAAATCTACTTCCCGAGGGAGCCCCCCACCCCTCGGAAGGGCACTATATGACCCCTCCCCCCAGTGGCCGGCTAAGCATTCTGGTCGATCGTGGTAACAATATATATAAAAAAGTAGATCCCAAATACAAAAAGGTTGAACAGCCCTGCACTAAGATAACCCAAAGAAGAGAAAATCGCGGGGACCACCTGGCCATGCTTCAACATTAACAGCCAAACCGAATATTCATGGAAAAAAACTCATGTTGTGTATTTGGTGGGATCAGCTTGGTGTCGTGTATTATGAGGTGCTCAAATCGAGCGCAACCATTACTGGAGCTCTCTACCGAACACAATTAATGAGATTGAACCGAGCACTCAAGGAAAAAACGCGCCCATTACTACTCCAGAAACGACAAAATTATTCTCCTACATGATAATGCTCGTCCGCATGTTGCGGCACCGGTCAAAACCTATTTGGAAACACTTAATTGAGAAGTCCTACCCCACACGCCGTATTCACCAGACATTGCTTCCGATTATCACTTGTTCCGGTCGATGGCACATGGTCTGTCTGAGCAGCGCTTTACATCATATGAAGATACCAAAAATTGAGTCGATTCGTGGATAGCCTTACCGTTCTTTGAGGGCGTAATGAGAGGGCGTTATGGATTCATGATGCTCCGGTTGTTAAACATATGTTTAAATATCTCGTATCCTTGGCCAGCGTTTCTCAACCGGGGGGCGTGATGTCTTCGACAGGGGGCCGCGAAGTCAGACAATAAAATATAATAGAAATGCGCTTAATCTTGCAGGATATAAATTTTATTCATATTTATAAATACGAATATTTATATTCATAAAAATATACCTTTCATGACATGAATAAAATAAATCTTATTTATTATTATATATAATATACTTATTTTAACAACTAAAGTTGTCACTAGCTAACTTTATAATGAGTAAAATGGGCTTTTGTTAAGCAAAATGATCAAAAGCTTCATTCAATCGATTGTTTTTGAAATGACTACTATTTCATTCAATGACAATGGTTCGTGTTGGAGGTACTTCAAATACTTTCAAATTGTACTTTGAAGTAGGTACGAATTGAAAGTGCAATATTTTTAATTATATATTTTCTTTATTACTCTCCGAGCTACAGATAACTCAAGAGTAAGGATGCGAGTGTGTTTAAATCGAAATGGAAAGCACAGTCGTTATAGGAAATATAATCTTCATATAAAATTATCAAAGTTTTTTGTCAACCGTAAAAGATGTCAAAAAAATGTTTAAGTAAAAGTTTCTTTTGAAAAGCCCTATCCGAAGATACCCAATATGACATGTGTTCGCATTAAAAAATTCGAAATTGTCCTTGATATCCTGGTTTATTCCGGAAAATTTCAATACTGCCATTAAATTTTTTGGATAAATTTTAGTTCAAAATTTCCCCAACTTGCTTACACGTCTTTTCGAGAAAAATCGTGTTCTCTCTATCTTAATATAGGGGGGAGGGGTTATATAGGGGAGCCGCAGACAATATTTACATAATTTCGGGAGCTCCCATACCAGAAAAGGTTGAGAAACACTGTCCAAGTCAATACCAAATAACAGCGAAGTGAAAAATAAAATATTAAACAGTTTCAAACGCCGCCTTTTAGTGACGCAGCTCGCAGGAGTATCTTGATTACTATTTGAACAAATAACGTCAATAATACTATTATAAGGTATTATTGAAGTTTTATAATAAAATAGATATTAATTTTTTTGGGGTATTTCCGCCATAACTCTCTAAATATTTATCCAATCAAAAAAATGCTTTAGATAAAAGATTTGTCTTCTTATTCTTAACTATATTTGTTATATAAATTTTTACTGTTAAGTCAATAATAAGGGTGTAATTTAAATTTTGAATTTTTGAGGTTAAAAATTAAAAATATCACATAAAAGTTGTTTGTTCACGAAGCACTTTTAAGAAAATGATCGCTTGTTTCTTCAGTTGTACTGGACATGTCGCAACCATTCCTTTAGAAGATCGGAAAACAGTTAATGCTGAATGGTATACAACAATATTTTGTTTGCCAGAAGTCATCATCAAAAACAGGAAAAACAAGCAAAAACGTCGCATCATTCTTCATCATGACAATGCAAGTTCCCACACATCACGTCAAACAATTGATTATTTGAAGGAGAAAAAAATCGAATTAATATCTCTTTGCCCGTATTCACCTGATTTATCCCCTAACGACTTTCTTTTTGTTCCCCAATGTCAAACAAAAATTGGCTGGACAGCGATTTTTATCGTCTCAAGAAGCTGTTGAAGTTCGAAAACCTTGTTTCTGAGATATCAACTTCAGAGTGGAAAAAATGTTTTGAGAATTGGTTTGAACGCATGCCAAAGTGTATAAATCTTAAATGCGAATATTTTGAAAAGCAATAAAACAGTTTGTTTCATTTTTAGGGTTTTGTAGGTATGACCAAAAAACCCTTATACCGTCATTTTGTCGTCTGTCTGTCTGTCTGTCTGTTCGGTAAAAATTGTAGCCAAACGGCTAAAGCTAGAGAGTTGAAATTTGGCATGCTTATACAACTCTTTGACCCGCACATATGAAAAATACTAAAACATCTAAAAAACATACCCCTCTAAAAATATAAACAAAGAGTAGGGTATCAATTGAAAGCCCCTGGTACGTGGATTAACGATCAAATTTTTATTTTTGCAAAATTAAATTATTTTGAAGCGATTTTTGCCAAAATTGTGCAAAAAAATTTTTGTCCCACACCATGTAGCCCAGATGGTTTAAACTAAAAATCTGAAAAAATTCTAAGTAATGTACATTGGTGTGAACCGGAATGGAACAACAGGAATTTTTGATCAGATTATGTTTTTGGAAAAAAAAGCATTTTTTGTGTTTTTTTGCCAATAATGTTGAAAACTTATAGTTATGTAACACACTAAACTGTAACGTGTATCTTGGTGCAATGGTTACGGTACTAGCGTTCTGCCCAAGAAAATGAGTTCGAAACCCACGAGAAGAGACATTTTTTTTTTTTTTTTAGCATTTTTATTTTATTTAAATTATTTTTTCAAAATTCTAGTTATATTTTGGCAAATGTTGCATTTAATTTTTAAAAGCGTAAATTTAATAACCAGTGGAAATTGTTGAAATTATAATTTAATTCTGTTTGAATGTACACGAAATCAAAGGGAGGAGCTATGACTAGAAACAACCAATGAAGTCATAGGCACAATTTTCAAAATCTTAATAAACCTTGCTATATAAAAAAAATACTGTACATATTAGGAAACCTAAATAATGGTATTAGGCACTCGAATTAAAGTTAACATAAAAATATTTTAACATAAAATTTGTTTTTAAAGCTCTTAGATTAAGAGATGATAAATTATTTTTAAAATATTGTTCATTTTACAGAGAATACTACAAAGCAAAATATGTCCTACATACTCAGCATTCCGCCTTCACTTAATATTTTTAGATTATATATCTATCTAAGAGGAATTTTTTCAAAATTTTATTGAACCTTGCTATATAAAAAAAAATACAGCACATATTTAGAAACTTACATAATGGTATTAGGCAATCGAATTAAAATTAACAAAAAAAAAAAAATATATATTTTAACATAAAATTTGTTTTGGCATTCCAAATAATCATTATTCACTTACTAAATACCTGCGAAACCCTGAAATGTGTGAAAATTCACACTTCACATAATTTTTTAAATTTTTTCTTTCTTAGTTTTTGTTAAAACTTAAAAGGTAGCCCTCGTAGTTCAGGGCCGTTCGGCCCACTGATTGTTCTCTTGATAGGTCAATCTGCCTCTTATTCGACAACAAGTTAAGTCTATAACAAATGTTGGGCTTAAAATTTAATTTAATATACTTTGATTTAATAGAGGTAATGTATTATGATATTTAAGTCATTTATTTAATTGTGTTAGAAGTTGGAGAAGAATAAAAGCAGAGCTTAACTATATATATCATTGTTCGTAGACACATTCTTAACATAAAATTACAATCGTAAGTTAGTAATTATAGTTTATATAGCGAAGTTAATAAATTTTGTTTTATTTTCTGACTGGTCCGAATCCCATTACCTATCAACTATAATAAAATTACAAGTAGTAAGTTTGATGAAAAAAATTATAAACTCCCAGCAAACATTCAACCATCGGCCGAATGCAGGCAAACTGCTTTTTCTGTTGGTAAATTGCTGGCACTAAAAGTTTGTGCAACGCCAGTATTAATAATATACTTCACATTTGTATTTCGCACTCCTCCTATACGAAGTACTTTACCAGCATTTTATGAGCACTCCTTATTTTTGTTAATATGTTACATTTTCCTTTTGTTTCACCATCATTGAATAAATTTATTCAACGAATAAAGTTGACAATATCGCATCATTTTATTGACAGCAACGTTAATTTCTTCACTAATAGTTTAAAACCGATGCTATATTGTCAACTTTACTTGTTAAATAAATTTATTCAACGATGGTGAAATGGCCAAATGAGTATTTATTTTGCACCTAACCATTAATTTATTTTAATACTGGACAAGTATAAGGTAAATATACATATGTTACATTTGAAATACTAGAGAGTGGGTATAATATAAGCACTGGTCCGTCAGAAATAAATCTGGCAACTAATGCGATTATTTTGCGCTTTACCGCTGCTGGGCCGGCATTTGATACATCAATGGGCCAGCTAACGGCCACTGGGACACCGGGGTACTATCATAGCCCATTATTTTCAATGGCGGGGAGTATGTGCTTCAACAGTACTGGCCAGTATAAAAATGTTTGCTGGGCTAGTATTATTAATTTCTAAGAGTAAGAATTGTAATTAATTTAATATTTAATTTAATTTTTAATATTTAATTTAATCACTTCTCGTGATCGCTGAAGACGGAAACAGATTGTTGAGCAGTTTCCGAAACGTCCGAATTTATTTTTTATATTACTCTTGAAGTATTATATCTTTTTGATACTAATACTCATTATATTTTACTATTCTAGCCTAGTACTATCAGCAATGGCAAACGTCCAAAATAAAGGTGTCCGCATTAATATTGGACCATTGCAAAATAATTTCAAAGATATTAGTAATTAATTTAGTTGTGTCTTACATATGCCGATAAGTGTAGACTTCAGGGGGGCAACGTGAGCAATTGTCCTTGGTCCTACTACCGGTAAATATATTTAAATAGTCGAATCTTTTAAAATTGATAAATTTTTTAAAATATTTGTCTTAAATCCAAAATTAGGTCATAAAGATTATGGATTAATTCTCACATTTCATTTACCCTTTTTGATTTTTGATTAAGTACTCTCAAAGTGACAAAGGGTGAAAATTTATACGATGATATATTAAAACAATAATGATTTGTTTTAAATTTTTTTGATTTTCAAAATGAGCTGCCAATTAAATTTTAATTGTTCCATATTTCAACGTCAAGAAGCAACCCTTTTTATCATAGGGTTAAATTAATTACAAGGGTGAAAAAAGGGTATGTTTTTTAATATTTTGTCTTAGTTTTTCGACTAAATAAATATTAAATAGTTCTTTTCAGATATCTTGTATCCGAATCGCTGTATTTTTTAAACTATCCATTGCGATCACATTATATAGGTATGATGAAATTGTCCCTATCAAGTTTTTAGAAGTTTTGAAAGAATTTTAACAAAATTCAACAAGTGTTCTAGATAATAAATTTATTCATCATTACTTTTAATGAAGTTTATAGTTGAAAATTTTATAAAGTATAAATTACAAAACAATTACAAGTCTCGGTCTTAAATTTTTAGTTTATAAAATCATTAAATATTTAAATTTTGAAAAACATTTTAAAACTCAAAATTAAATTTTAACGCTATTTTTACCGACCGCCAACATATATAAGGGAGGTATTCTGATTATACCGATTTTGACATTTCGAGATTTCGATGGATCTCCACGAATTAAGGTCCGTACATTACGTTTTGACTATTTTTAGCATGATGTCTGTCGGTCTGTCTGTCCGTCAAAACGTCTGTCCGCCCGTCCGTCCGTCTGTCCGTCTCTCCATCCGTCCGTCTGTCCGTCTGTCTGTCTGTCAGTCCGTCTGTCTGTGTAAACGTGCAGAGCAAATTGGGCTGAAAGGATTTTTATGAAACTTCATATTTAAGCTTCTGCCATCAATGGCACAAGTTGATCAACTTTTGGTAAAAATCGAACTAAAAATGAGAGTTTACTCGTGTCGATTTTAAGTTTTTTGCGAATATTTCATAACAGAAAAATATTTCGAAAAAATTTATTGTATAAAAGTTGCTATAAAAGCAATAACTAACAACTTATATTTGAAACATTTTTTGATAAAACGAAAAAAATTTGTTTCAATTTTTTCATACTAAACAATGTAATTTTTCCATGGTCATGATAAATAATATCTCTGTTAGAAAATATTAGGCCAAGTTATTTCTACTCTGCTGCTAGAATGTATATTATACAAGTACTTTGTGATGGCGGTCGGTCCTGTGGTGGCCACAGCTGATTTTTTAGAACTAAAAAATTAAAAATGGTTCCGACAGCTTTTGCAACATTATTACGTTGTGACCGAGCCTATTATCCTGCAATAAACTAGAGTATAAACTATGGGTCGTTCATGCTAGCAGTTTTTTTATTCACATTGGAATATTTAATTTTGTAAATTTTGACAAAAAATAATAAATACTTTTATATTTTAAAATTTACGTCATTGTGACGTAGCTGCTGTGGATGTTTTGCTTATTAGTATTCGACGTACGTTTACTATCTCACTCTCGAGTGCATGAACGTTCATGCGTTCATGTTATCTCTCGCTAATATTGTCAAACATAAAGTTTGTTGTTTGTTGTTTATATCATTTTATATGTTGATAATATGTTTTAAAAATTTACGAAAATGAAAAAATAATGGGTATTATTGACGTTATTTGTTCAAATAGTAATCAAGACACTCCTGTGGCCAGCCGAGTCACTAAAAGGCGGCGTTTGAAACTGTTTAATATTTTATTTTTCACTCCGCTGTTATTTGGTAATGCCTAGGATACGAGATATTTAAAGAAATGAAAATATAAGAATAAGAACAGAGTAGAAACAAATTAACTATTCTAATAGGCAAAATAGTCCTACAAAGGACTATTGTGAGTGATCCAAAAATATGATCAAAAAAAAGAAAATAAAAATAAGTTGAATATAACTTAAAAACTGTGCAGTACACACAAAATCAAATAAGAAAATATATAACTAAAAACAAAACTGCTAAATAAACAACAAACTAAATAAAAAATGGTTTTTAGAAATTGCTATAAGTTAGATATTTGAACACAAGTCAGTGTCAAAACACAACACACGTATTATTAAATGACAAATTTAAACATCGTATTATTCATGGATACCAATACAAATGTCCCTATATGAAATAAACACTTTTAAAATTTGTAAATCTTCAAAATGACTATTAGACCGGGAGCTCATGACAGTTTTTGGTCTCCGATTTCATACAGCATGCCTTTTGGAGGAGAGAATATTTACCCTGTGACAACAAAAAAGGGATGGTACTAAACTCCTGCACGCTTTCCGGTCATAGGGAAAATTGCATTTCCACTTAAACACAAAATTTTTGTGCTTTTCTCTGATTTAATATTGCTTGCCCTTTTGTCAAAAGAAAGTTATAACAAATTTAAAGTCGTTTAAATATATGCATGCGATTCGGAGGGTCCCAAAGGGCTCAAACGGTCATGTGATCTTGTAATAAAAAAATATGATTTTCCGCGTGTTCATACAGCATGCCTATAATTAAAAGACTTTAAATTTGTTATAACTTTCTTTTGACAAAAGAGCAAGCAATATTAAATCAGAGAAAAACACAAAAATTTTGTGCAAGTGGAAATACAATTTTTCCTATGACCGGAAAGCGTGCAGGGGTTTAGTACCATCCCTTTTTTGTTGTCACAGGGTAAATATTCTCTCCTCCAAAAGGCATGCTGTATGAAATCGGAGACCAAAAATGTCATGAGCTCCCGGTCTATATCGAACACAAACTAAATATGAATTCAAAAGGTATGTTTTAGTAAAATAAAAGAGTAAAGAACAATATTAGTCTATAATTGGGTACATCTTACATAATCATTGTGATTGTAAAATTAATTCTGACAATTAAATGACAAAAAAAGTATTTTTGTATGCGTGTTATTGTCGGAAAATGTTCCATTGGACGCCGAAAATGGTAATTGACTTCAATGACTGGACGATGTCGAGATTGGCCATTCATTTCGGGAAATGATCGTTTTGGCCGGTCAATATCGTCTTCGTAGGATTACCGTCATTGACCGTAACATATACAGACGATTCCGCTTAATTGGGCCACCGCTTAATTGGGGCAGCCGCTTATTTGGGCCAAATCTCAAAGAACAGAAACCAAACCAAGGAACCAACAGTAAATTTACATGTTTAATTGGGACAACATTCCGCTTAATTGGGACAGTAAATTTAAGATCACAGTACATATTATGTTACACATATTCTCAAGAAAAAATATGTACAAAGAATTTAATATTACAGCGTTATTTTATGCAGGAAGGAAATGAAGGGAGCCCTACATTCGCACTGAATACCTGTGCTGATTTTGTAGAAGTGAAATGTTACAAAAACAAAAGACTACACTTGACGCATTTTTGCAATGAATTAAATTGTATGTACCTATTTATTATTTTATTTTGGAATTTATTATTATTTTTTCTTAAAAGTTTATATTTTTTGGTTATATGTAATTTATAGTTTTGTCCAAGAGTTTATAAAATAAAATTATTGAAAGAAAAATATGCATTGTTTAATTTTATGTGATATTCGCTTAATTGGGGCAGCCGCTTAATTAGGCCAAAATGCCTAAGTCCCGATGTGTCCCAATTAAGCGGAATCGACTGTATATAAAATAATAATATTAAAATATTTTTCAAATGTGGGTATTTTATTTCTGGTCAAAACTTAATGTTTTTTATTTCATTCAAGAGTATAATAGTATAAAAATGTTTATAAAAACAAACAGGAAGGGATAGAAACAATAATAAAAAAACCCAACACATAGAGCATTAAAATTTAGAACATATGAAAATAAAAAACATAAATTTGTTACAATTTTTCATAGCGTTTAATATTCTGCTTCGTTCATAAAGTTGTCAAATAAAAAACAGGTGAAATTTAGTAAGCTAAAAAAATAATAGCTCTTTCTCGACATTAAATTTACAACATTAATGTTGATGGCTGACGATAGGTGGTTAATGTGATTCAGTTGATGCCCGCTAGAGCCGCTGCGGGAGGTTATATGATTTTCCGATCGGCTTTTAACGTTTAATGGTATTTTGTATTCCGTACTGAGTCTCAAACTATGTATACATAAGTGTAACACAACTTTAAGAATACCTACTATTCTTTGTCATAAATAACATCTGTTTTCTATAGGCACGAGGATTCGAGGAAATAGTATTTCCTTGTCTAACTTCTCGTTCAATTTTGATTTGCCATGAAATTCAATCATGGGATATAAAGACTATAGAAAGAAATTTCATATGTATTTTTTAAAATATGGTAATTTTCTGTCAGTTTTTTGAATTTATTCAAAAACGGTAAACCATAGCTTGTAATGGAGATTATTTTTGAGATCTATGACTCAAAATACATAAGTATACACATTTTGAAGTTAATCAAAGAGAAAAATTTTGTTTGTCGATTCGTATTTATTATAAAAGTTGGGTTATTAAGGCCCCAATTTTCTAGACTAAACAATATACGAAGATTTGATAAATTCAAACTGCAGTTCTCTATATTTTATTTGACATTCTTAAGTAAGAATTTATTAAAACTAAAAAAAAAATTAAAAAAATTACAAATTATAAATTTCTTTTTTTTTCTTTGTGTGGGAGTTGCTTAAAAATGAATCCTAAGGACCTTTAGAACCTCAGGATTTCAAAAATTTCAACCGAAGGTCTTTATGTCATGTAGATTTTGAGATAGGGTCTTTCGATAATGAAATTTTCAAAACTACACGGATCAAAAAGGCGTTAAATAAAAAGTCTTATTTTTTGATAAAGGTAGAAAAAATATCTCAAAAATTCAAACCGCAGGTCCATATAGTTTATTATTCCTAAGATTTTTTTAAATTTCAAATATAGAAAAATAAAAAATTTCAAAAAATTTTTTTTTCTCAAGACATGTCTTAATGCACTATAGTTCTATAGGATCTCGAAATTTAAAAAATTCTACCCACAGGTCTCTATTATATATAGTTTTTGAGATGGTTTTTCAAAAATTAAATTTTTACAAATTTTTAAAACTATACGGATCAAAAAGGTGTTTAGTCAGGAAAGATAAAAGTCTAGATTTGAAAAATTCAAACCGTGGGTTTATATCTGTAATCCTTCAATGACCGGAAATTTTGGACTTAATATTAACTTTACTTCCATTTTTATTAGGAAACGTAGGAAAACTAAGAAGCTTGTCTTTGTCCTTTCTTAAATGACAGTCAAAAACATTACAATTTGTTCTGCTTTTAAAGTATTTCACAACTGTCAACATTGTAACAAAAATTCAACACTAAAATATAGTAAGTTCTAACTGTACTGCAGTATTTAGTACAATAACGCCACAATTGGCGTATTCGAGCGTGTTACATCTTAATAATAGCTGTTGCTTTAGCGCTGGTGTATTTTATTACCTGCTTGTAGCGATAATCTATTCTACAATCATTTAATGCTAGTAGTATTGACATGCTGCGCCAGTTCGGTTGAAAACCATTGGTCTGTGCCAGTGATTCACAAATTGTGCGCCGCAAAAACATTTCAATATTCCTCCAACTGTGCTAGTTAGACCATTGGTTCCCAACCTGTGCTCCGCGGAGCCCTAAGTGCTCCACGTGCACTTCTTAGGGGCTCCTAAGCCGTTCCAGAAAATAAAATAAATAAAAATTTAATAAAGTCAAAAGAATTATAAATAAAAAACAGAATCAAAATAAGAAAATTAGAAATTACATTCTGAACAAAAATTTACCAAGTTGAATGTATGTCCGATTGATTTCTGACTAACCAGTTTATGACTCTAGCTGGAATGTGATCGGCGAGATGCATTGCTGTTTGTATAACCTGCGTGTCTTTTGATTATTTGCTTTATTTTATAAAAAAAACTGTCAATAAGTGAGCTGTGAAAGAGAAAAGTGAATTTATAGTGAAATTTATAATAAAAAAATCCACCCCCTCCCCCGTTACTTTACTTCTAAATTATAGTTGAAGGTAATGGGATTCGGACCAGTCAGAAAATAAAAACAAATTTATTAACTTCGCTAACGTTTCGATTTTATTTAAATCTTCATCAGAGCTACAAAGATATATAGAAAAATAGAATTATTAAATTGGTAAGTTTATATGTATAAAATTATGATAGTGTTCAAATTTAACAAGTCAAGTAGTTAAAATAAGCATTACAAAATTGTCGGAATTTAAAATATAACATAAAATAATTATTAAATAATAAAAACATATCAAATATGAGTTAAAGAATAAAAAACACAATGTTAAATTTATATTACCTTAGTTAATAGTCACGATATAAAATAAAAGTTTTAAAATTAATAACGAACACATCATATTGTCCGGTTATTGAACTCAGAGATAAGCAATGAATAAGCCACGTATGAATTTGAAAAAGGGTTTGAGATGGTTGAAACCAGTAAGTAACGCTATCTATTAATAAATTAGAATTTGATTATTTTCTGACTGGTCCGAATCCCATTACCTTCAACTATAATTACTAACTTACGGACGTAACTCATCTAATCAAGATTACTTCTAAACACCATTAATTTGTAAGACATCGGGTAGGCCTAAGGAGCTCCGCTATAGAAATTGATTCTAAAAAGGGCTTCGCAAGTCAAAAAGGTTGGGAACCACTGAGTTAGACCAATGTTTTGACTTGCAAAAGTTAGGGAACCACTGGTCTATCCTATTGCTCAATTCTCATAGGTTCATCTATTTTCGAATTCGTTCTATCCAACTTTTCTTGATAAATGTTAGCTAAATCGGGTTTATGTGATCCTAACCTAACCTAATGTGAGTAGACAAGATAATGTTATCTAAACTTATGAACATCTAACCTACATAAACTTACTCAATATGATTATCAGCCAATTTAGTGTCAACAACTTGTAAGGGTGTCAGCAACAACTTTCAAACTATTTAATATATTGATATCAGTGGCGCAACCAGGAATTTGTCTTGGGGAGGGCCGGAGCTTAACTCTTGGTGGGGAGGGAGCGAGTAAACTAAAGCCAGAAATGTGAATTAAATTGGATTATAAATAGAACGTTTCAAACAGAGTAGGTTGATACAAAATTAACGACGATTTTTTTTGTATATAAGTTTATTCAACAAAAAAATTGCTGTATGGAGACGATCTATTGCTGTATGGAGATTATCGAGCTAAAAAACGTCGCTTTTAATGTTGAATGGCGTTTGCCGATTTTGTCCGGAATCCGCTCATCATTCTCATTCCAGCAATGCCGTTTGCAATGATCTCCCAATAGATGATACCGCTTCTGTCCCACCATACGCACCACATTGCCTTCTTACTATGAGCACCTTTTGCTATTCTTTTCGGGTTTTCACCCGGAGATATACAAACATTCTTTCTTTTCACGTTTTTGAAGAGCAACCACGATTCATCACCAGTGACAACATTCTCCAAAAATTGCTCGTTTGTAGCAATTAAGTGAAAATTCGAACACGATCGGCTTTGTTGTTGTCGAAGAGTCCATCCAGGCCATTTCCACACCTTTCCAAGCATTTTTCGGTGACGAAAGATCGTGGATTGGTCGGCATTGAAGTTTTGGGCAAGTAGCCGGGTTGTCATGCTATCGTCCTCTTCCACGGCTGACAAAAGTGCCTGATCGTTGAGATTCAATGGCTGTCCTTTTCCTTCAGCATCCTTAAGACTTGTGTCACCCGATTTAAACTTGTGGAACCATCTTTCTTTGTTTTTGACTGATTATTCTTTTGCTGAAAAGCTCGTTAACATCGCGAAATGACTTAACTTTCCATCCTTTCTCGAAGTGATAGAGCATTATATGACGAACATGAATATAATTTTCGATACGCATTTTTTCACAAAAACAGATGAATATTTTTATAATTATTACATAAAGCAAGCATTTTTCAACACAAAATAAAAACTCAAAAATAAATCGTCGTTAATATTGCAACCACCCAAATAAAGTTTTAACTACAATTTGCAACATCGTACACAAATATGAGTTAATTTGATTACAACAGTGGTTCCCAAACTTTTTCGGTTCCGGGCGCCCTTAATGTATTAAAATTTTCCCGCGGCGCCCCATGTCAATACATTCAATCAGAGCCGTAGCAATGTTTTCGGCGCTCTTGGTTGGCAAATTGAAATTTTGGCAAATGAAGTAAATTGATAAAATTTACTTCCCCAAAAGCAAATGAAGAGCAAAAAAAAGCTCCTCACCTCCCAAATTCAAGTGAAGGGCAAAAAAAGTGTCTTGGGTCTTCGGGGCGCGCAGTTTGGGAAACGCTGGATGACTATATAATGCAGTTTACAGTTACAGAACGATTTTTTACGATTAAAAATATCTTATTAAATAAATAAAAATTCGCAAAAAGTTTTCTATATAAATTTTTACTGATTTTGTCAGATTCTCAGTTTTGTGTAAGAAACTTATAAGAACTATACTGTTGTGCTTCCCCCTTAATGAAAATATCAGAGTATGTCAAGAATGTTTCTTTTCCAACAAATATAAGAAAATGTTGCAGTTGGAAATTGTTGACAAATGCAATTTTGATGAAAGATAAATTACGTTTCCAATGTTTTTACAATAAAAAAAGGGTTGTATTTCCCAAGAGAAAACCAGAAAAATCAATCAGACAATTTAATTATTTAAAAAGTTAAATTAATTGTAACTTTAGAATTTTAGATAACAAAACGTACATTCAATTATTTTTTAACCGATTCAAAACCACATTTTTATTTGTGAAATATATTAAATAGTTTTAAAAAATGCTAAATAATGAAGACCACTGCAACCCTTCGTGAAATATGTATTAATTTTAACTTTTACTCAGAGGTTAAACAAATATTGAACAGATGTTACAAATTTGAAATATTTTAACTTAAAATGATTCTGTTCAAAACATTTTAGCCAGCTTTAATAAATATAAAGGTTATATTTAAAGTCATTAAATCCATTCATATATTTGTCAATTTTCATTAAATTTTTAGAATAAGTGGAGCAGTGATTCATCATATAATTTTTTTTTGCTTGTCAAACCAAAGAGCACAAATCGTGGGCTTTTCTGACCAAGTCGATGCAAATTGCCACAGCTTTAATAAAACAAATTTAGGCTTTTATATATTTAACAGGTGGGATTTTAAATACTAATATACTGACAGAATTCATTTATATAAAGGACTCTTGCTTATTTCTTAAAAGACAAAAGCAAATTTGGTAAATGTTATGTAAAACTTCAGCTTCAGCAGAAAATCTTCAACATTTTTTTTTGTTGTTCAGTAAGTGAGTGTTAATATTCTATTTATTGGTTGTCAATCACAGCGGGATGTAATAAAATTTTATCCATTGGGTAAACAAAAGTATGCTGCATAACATATTTATAGGTATAATGACAGATTGATCAAAGCAATATATTAAAACTGCAATTGACATTCTATGATTTCAATAAAAACAATACAGTTTATAAAATATTATTTTTAGATGTTTTAATTTAACATTTTTCATTTATGTAGAAAAATATTATACGTTCCATGGGTGAAATTCATGGAGAGTCTTGAGATGTTTGCATTCTTAGATTCCCTTTGGGCTGCAAACGGCACCAAGAACCGAATCTAGATAATATCACACTCCAGGTAGACTCCTTTTGTGGCGACTCTTTTTTTTTTGTATTGCTACTTTATCTCTACGAAGTAAAATGATCTTCTCATACTTTCCTGCGTGCTAAAAATATGGTAAAAATATTGTCCCACACCCTGCAACCCGGAAAGGTTAATGTGAAATTTTGAATAAATTCTTATTCTGTGGGATTTGGAAAGATTACGGTCACAATAATATTACGCCCATGTTTCTAGCATTCTCAATTACTGGAACTGGATATGGAATCCTATGTATGACAAATACATTAATAAGTTAGAAAAAGTACAAATTAAAGCCGTGAAATACATTCTATTTAAAGAAAAAACTCGGTTACTGACTACAGTTCAGCTCTACTTGAACTAAATACAAGGTGTCTCAAAAGAAATTTTATATTTAGTGGATCGATTAAAAAAAAAGTAAGCCGTATATAGAAAAAATGTTTATTAATTATTAAAATACACTTTTTGGGGATTTATTTCTTAAAAATAATATCGTCTAAATGTAGACCTTCGCGTTCTCGGCATTCATTTAATCGAACAGTAAAATTACTTATGACGTCTCGGCAGGTGGACTCAGGGATGGATGCCATTTCGTGACGGATATTTTCTTTCAAATGCGCCAGTGAAGTCGGTTTATTGGCGTAAACTTTAGATTTAAGATAACTCCGTAGGAAAAAGTCCATAGGGGTTAAATCTGGACTCCGTGGAGGCCAATTTATGTCATCTCTCCGGGAGATCAATTTGCCTGAGAAAATTTCACGAACATGTGGCAGAGACATATTGGACGTGTGTGAAGTTGCTCCGTCCTGTTGGAACCATGTTCTTTGGTTATAGCCAGGAAAGTTTTGCAGTTCAGGTACCAAGAAGTTGTCTAACATCTCCACATAACGCTCTGAATTCACTGTAACTGCACGCCCCCTTTCGTCTTCAAAAAAGTAAGGGCCGATAATTCCTCGCGCCGACATCGCAGCCCATACGGTCACTTTAGGCGAATGTAGGGGTTTCTGATGTTTGCGTTTCGGATTCGTTGCACTCCAGTAGCGGCAGTTCTGCTTATTTACGTGGCCATTAAGATGAAAATGAGCTTCATCCGAAAAGAAAATGTTGGTAAACGTTGAAAATCGCTCAATCACCTGATTTACGAAATTAAGCCTCTGACTGGCATCTTGGGGCTTTAATTCTTGCACCAATTGAATTTTGTAGGGGTGCAGCTTTAGGTCTTTGTGCATAATGCGATGTAATGATGATCTATGCACATTTAAAGCACTTGCGCGCTTCCGAATTGAAAGGTTCGGGTCGTCACGAACAGACTGATTAACATTCTCCACGTTTTCTACCGTTCTTGATGACCTAGGTCGCCCGGATTTTGATTTATCCAGCGTTGTACCAGTCTCTTAAAACTTTCTAACCCAATGTCAAATGAGAGGAATGCTTGGCGCATCATTTAAGTGGCGAAAACCTCGAATACTGCAGAATTTTCTACGCGCTACAGTCGCCGAATCACCGTTTTTGTAAAACTCTCGCACGCATAACGCGCGGTCTGCTCCCGAGAAACGCTCCATAGTGAATGAATTCCCAAGAGCCAGGCTACCGATTGACATAACGCCCGCGGCCCTCGGATACGTTGCGTTCACGCAGTAAGCTAAATAAATATAAAATTTCTTTTGAGACACCTTGTATGTTGTCACTAAGGAATCGTCGCACATTGTCCGGTATGGTTACATTATATAAAATTTGCAATAGTATTATAGACTGCAATGATCTGTTAATGTTGTTCACTTTTTTTAGTTCCGTCTTATAATGTCCGCAACCAACACATACGTTTTTCGTTTCCAAAACTAATAATAATATATTTTCCAATCCAAAGGATGTTTTCCACATTCAACAATGTCTTTAATAATGTTGACATTTCAAATTTCACATTAAATAAGTTTAAATCACATTGTAAAATTATATTACAACATTTGGATTCAAGTTCAGTCTTCTGTTTAAATTGTTGTATTATATAACTAACTTATTGTAATACGTTTGTTCGTACATGACTGTGGCGAATTTTTCAATTCAATATACAGGGTGTTTGTTTGAAACGGGGCACTCCGAAAATCTCCTTTATTTGTAAAGATACAAAAAATCTTCAGAACAAAAGTTAAACTAGACAAAAAGGCCCATCTAAAGGTTACTATAAGAATTCTGAGGCACTTCCGGTTTCACCGGAAATGATGTCAACTTTTGATCTAGCATAGGGAATTGATAATTTTATATTTTTTAAGTATAAGTACATTAAATTAGCTTTACAATGACACCAAAGAATCATATTTTTATGTTAACCATTTCAAAATGGCGACCATTTATTTACAAAATAATAATCAACATAAGTTTTACAAAGCTGAACGTAGCAAGCTTTGAAAACAATAAAAAAATAAACAAAATATCTCTAAAATTTGTTCTGAAGATTTTTTGTATCTTTACAAATAAAGAAGATTTTTGGGGTGCCCCGTTTCAAACAAAAACCCTGTATAATAGTAATAAATGTTAAAAATTTTCAAATCAAAAATAAAATCGTTGCAGTCTTGTAGTATCATGTAACATGTAAACATTACGCACGTGATTGTTAAAAAAATCTTGAACACTGCTGTGGGTTCGTCCTGTTTGTGTTCTTAAAATGTAAAATAAATAAATAAGGGTTAACGTTAAGTCCTTCCGATTTTCGTCGAACTGCTATCCTGAACGTGTTTCCGTGCACATTAACGCTGAAAATTGGAGTGACTTGACGCCAGCTGAATTGGAACGTTGAGTGGTAACTTGTATTAACATGGACGTATTCTAACCTCTGAAACTCTAGAGTTGAAGTTAAAATATAATTAAAATTACATCAATTTTTATTAAATAGCATATTCAACTGTATATTCTACTACATATTATAAAAATTCAGAATATCACCTGGTGATGAAGAGGAACAAAAATACAAAGCATCACTTCGGGACGGGGTAGGTATAAATTTAATTTGGCCATTTAAAAATTATTTTCGGGCCTGATATGGCCCGTGGGTCATACGTTGCACGCCACTGAGTTCGGGACATTTTAAAGAATAGATTTTTTTTTTGTTAGTCGACGCTGATTAGCCAGCGTCTATTGTACCAGTAACAATCTTTTTACTTGTACTAACCCTTACTTCTGTGGTACTTTTTCCATTAAAAATATTTATGTTGGTATTACAAACCCTTAACCAATTAATAAGGAATTCACTAAAGGGCGAACTAATTAGACAGTTCCATCAGAAACCAGTAGATGTCCTTCTTATTAATTATCATGTAATTAGAAACAAACAGAGCTTAATTATATGTTGGCATTCGAAGATGTTATGTTGAAAACACATCTAAGCAAATGTAACTTTATTGCAGAAACACAGAAATGCATTAGAACATCTAAATTTCAATTATGGTTTCTCTCCGAGAATTCCTTCCCAAGAATTGTCTGGAAATTTTATAATTCCCGAAATCCGGCAAAAATTGATTGGTACAAAAATCGGAGGGAGCCATGTTTGACGTTTGAATGTTTTCGAGTGTCCCAAAATGACGTCCCTTGAGATGATTTTTCAATCTTGGGAAGAGAAAAAAGTTACAAGGACTCAAGTTAGGCGAATAAGCAGGCTTAGGAGCCACAGGAATGTTTTTACTGGCCAAAAACTCGTTTATTGAGATTTCTGTATGACAATCAGTTTTTGTCATCCCCAATTCATTGGTCAAAATCTGATGAACGGTAGTGTGAGTCAAATTCAACTCTTCCCCGATAATTCTGACTGTCTATCGACTATCTGAATGCACAAGATGCCGGATTCTGTCGACATTGGTATCGGTTCTTGAAAATGAAGACCTTCTGCTGCGTGATTCATCTTCAATCAACTGTTCTTCTGAAAATGTCTTAAACCACCAAAAATACATGGGTCCTTGACAATAAGAATAAATAAATAAATTTCCTATTCCCGATTCCTGAAGATTCAAAAATGTTGGAAATATAAATCCTAATTTCAGTAGACCAAAACATCCTTGTAGATAGGATGCAAGTTACATGTTATGTAAAACTTTGTTATATTAATTGGACATATGCTCGGAACATATTTCAAAACAATTTCTAATTAGCTAGGCGTCGCGACGTACATACTAAATACTAGTTGGAAAAGAATTCTGTAGGACAGTGTTTACGGTACGCGAAATGCGATTTTAAAAACAAAAACCATTTTTAATTTACTTTGCATATGACAAGGTTTTATAAAAATTTAACTCAGTACCAGAGAAATACAATTAGAAAAAAGCCGGTGCACACCTGGGGGGGGGGAGGTTCATCGGCTTACCTGAATAAGGGTGTAGGGCGCTGTTTTCGTTTTGTAAGGACACTCAACTTCATAAATACGATCCACGCTGGTTTCAAGTTATATTCAAAAATTTATACAGTAAATAGTAGGGTTGTACATCGAAGGCAAAACATCGATGTTTAACATAGATGTTAACATCGGCGCTTACTCGATAGTAATCGCCGTCTTCAACATCGATATGTTGAAAAAACATCGAAGGAAAAACATCGATGTATCGGAAACATCGATGTTTTATTAATATTAAAAAAAGCTATTTATTTATATTATATAGGTTTCATTTAATAATGTAAAGATAAAATACGAAAAAAGTAACACATAATACACAAAAAGCACTTATTAGATTTTGAAATAGAAATATTCCTTTTTAATAGTAATTAATTTCACATTAATATTATTATACCCAATATAATAATCCTAATTTGTACCTACAGTCTATTCCAAACGATTAGGCGGAACTAACCGCAATTTTCATTTTTGTAATTTGTCATTAGATATTTTTTTATATATTGAAGTTGACTTTTCCTGAACAAAATGATCAAAAGCTTCAATCAATCGTTAAAAGTAACTAGAATTGAAAATCTAGTTCCGCCTAAATCAAAGGAACAGACTTTACTATTTTTGCATTTCTAAAATGAAATATTGGACTTTATTACAATACTAATATAGTATAGTAATAGTAATATAGTATAGTAAAAATAAAAATACACAATTATTTTTATACTTTTTTAAGTTGAAATAAAGTCTGTTCCTTTGGTTTAGGCGGAACTAGATTTTCAATTCTAGTTACATTTGCTGATTAATTGAAGCTTTTGATCATTTTGTTCAGGAAAAGCCAACTTCAATATATAAAAAAATAGCTAATGACAACTTACAAAAATCCAGGGATTGGAAGAATAACAACTGGGAAAGTGTCAACAGGACTCAAAAAGAAAAAGTGTGTTGGCGTCATTGGTCGTTCGCATTGTTTGCAAAAATTAGAAGTTTCTTCTTATTTTTTCGTATTCTGCTAACTGCTAAGAAGAATAAGAACTAACACTATTAGTATTGTTATATCACAATAGATATTTGTATACATATAGGCGCTTATATTTTCTGTACTAATTTTAATAAAAGTTAAATTTTTAAGATTCCACCGCCTCTAGCGGTAGTTTCTGAATTTCAAGTTTAAACATCGACATCGGTAGTAGACATCGATGTTTTATCGATACTATCGCCAGCTGACCATCGATGGTAAAAACATCGATGTTTTTAAAACAAACATCGATGTTTTCGATACATCGATATTTTTTTCCCATCCCTAGTAAATAGTAATAATAAATTAACTATTATATACAGGTGAATTGCCCTGTCGGCCATAGTAATTTAACATGTAAAACAATGAATATGCAATTTCCTTCTTTCAGTGTTGTAATGTTTCTAGTTACAAGTATCTAGATACAGTAACTAGATAGTTTTTCAAGTATCTAGATACAAATTAGATACTTTTTGAAATATGTATCTGTATTTGTATCTAGATATTTAAATTTAAACATATTGTATCTGTATTTCAGGTACTTTGATCGTTACTTTATTTTTACACAATGATACCGAGCTGATATAATAGTTTAATTATAAATTGTCATTTTAAATATTTTATTTTTACTATAAACAAAATTCATAAAACAATTGAAATTCAAACGTTTTCAAATTCAATTTATATTGAATGTCAAAAAAATATATACAGGGTGTTTGTTTGAAACGAAGCACCCCGAAAATCTCCTTTATTTGTAAAGATACAAAAAATCTTCAGAACAAAAATTAAACTAGACAAAAAGGCCCATCTAAAGGTTACTATAAGAATTCTGAGCCACTTCCGGTTTCACCGGAAATGATGTCAACTTTTGATCTAGCATAGGGAATCGATAATTTTATATTTTTTCCTAAAAGTACATTAAATTCGCTTTACAATGACACCAAAAAGTCATATTTTTATGTTAACCATTTCAAAATGGCGACCATTTATTTACAAAATAATAATCAACATAAGTTTTACAGAGTTGAACGTAGCAAGCTTTGAAAACAATAAAAAAAAGAAACAAAATATCTCTAAAATAAACTATTTGACTATTTAGAAAAAAAAACTATTACTTTTTAAAATTATTTTACAAAAAAAAAAAAAAAAAATTACAAATGTTCGATCAAACCACCAAGAAGAAATTATTGGCCGAATAATAAAGATGTGTGGCTGAAAATTGCTGATAAGTTTAATTCATATTGTTTAAGGAATGTAAAATAAAGCAAAATATGGCTCTCTTATTTTCACTTTTGTATTAAAAAATGTTATTTTTATTAACTCCTCTTCTATCTATATTGTCCTCTTTTTCTGTGGTAAAATTTGTTGAACGCCGTTTAATTGTCATTTTAACAGTAACACAAAAAATATACGTAACGTCATTGAATGTAAAGTCAAACTATTTAATGTCAAAATATTTAATGTCAAAATATTCAATGTAAAAATTTCATCTCACTTTAGCTCTACAAATTTACGTATAGCTCTATCTCTCTCGCACCGTGTTACTAACTTCATCAGAAATACCAATGTAAAAACAAAAAAATATGTTGCTAATAAACTATTAGAAGGATTTTGTAACTTGGAAATCACCAATAAATTTATTAGCTTCCTAAATATATTATGTGTCTAATAACTATTAGGGAGTTTATTAGGAACTGGAACTCTCGGCCCTGAGAGATACAATTTATTTAGAATTTAAAACTCTACATGTTAGGTAAGTAAACTATCTTAAGGCTGCGTATAACTCCCGGAGGTTACTAGTTTCTTATACAAAACTAACAATCTGAAATAAAATTAGTATCAACCTATACATCAAATTTTGCACCGAATTTGTATCTATCTAATATGATAGTTTTAATAGGGGATAGGCATGATTTTTTTAATTTTTTTTTATTATATTCCTTTTGTTGCATATAAATATAAAAAACAGTTTTGCATTTTTTTTTTTTAATTTGAAGGCTTAAAAAATTATAAATGTATGTAGCGCGCGAAAACGACTTGTGACTTTATACCCCAACTAAGTACAGCCTACCCAGTGTACTGCGTACAGCCTGGGTTATGTATAGTTAGAGTGATTTTAATTAAAATAAAGTTTAATTCTATAAAAACAATGTATACATGTTTACCGAATTAAATTTTATATTAAAATATATAAAATATGGAAGATCCAGGCCCCAGTACTTCGAAACATAGTCGAAAATATTGTTTAGTACCGATGTGCACAAATAGTTCAATTAGAAATCCAAAAAAACAATTTATATCATTACGATGGCGAAAAACAACAGAAAAGGCGAAATTTGTGGCTGAAAGCTATGAGGCGAAATAAAACCGATATTTCAGAAAAAAGTAAACTTTATGTTTGTGAAGACCATTTGAATGTGAGTACATATATTTTATAAATTATTTTAATAATAAATGCGTGAAAAATTGATTAAAAACAATACCAAACTCTCGAACAATACAATATACACACGTAAAGATTATGTTTAGTCTGTATCTGTGACGTCAAACCGCAGCAGTCTCAGTCGTATTTACTCGGCAACCTTCGCGGCGTGGTCGGCTTATTTCAAATTTACAATATTTTAATTGAGAAATTTGGCTATAATATTAATTCAAATGTGATTTTTGTTGTGTTAGGTGACATAACTAACATTAACATATCAAAAAAATTTAGTTTTAAGGAAATATAAATTTTATGCGTATCCCCTATTGTAGAAATATTTATTGTAAAAATATTATCGCACAATAACTTAAAAATAGACATCAGCGATATTGTTCTGTAATTTTTTAAATATATTTGTGGGTTTCGAATAACTTTTATATTTATATAGTTTTGTGTAGCAATGTTCAAATAATACGTCAATTTTTTTTTCGATTTGATTACTTATAGTTTAGAGCCTTCGTCGAAAAATATTATACTTAAAGATAATAGAATGCCACTTAGTACACGTATTCTTCACGAAAAATAAATCATTTTTACCCGTAACACCAATTTTGAAAACCGCTTACAATACCGCAAAAATAGATTACCAAGTACAATAACTATAATTAATTTTCACAATGCAACAAAATAGCTAGAATCATATTTGTAGAATGAAGCTTTAGGTACAATTTGCCGCATCGTACGTAAATACACGTCGATTGGTTTACAAGATGGCGTCTATAATGCAATTTGCTTATTTACAACTACTTAACAGTTTTTTCTACAGTTAAAAATATTCTATTAGATAGATAAAAATTCGCTGCAAATTTTGATATATAGATTGTTATTAATTTTATTTCCGATTATTAGTTCTGTATAAGAAACTATTGAGGACTATAGGGTTGTGCGCCGCCTTAAAAGCTTTCGAGTGACATCGTTGTGGTTCTAGTCCTTGAGGTCGACAGGCAACAATGTTACAGCGAAGTTAACACAAATCTGTAAATGTAGAAATACCGCAATAAAATTTTCGTAAATTCATTTAACTTCCTTAAAAGCAAATAAATGAGTTGTCTTCACATTTGTAGGGCATTAATTGATTTATGTTGAAAATATCTAGAGCTTCATGTAAGTTACGACAATGGCCACTGCCGTTAGCATGTCGCTGCTGTTGTCATGTGACAATTCTCTTCTAAACAATTGTGAAACTGACACAATCAGATTAAAAACAAATGTATAGGCAGGCGTCTATATGTGGAGGCCTACTGAGCATCTCACCGGCAAAAAAAACAAGACACTGACGCATTGAAACAAATGAAAAATAACTTATTGCTTTGCATTATATTGCAAATATTTTACATTCACGGATATGATATTTACGTGGGTTTTTGCTAAAGTAAATTCTATTATGTGGACACCATGCTATGTCCAGAATTGGACTTTTGTGACCGACTACTAAAGGATGATCGACTGCTATTCAACCCACCTGTACCAAAAAAAAAATAATAACTCATTGCGAGGACTATCTTTTTTCTATCTTAGTTTTCGTAAAAAGAAAATTTTTTTTGGAACTGTTTTATTTCTTTTCAAAATATTCGCCTTTAAGATTTATACACTTTTGCATGCGTTGAAATCAATTCTTGAACATTTTTTCCACTCTGAAGTTTTTATCTCAAGAACATGGTTTTCGAAGGCTTCAACAGCTTCTTGAGGTGATGAAAATCGCTGTCCACGCATTTTTTGTTTGACATTGGGGAACAAAAAAAAAAATCGTTAGGGGATAAATCAGGTGAATACGGGCAATGAGACATTAATTCGATGTTTTTCTCCTTCAAATAATTGTTTGACGTGCTGTGTAGGAACTTGCATTGTCATGATGAAGAATGATGCGACGTTTTTAGTTGTTTTTCCTGATTTTGTCGATGATTTCTGGCAAACAAATTGTTACCATTCAGCATTAACTCTTCTCCGATCCTTTAAAGGAATTGTTGTGACATGTCCAGTACAACCGAAGAAACAAGCAATCATTTTCTTGGAAGTGCTTCGTGAACGAACAATTTTTGTGGGTTTCGGTTCGTCTTGGAAGACCCAAACAGTGGATTATTGCTTAATTTCCGGTTCATATGAATAAATCCAAGTTTCGTCACCTGTAACGAAGTCACATGCCGATCTTCTTTAATCATTTTGCGCACAGCATCGATATTTTTTTAAATCACAACCGATTTTGGTCGACCTTCACGAGATTCATTACTGACGGACGCACGACCACGACGAAATTCTGCAAACCAATTGTAAACAGTCTTTTCTGAAGGTGCTTTATTACCAAAAGTTGAACGAAGCGAATCTATGCATTGTTGTTGAGTTAGGCCTTTACTAAAATCGTAAAAAATCATCCAACGAAAACCTTGACGAGTAATATCCAATTTTTCACAAACTTGTTTTGTTTAACGGTAACTATCAACAAACTCGGTAAATTTACAAGCTGCCACTGATTTCACAATAACAAATGTCAAATTTTACGAACATAGTAATGATAAATTTCAATATTGCCATCTAGTGGTCGTTTGTAAAAACATAAAAGGTAACCCTCGTATTAAATAAGTATTAGAAGGCAACATAATGCTGGATGTCCAAGAAAATTTCAAAAGTTTTTTGATTTTCGTGATACTACAAGGTGTCTCAAAAGAAATTTTATGTTTATTTAGCTTACTGCGTGAACGCAACGTATCCGAGGGGCGCGGGGGTTATGTCAATCGGTAGCCTGGCTCTTGGGAATTCAGTCGCTATGGAGCGTTTCTCGGCAGCAGACCGCGCGTTATGCGTGCGAGAGTTTTACAAAAACGGTGATTCGGCGACTGTAGCGCGTAGAAAATTCTGCAGTATTGGAGGTTTTCGCCACTTAAATGATGCGCCAAGCATTCCTCTCATTCGACATTGGGTTAAAAAGTTTGAAGAGACTGGTACAACGCTGGATAAATCAAAATCCGGGCGACCTAGGTCATCAAGAACGGTAGAAAACGTGGAGAATGTTAATCAGGGCGTGCAGTTACAGTGAATTCAGAGCGTTATGTGGAGATGTTAGACAACTTCTTGGTACCTGAACTGCAAAACTTTCCTGGCTATAACCAAAGAACATGGTTCCAACAGGACGGAGCAACTTCACACACGTCAAATATGTCTCTGCCACGTGTTCGTGAAATTTTCTCAGGCAAATTGATCTCCCGGAGAGGTGACATAAATTGGCCTCCACACAGTCCAGATTTAACCCCTATGGACTTTTTCCTATGGGGTTATCTTAAATCTAAAGTTTACGCCAATAAACCGACTTCACAGGCGCATTTGAAAGAAAATATCCGTCACGAAATGGCAGCGATCCCTGAGTCCACCTGCCGAGACGTCATAAGTAATTTTACTGTTCGATTAAATGAGTGCCGAGAACGCGAGGGTCTACATTTAGACGGTATTATTTTTAAGAAATAAATCCCCAAAAAGTGTATTTTAATAATTAATAAACATTTTTTCTATATACGGCTTACTTTTTTTTTAATCGATCCACTAAATATAAAATTTCTTTTGAGACACCTTGTACAACAAAAAAAATTATCCCATACAAAATACCTACGATGTCCTGAAATATAAAAAAATGCACATTGTTTTAATTCAACCTGGAAGAGTATAATAATTTCAATTGAATTTTGAAGTAGAAATATTTTTTTTTATTAAAAATGTCTTTTTGGTCCTAATTTCTAATGAATGTTCAACTTCAATTTTTGTATAACTTCGGAGTCCTTAAAGTCGTCCTTTGTTCCTTGTTTTTGATGTTCGTTAAACAATTTGGTCAATTTAATAACGCACTCCTGTCGTCCTTTGAAGGGACTATATTAACTTGATAACGTATTAGTTGTGCAAACATCGGTAACTTTAATAATCACAACAAAGGACTCATAATTTTCCTTTAAAGGATGTCAAATATCGTAAAATAATGAAATTTATATGCAACCAAAAATTAAGAACCTTCATTCAACATTATTCTTATAATACACTTTCGATAAGGTTCATCATCCTACCCTGTTTTATAAATTGGAAGTTCGGTAAATGTGGCGATCTGCTGCGGTGGTTAAAATCATACATTAGTAACAGAACTCAGTATGTGGTTGTAAATAATTACAAATCGTCTCGGGTTTCAGTAACTTCAGGAGTGCCACAAGGTTCGCACCTTGGACATCTTTTGTTTTCAATTTTTATTAATGATATTTATAAATGCTTTATCAATTCTAAATTTCTTTTATATGCAGACGATTTGAAAATATATAAATGCATTACTACTATTGAGCACTGTTTGCAACTTCAAGATGAATTAGATAGGTTAAGTATCTTCTGTAACCAAAACAAATTGGTATTAAATTTAAAAAAATGTAACTACATTACTTTCAGTAGAAATCAATCCAAAAATTTAATTCAATTTGACTTTTCAATACTTGGAAATTTGTTGAAACAGGTCTTTGATGTGAAAGATCTTGGAGTGATTCTGGACTCTAAACTTATCTTTAACAAGCATATTAACTATATTGTACAAAAAGCCCGCAGAAACTTAGGATTTATGTTTCGAGTTACTACAGATTTTACAGAATCACGTGCTTTCATCACATTATATAATGGATTAGTCAGAAGTCATATAGAATTCGCTAGTTGTATTTGGAACCCTCAGTATGAAACATACATTGGATCTTTAGAAAAGATACAAAAAAAATTATTTATCGTCTAAATTATAGAGTAAAACAAAAAAAAAATATTATGAATCATATCAATTTAACTTAGATTTCTATAATATGACTAGTTTGGTTAACAGACGACTTTTGAATGATGCTGTGATCGGTTACAAAATTGTTATTAATAACTTTGACGCACTCGAGTTGCTTAGTTATATTAGTTACAATATTTATCAACATCAGGTTAGAAATCCCATCTTGTTTCATACTTCAGCTTACCTTACCAACTCAAAAATGAATTCTCCCATGATAAGAATTTGTAGGACACTTAATGAACATGCTGCTGATATTGACATATTTTCTTCTTCATTGTTTACTTTCAAAAAAAATTTTCTTTACAATTTTTGAATTGTCACTGATACAGTTTCCATAAAATACTATTATTGTTATTATTATTGTATATTTATATTGTTAAATTATTAATTTTGTAGACATAAGATGTGTACACTTTATATATAATTTGTGTTACACTGTAATTGGAATAACCCATTCGTGGGGATATTCTGTTGTGTATCCTATACAGTAAAATAAAAATAAAAAATAAAAATAAATAAAACAAAATACATAAAAAATATCATTGAAGGCGTTATTTATGATACTCTGTGTTTTTCTTAAGTTGAACGAAGTCTGTTTGTTTTCTGCAGAGAGCAAACGCGGCAACTATCTTCATGATAGCTTCCGCATATCCAATTCCTTGGTTAAAATAAAATGTACGTATTCCTTCGTTAACCATTCGAATTCGTATTCCATCTGAAAACTTTAGTAGTCGGTCCTTTAAACAGACATAGAGGACTCTGTCAACATATTCTGGTGTTATTCTGAGTGTTGCTATCTAATCTTCTTCTTTGATGGTAGCATGATAATACGATCTTCTTACTGTGAACTTCAAGGGTTGTTAACAAGATTCCAATGTTTAAGTTTTCTTTGTAATACAAGATATAGTACTTGATGTACAATCAAAAACTTTCTTGTACTAAGTGGGTTTGCAATTCATAATAATATACTGCGACATATATGATCTCAGGCATTCATTATTTTTAGATTTAACATTTATTTAAATTTATTTAGCGTATGGATACATTAGTATAGTTTGTTTCACGATAAGAAGAAGTGACTATCTACTTATGGTCCTAAACACAGTGGGTGGTAATTACAAATAACTCTAATCCCTTGTTTGTACCCATAAACTAGCCAGAGATGTATCAGATATAAATTACATTACACCATGTAATGACACAATTGTAACAAGAAATAAACATAAGATATCATCAAAATAAACTTTATTTTTATTATAAAAACAATTAATTTATAGAACTTATAATTAAATTTAAAACATTACAATTAGTATTTAAAACATTACAATGCCGACCGGCGTAGCGTAGTGGTAACACATGTGCTCTGCGTTGCGAAGGTCTCGGGTTCGAATCCCGTTCAGGCATGGAAATTTTCTCAAATAAAAAATTGTCCTGGCTAATTGCCACAGCAGCAAAGGCCATAATATTAAAAAAAAAAAAAAACATTACAATAAAATAAATTTTAAATTAAATAATTTTAAATTAAAAAATCTTACAAGTCCAAATCATTCTCTGAATCAGTCTCTAAATTAATGATTATAGTACGTTCTATTTGAATATAACTGTCCTCAGTTTTAATAACATGATTTACACAATTTTTCCAACTATCTACAGGGATATTTTCCACTTCTTTTTTTATAAGTTCTATCACAGTGCCGTTTAAAGTGGGAGAAACATTATTCCGTTTTATTCTCGCCTTTAACTGACTCCTCATTTGTTCAATAGGATTGAATAAACAATAATACGGAGGTAGCCGTAAAACTGTGTGTCCTTTGCATTGAGCAATATTATCGCAAACAATTTCTTTGGAAAAACTATAACTTTTTAATAATTTAATTAAACATTTTTTTTTATAACTTTCTTCAAAGTAAATATCATTTTTATATAAAAAGTCTTGGATTTCCTTCTTACTGTTTGCACTATTCGGTACTTTATTTAGTTGCCGACTATGGTAACTTGCATTGTCCATAACAATAACACTGTTAGCCGGTATATTCTGGAGTAATTTATTTTCGAACCAGTTTTCGAACATTTCCGCCGTGGTATTGTCATGATAGTTGAGTCTAGAATCTTTGATATTTTTCGCAGAAAGCAAGAGTACATTCGGTATCCATCCAGTGTCAGAACCTGCATGAAGTATCGTAATACGTTTACCTTTATTAGACGGTGCTCTTGTTTGACATTTATTTGACGTATCCACCCAACCTTTTGAGTTTATTTCGTACGATATAGAACGTACTATAATCATTAATTTAGAGACTGATTCAGAGAATGATTTGGACTTGTAAGATTTTTTTTTATCTTAAACATTATTTAATTTAAAATTTATTTTATTGTAATGTTTTAAATACTAATTGTAATGTTTTAAATTTAATTATAAGTTCTATAAATTAATTGTATTTATAATAAAAATAAAGTTTATTTTGATGATATCTTATGTTTATTTCTTGTTACAATTGTGTCATTACATGGTGTAATGTAATTTATACCTGATACATCTCTGGCTAGTTTATGGGTACAAACAAGGGATTAGAGTTATTTGTAATTACCACCCACTGTGTTTAGGACCATAAGTAGATATTCACTTCTTCTTATCGTGAAACAAACAATACAAGTATATAAATGCATTAACAAAAATAAATTAAATAAACAAAAATAAAAGAAACATATAGTTAATAAAAATACAAAATAATAATAAAAAATCTATTGCACGAAGATTTGTCATATTTGGACGTCAAGGGTAGCTAGCCAGGTCAGATCTTCATGTGGGATGGTAATGAAATCCTCCTTTTTGCCAGGATAAGCTCGAAGAGGGCATTCGAATGCAATGTGCTGCACTGTTTGGTTTGGAGCGCAACAGTCACAGTTTGGCGAGTTATTTAAATAAAAGTATGTTAAACAGGGATCAAGAGTTCGATTTGATGTTGTTTTAATCAATTAAAAATCGAAACTCGAATACTACGGCACTAGAGGTATAGCACTCGATTTATTTGACACGTATTTGACAAATAGGACTTAAATGGTGCAATTAAACGGTACACACTCGCAATCCTAAAAAATAATGTACGGAATAGCCCAGGGTTCTGTAATAGGCCCAGTCCTATTCCTGCTATATATTAGCGACCTGCCTAGCGATATACCGGTAAAAACAATTTTATTTGCAGATGACACAACGTTTTTATGTGCAGAAAACACCCTAGAGTCGATAACCACTCTGACTCAACGGACGGTTGAAATTGCGGAAAACTGGTTTACTGCAAATAAACTAAAATTAAATAAAAATAAAACTCAGAACCTTCTTATCACAAATAAAAAATATTTACCAATAAAGAAAGCTAATGTAAAGTTTTTGGGCATATATCTCGATACAGACCTAAACTGGAAACACCATATTTTTAAAACTAGCACTAAATTATCTTCAGTGCTCTACGCTCTAAAAAGACTAATGCTATTGACAACCGAGGAGACAGCAAAACAAGCGTATTTCGCACTTTTCCATAGTCGTTTACGGCACGGCATATTATTGTGGGCAGTGCCGCAACAACATAAATTGGCGCCTGGAGCGTAAATATATTGGCGCCCCCCCCCTAACTAATTGCATACGCAATTTTTAAAATTTTATGGTAGGGTGATTGCATCAGTAGGTGAACGTTTAAAACATTTACTTACGTTGTTTTCTTCACCAAAATGTTATTTAAGATATTTACTTACCATATTTTATAGAGAATCCTTAAAATCTTATTGTTATATTTGTTAAGTTATATGTGTTATATTTGATGCAAGTGAAAATAAAAGAATAACTTAGAAAAAAAAAAAAAACATAACTTTATTCATAAAAATCACAAAATCGCCAGAAAAGGAACACTTACTCCTAATAAAGGAACTATCTTGTTACCAGTAAAGGAACATACAAAAATATATATTATAAAGTCATTTTTTTAACAATAAATGTATAAAAAATTTAAAAAAAATATATTTTTTAGTTTAGTTTTAACCTTTTTCTTTGGTTTGGTTTAAATTGCAATATTAACGATTATATTAACAAATTATGGTACAAATCTTTTAATAAACTCAAAAATCATGATAATCAACTAATATAAAAAGGGACAAAATATAAACTCTAGGTCAATAAAACACAAAATGAAACACAAAAGGACTAAAGAAATATTATATTACATAATTGAATAACAAAATAAATAAAAAAATATATATTTAATGACAAAAAAAAGGGATATTTGAACAAAAAATAATAAATATTTAGGTATTTTAATATTATATTATATAATCACTTTAACGGAATGGAAAATTAAATAAATTGAACTTTTCTGGCTTTTAACTGTGAAAATTCGTTAATTAAGTCTTCATAATTTAATGACTGCGCTGTAGTATTTTTTATTGATATTAAAGCTAAATTTTACAAGTTCTTGGCCCATTGTATTTTTTATTAACTTTAATTTACTAAAACTGCGTTAATTCGAAGCAACAGTTACAGGGAGCGTTAAAAATATGCGCAGTGCCAATATTAGGGTACACATCTTTTAAATCGTGTGGATCACTTTTAATAATTGCATTGCAGTTGCAGTTGTACAGTCATCAATTAATGATCTTGCCTGCCATTTGAAACTTTCGATTATGAAATCAAATTTGTGTTGATTATAGTTTATTAATATAAAAGATAATAATAATAAAAAAAAAATTTGGATATTCGGCGCCCCTATGGATCCGGCGCCTGGAGCGGCGGCACCTGTCGCACCACCCTTGTTGCGGCACTGATTGTGGGGCTCAAGTCTACATAGCAAACGACTTTTATTCTGTTACATCGTTTTCAATAAATTTCCATAGGATGCTTAAAGATATTTTAATTTTCTTTTAGTGCACAATACATAGATGCGTCCTAAATAACAAACACCAATTAGTTTTCAAAATGGCCGCTTCTGTCCGATACACTACACTTAAGTCTCTGTAGCCACACGTCAATAGAATTACGAAGGGTTTCTACAGAAGAACCCGCCACTGCTTTCATCAGGGAGCACTTCAGGATAACGATTTAGGGTGTCTATTCTTTAGTCACTGTTTTTTTTTTTAATTCATTTTTAGACTACAAACTTTAATAATAATAATATTTATTGCTGTTACGAAAATTGCACATTTTTTACAGACATTTACAGACTATTTCTCTTATTTTAATACCAATTTCAGAAATAAAACGAAAAGAATACAATGGTTGCCTCTTATATTTCGGGATTGCGTTAAACTAATGCTGGCATCTGGCAACTGGCAAGTGTGACATTTTTGACGGTATAAGTATTCAGAACGTTATAACGTACGAGCGCTATTTGTGTTGTTTACAGTAACTAGAAAAAAATCATCTAGGCTAAAAATGGAATTAAATCAGGAACATTTTCGAGCGATTATTTTTTACAACTTTCGACGTGGATTAACCCAACAACAGTGCATCGATGAACTTAATTCGACTTTTGGTGATGAAGCACCATCAAAAACTACTATTTATCGATGGTTTTCCTACTTAAATCGTGGCAGTATTTCGCTTAAGGACGAATTTCGTGAAGATCGTCCAAAATCGGTTGTTGTTCCGGAAAATATTAATGCTATGCGTGAACTGATACTGAAATATCGTCATGTGACTTATCGTGAGATTGAGGTATCCTTGGGCATTAGTGGGAGCAGCATACATTCACTATTGCATGAACATTTGGCCGTTAAAAAGATTTATTCGCGTTGGATTCCACATAATTTGACAATCGCAGTGGAAAAAGCCTCAATCGGAGTGGAAAAGTGATTCGAAAATTGGTTCAAACGCATGCAAAAGTATATTGGTCTTCATGGAGAATATTTTGAAAAACAATAAAGCCTGTGAAAATTAACAAGCCATTTTTGTTGATAAGTAATTGTTTTTGATAGTAAATCCTGAAATATAAAAGGCAACTCTCATACACAATTTAATAAATTTATAAATATCCATCGACAAATATGTCAAACCAGTCTAGACAGAGTTCACGAGATCATCAAAATTATTGTATAGTTAGTCGTCAATTGAACAAAATGCAAACAATGTCCTCTTGAGGAGCTCCTGACCTCACACCTGTATTACATAAAACAGGTGGGAATGAACGAATGAAAAATAGACAATTTTTACAATATTGGATAATACACAATTCTGTAAGTCTACTTGAACCGAAAAATATAACAATTTAGCTCTCAATTTTATCAATATAGATAGACACATTTACGGAATATTTCTTGTTCTACATTATAGTTTTGAAAGAAACATTTTAGATATGAAATTCGTTCAATCAATAGTGTTAAAAAATATACTACTCTTGAAGCAATTACATTTCTTTGAATCAATCGACATATAAAATATTAATTTGACTTTAACATTTAAGGCTTATTAATATTACTTTGATAGTAAACACGGCTAAAGGGTTTATCAAATAATAGTTATAGATTTTTTTTTTATCTCATGAATATTTTTTTAGGTGGTGGTGCCAAAAAGAGCTGCTCTTCTTCTAGATAGATTGATGGTAGCTCTTAAACACGCCATGGAAGAAGAGGATAATGGATTGAGCGTCATGGATGGCAGTGGAAAAGCGAATCCAAAACCTAGATCACTCCCACTTAGCCAGGAAGACACTGTAAGTAAAGAGGTAATACTGCCCACTGTATTTTTTTTAATTATCTGTCATATAGACCAATGTTTCCCAACCTTATTTATGCTTGCGTACCCATATATATATATATATATATATATATATATATATATATATAGATATTTTGTTTCTTTTTTTATTGTTTTCAAAGCTTGCTACGTTCAACTTTGTAAAACTTATGTTGATTATTATTTTGTAAATAAATGGTCGCCATTTTGAAATGGTTAACATAAAAATATGTTTTTTTGGTGTCATTGTAAAGCTAATTTAATGTAATTTTAGGAAAAAAATATAAAATTATCAATTCCCTATGCTAGATCAAAAGTTGACATCATTTCCGGTGAAACCGGAAGTACCTCAGAATTCTTATCGTAACCTTTAGATGGGCCTTTTTGTCTAGTTTAACTTTTGTTCTGAAGATTTTTGAATCTTTTCAAATAAAGGAGATTTTCGGGGTGCCCCGTTTCAAACACACACCTGTATATATATATTTATATATATATATATATATATATATATATATATATATATATATGTTCCTTTGGCTCCTATGGGGAGCATAGGGCTTCCACAAAACTCTTCCAGCGTATTCTATTGACCGCAAAATGTTTAATCTCCAGCCACAATTTTCCATAATTGTTCGTCTCCAGGTTGTTTTTGGCCTTCCAATTTTGCGTGTGCCTTGTGGATTCCAATCCAAGGCTATTCTAGGCACGCTAGTCCGCTTTCTCCTCAGGACATGTCCTATCCATTTCCACTTGTGCAATTTTAATACCTTCTGGATATCTGTTTGGTTTGTTCATTGCCATAGCTCTGCGTTAGATATTCTTTCCGGCCAGAACACTTGGATGATTCTATGGAGAAATCTGTTTATAAAGGATGGCAATTTGGAAGTGATTATACGGGTAACCTTCCAAGTCTCACATCCGTAGAGTAGCAGGGATTTCACATTTGTGTTGAACAAGCGCAGCTTTGTGTTTCTTGAGATATAATTGGATCTCCAGACAGCATTTAATATACCGAAAGCTTGCCTGGCCTTGTTCAAGCGTTGCTCAATATACAGCATTGCTCCTCCATCTTTGGCAATTATGCTGCCAAGGTAAAAAATCTCATTTACATCATCAATATCTTTCTGGCCAATTTTTAACTGTCTTGTGTTGGTGGTGTTTATGCGCAGGGTTTTTGTTTTACATATATTAATCTCAAGTCCTGTTAGCTTGGCTAGTTGAGTAAGTTGGTTTAGATCAGTGTTTCTCAACCAAAAACGCACCGCGGGCCAGTATAATATATAATTTTCTAACGCGGACCTCTAATAATAATAGTTGGTTCATTTTTTGCAAGAAAACTAATATATTTAATGTGCTCCTAAATATATTTATTTTATTTGTAGAAAGTCACAAAAAAGTTTACAGAAAATATACAAAATATAAATTATTTACATGAAAAATATGCATGAAAAATAAAAAATAAAACTACAAAAAACACATATAAAAACTTTCGCGGACCACTAAAATTTTTCTGGGGACCACTGGTGGTCCGCGGACCACCAGTGGTTGAAACACTGGTTTAGATTGTCCTGAAGGGAGTCAAATTTATGAGACAGCAGGCAGATATCGTCTGCATAGTCTAGGTCTGTTAAATGGTGTTGGAGATCCCACAATATATAATTTCTCTTCCCACTTATATGTGTTAGAATCCAGTCAAGGGCTAAAATGATAGGCAGCGTAGATAACGAACATCCTTGTTTTACCCCCGATTTAATTGGGATTGTGTTGCTAGTGGCTCCTTGGTGAAGTTCTCTGCATTCTGCTTCCGAGTATAATGCTTTGATAATCCTTGATATCTTAGGCGGAATTCCAATTTTGTAAAGGATTGCGTACTCTTGGTAGTCAATTTTTCTAAATTTTAGTCCTTATGTTAGAAAAATCATATTATTACTTAAGGCTGCGTATAACCCCCGGAGGTTACTAGTTTCTTATACAAAACTTACAATCTGACATAAAATTAGTATCAACCTATACATCAAATTTTGCACCGAATTTGTATCTATCTAATATGATAGTTTTAATTGTAGAAATATTTATTGTAAAAATATTATCGCTCAATAACTTAAAAATAGACACATAATTTTTTAAATATATTTATAGGTTTCGAATAACTTCTATATTTATATAGTTTTGTGTAGCAATGTTCAAATAAGACGTCATTTTTTTTTTCGACTTGATTACTTACAGTTTAGAGCCTTCGTCGAAAAATATTATACTTAAAGATAATAGAATGCCACTTGGTACACGTATTCTTTACGAAAAATAAATCATTTTTACCCGTAACACCAATTTTGAAAACCGCGGCACATTCAAGAGGGCGGCAAAAATAGATTACCAAGTACAATAACTATAAGTAATTTTCACAATGCAACAAAATAGCTAGAATTATATTTGTTGAATGAAGCTTTAGGTACAATTTGCCGCATCGTACGCAAATATGCGTCGATTGGTTTACAAGATGGCGTCTATAATGCAATTTGCTTATTTACAACTACCTAACAGTTTTTTCTACAGTTAAAAATATTCTGCTTGATAGATAAAAATTCGCTGCAAATTTTGATATATAGATTGTTATTAATTTTATTTCCGATTATTAGTTCTGTATAAGAAACTATTGAGGACTATAGGGTTGTGCGCCGCCTTAAGAACTTTGTTCCTAAGCCACTATCAAAATGGGAAATTATTCCAGATAGATATTTTTATTATTAAATATTATTTACTACATTTTATTTTACACTAATTAACTTTTACTTAATAATTATAATTTTCGCCTTTCGGCTTAAAATCTACACTCCTTCTCCTTTAATTAATATATTCGTTGACTCCTTTCCTTAATTACCTCCCTTCTGTTTTTTACTTCTTTCATCCATTCATATCCCCTTCCTGTTTCATCAAAAATTTCCTTTCTCGTTTCCGTTCTGTGTCGTATTTCTTCACATTCTTCCTACAAATGTTCCATTGTCTCCTTACCTTCCATGCACATTCTACATGTTCTTTATTCCTCTTTCATCCAAAAATTACTGTCCCTCTCCTCATTTCCACAGCTAAATCTCACTATCACTTCCTTTTTCTCTCTACTGCTTTTTTCTGTCAAATACTGTGGTTTTCTGAGCGTCCAGGTCTTTTCATATTTGCTATTATATCTTGATTCTCTTACATTCGTATCTTGCTCCGTTTGTTGTCGATCATTCGCTTTGCTACTTCGTGCCCCATTTCTTCTCCAATCATTTCTTGTAGTCTTACCGCTGTTGTTGAGTAGCCACAATACTCATACATTACCTTCCTTCCCTTTTCCCATATTGATAGTGGCTTTCCTTGTTGATTCCGTTTTTCTATTTCCCTCCAGCATTCATAAATAATAATTACTCCACATCCACTGTATTCACACGATCTCGCGCCTTTCGATTTTCACCTATTTAGGTCTATGGAACATACACACAGAGATAAAAAATTTCGAAATATCACCAATGTAGAAAATCACCTGATCAGTAATTTTAAGTCGAAACCAGAAAAATTCTATAGAGAGGATATCGAAAAATTAGTACAACGTTGGGAAGCTGTAATAAATAATGGTGGAAATTATATTCTGTAATTATATATAGACTAGGTTATTACCCGTCAACAATGACGGATTTATAATATAAAAATTTCAATTGTTTGTATGTGTATTTGGTTTTATTTTTTACGTATCCTAATTTCGTCGCCAGTCTGCGAATCATGGGACAGGATATCACCAGTTATCTAATCACGGGAGAGGGCGTCACCTGTCAGTCAATCAAGAAAGAGGGTGTCTCCAGTTAGCCAATCACGAGAACTTTAGAAAAATTACCGACACTTCATACAGACACTTTCTAATTATATAGTTAGATTATTTATTCATTAAATTTTTTAAGATGAGAAAACGATTCATTTTTACTTAGTACATTACATTTATATTGTTAAAACTAAAAATAATTTGATACATTAATTTTCGCCTACGAAACCCTAGATATTTCTATATGTAATTATATTCGTAGATACTTAGAGAATAAATCTGCAAAATATTGTTTATATCGGTTAAAGGATATAGGCTTGTCTAGAGTTTCTCGTTTATGCCTACAAAACCCAAAACATTTATATATAAAATTTTATCTGCAGTTTCTTAGAGAATAAATCTGCAAAATATTGTTCATATCGGTCAAAGGATATAGGAGTCCCTTGTTTATGCCTACGAAACCCTAGACATTTATGTATGTAATTATATTTGTAGATTCTTAGAGAATTACCAGCAAAATATTGTTCATATTGGTCAAAGGATATAGCAGTGTCTAGAGTTTCTTGTTTATGCCTACGATACCCTAGACATTTCTGTAAATAATTATATTTGTAGATTCTAAGAAAATAAATCTGCAAAATATTATTCATATTGGTCGCAGGATATAGCAGTGTATATAGTTTCTTGTTTATTCCTACGAAACCCTAGACATTTCTATATGTTATTTTATTCGCAGTTTCTTAGAGAATAAATCTGCAAAATATTGTTGATATCAGTCAAATGATATAGGAGTATCTAGAGTTTCTTGTTTATGCCTACGAAATCCTACAAATTTCTATATGTAATTATATTCGTAGATTCCTAGAGAATAAATCTGCCAAATACCTGTCAATCAAGTCAAACTGGGAACACCCTGTTTCCCAGTTAGCCAATCACGAGAACCTTAGGAAAAATGTGTCACAGTGTTACGAAGATCACTAACACACGGTAGCTAATTATATATGTACGATAATAAAAATTTCAAGAAAAAATATTATAGTACCTACTCTAAAATAATAGATTTCTTTCCGGTCCCCTAATATATTTATAAAGAGACTAGCTGAGTACCCGTGCTTCGCTACGGTATATTGATGGTTTGCCATCATCGTACAATCCTTATGTGGTTAAGTCATGGTTCTTTATATATCATATTAACTTTTATAAGCAAAAACCTAGATTGTAGGTCCAGTGGTTTGGGCTGGGCGTTGATTATGAGTAGGTAACTTAGTTACGATTTTATATATATAGATTACAGATAGATATGGGTAACCTTTGTAAACAAAAACCAAGTAGATAACTCATTTAAGAGATATTGTATGCTTACCTCATGGAGGGAATATACTTTGCGAATATCATGTATCTATGTCCAAGGGATGTTCTATTAAATAAAAAATATCCTTTTACCCCTTTAGGGGTGAAATTTTGAAAAACTGTCAAAACCATTTCGAGATATTTTAAAAAGACATCTATATGCCAAATAGGAATTTTATAATTCAACCAACACAGAAAATACGGCGGTTTCTATAATTGTTTCTGATTGTAGATTCACCCTTTTAGGGGATGATTAGGACAAAATCTTTAAATAGGTCTTTTAACATTTATAAGGATAATCTTTATAAGCAAAAACCAAGGCGATATATTATTGACCTAAAAGAAATTGAGGAATCCGTGTGAACACATTTCACCCCTTGTCACCCCTGAGAGGTCGAATTTCGAAAAATCATTTCTTAGGGGGTTCTTAAGTCATAAAAGGGATATACTCCCCGAATTTTATGTTTCTTTGTCTAGACGAAATTCTATCGAATAAAAAATACCAATTTACCCCTTTAGGGGTGAAAATTAAAAAAACGGTCAAAACACTTTCTAAATATTTTAAAAAGGCACCTATATGCCAAAAAGGAATTTTATAACACAATAAATACAGAAGATGCGAAGGGTTCTATAATTCACCCTGATTGTAGATTCACCCCTTTAGGAGTCGATTAGAACAAAATCCTGAAGTAAGTTTTTTAATATTTACATGAGTAATCATTGTGAGCAAAAACCAAGTCGATATCATATTGGACCTAAGAGATATTAAGAAAACCGTGAAGCCACATTTTACCCCTTTTAACCCTCTTTTCACCCACTTAGAGGATGAGTATCGAAAAATCCGTCCTTAGTGGGTGCTTACGTCATGGAGGGAATATACTCGCCAAATTTCATGATTGTTGGTTCAGTGGTTTGGGCTGGGCGTTGATTATGAGTAGGTAGCTTAGTTACGATTTTATATATATAGATTTAATATAAAAAGGCAAATATGTTTAAGATTTTTTTTTTTTTCAGTCATCCAATAGTATAATTAATAAAATCTAGGATTTCAGTAAATTTGGGTGAAATTGGAACTTAAATTTATATAAACCTAATATCCCAAATTGGTCAATTAGTGTATTTTAACACATCTTTAACGGTGGAGTGTTAAATATAGAGAACATAAGACAGAGCAAATACTATGTAATATATTTTTCAACTATTCGAACAGACGTGATGATTGTTTTGACTGATAGATTTTTATAACTCTATATTTGTTTTTAATATTAAACTTAGAGTGATTTCTCTATTTAAACTAGGTTATTCAAACAAAATGGAGGCGTTATATTACTTGTGTGTGGAAATTTTTTATAAAATACTAGCTGAGAAACTTATATTTTATATGATTTTTATATTTTTTTTATTAATAGTTACGTCAGAACCATTGAATAAAAAGACTAAAGGAAGGAGTATTACATGCTATTTGGAAAGAACAAGATAGTCTTTCAAAATGGCAAATAGTTTCGGGCTGTATACCTTTTTAGTTGTGCCCTATATTTATAAATTCCTTGTCATGCCACTGTGCCAATCTTGTCTAATAGCGCGGTTAGCCAAATGAGTCCGTATCCCCTAATGTATATTACTAAGTACTTACTTCTTAATGAAATAATGTTATTTTGTGCAACGTCAACTTGCACTTAATCACAATTAATTTAGTGAGACCTTTAAAGATAATTCAATAAATGTCAAGAAAAACAAGATAAACAAAACGTAAAAATTTAAAACCTAATGTTTAAAGAAACACTGTCATCAAAGGACGATGAAAAAAATAAATAAAATGGAATTAAAGCTGCTTAAATAAAATAATATATTATACTATGGTCTATTTCAAAGTAGAATAAAGTAGATAGCGCTACGAACCGAGTACGATTTACACTGATCAAATACAGTATAGTGGGAAATTTAAAATAAGTAAAAACTAGGGCATGGGCGTAGCAACTGGGTTAGCTATTGATTTTTTTTTTTAATATATAAAAGATTAATAAGATATTGAAATAAACAAGGCAGATACAGTCTGTTCCAAACGGTTAAGCGGAACTAAATGGGAATTTAGTTCTTTTAGGTTGTCACGACAAGGGACCTTGCTTGGGTTATTTCATTTTTCACGTTGGGATGTCAAAATTTAAAATTCCAACAATGAAACCATGGAAACGAATGACATATGTCAAAATTAAATATTTTGTTTAGATATTTTAATGACAAAAAAATTAATAAATGGGAAATTTGTATTAAGAATGACACAAAAAATCAAAATATAAAGAAAATGACAATTTAAAATGATGAAAAAAATTACCAAAAAATTTTTATTGTAAGTATGATTTACAAAGCTTAAACAAAACGGCCGAAAAGCACGATGTAAACGATGAAAGTAACTAGATTGCAAAATGTAGTTCCGCTTAACCGTTTGGAACAGACTGTAAGTATGATATACAAAGCTTAAACAAAACGGTCGAAAAGCACGATTTAAACGATGAAAGTAACTAGATTGCAAAATTTAGTTCCGCTTAACCGTTTGGAACAGACTGTAATACAGTTACGTTATTTATACGACATAAATTCGGTTTAATGGGAAATTTGAAAAAGTTAAAAAAATATAAATTTTAAAAATTATGTACTATATATAAGCTGTTCACTTTTGTAAGAACAAACTAGATCTGGTTATTTTGGTTACTTTTATAGTGTGTTACTGACTTTAAATGTCAATTAAAAATATTCCTTACGCTGTAAAACCGACTTTAGGTTGATAAGGTTATGATCACTATAATAAAGATATCATTTTTCATTATGACATATGTCAAATAGATCGACATTTTAAAAAAGTGACATTTTTTAATACCAACATAACATACAGCTTCAAAGGTGCAAACTATTGGAAACAAAATTTCCTATTAGTTTGTTCTTACAAAAGTGAACGATGTATGTCAATGTCAAATATTTTTTTTATATATTGTAATGACAAAAATATAGATAATTGGGAAATTTGTAATAAGAATGACACAAAAAATTAACATATAAAGAAAATGACATTTTAAAATGATGAAAAAATTATCAAAAAATGTTTATTGTAAGTATGATTTACAAAGCTTAAACAAAACGGCTGAAAAGCACGATTTAAACGATGAAAGTAACTAGATTGCAAAATCTAGTTCCGCTTAACCGTTTGGAACAGACTGTATTTCCAATGTACGACACTGAACATCTGTCAACTTGGACTAAAAACAATATTTTTACAGTGTAATAGGGATGACGATCTAAACCAATCCGAAGCAAGGACAAACAGCTCCTATCTCTTACACACATTTTTCTACTTTGAAATAGACCATAGTTGGAGTAACCACGGTTTTTGTAATGTACATTTTTGCTGTAATGTAAATAATAAGTGAGATATTTTAATTTCAAATAGAACATCCAATAATAGTTTCTATATTCTAAACCAGTGTTTCTCAACATTTTCTGGCATGGGACCCCCCGAAATTATATAAATATTGTCTGCGCCCCCCCCTATATATACATATAGTTGGATTGTTGTTCAAGAATTTTTATTTCCTCTTATATATATATATATATATATATATATATATATATATATATATATATATGGTGTATCAAGATAGAGGGCACTCGTTTTTCTCGAAAAGGCAACGTGTGAGCAAGTTGGGAAAAATTTTGAACTAAAATTTATACAAAACATTAAATGGTAGTATTGAAATTTTCCGGAAGTACAGGATATTAAGGACAGTTTCGAATTTTTGTATGGGAACGTATGTCATATTGAGTATCTTTGGATAAAGCTTTTCAAAAGAAACAACTTTTACTTAAACATGTTTTCAGTGTCTTTTACGGTTGACAAAAAACTATAATATATATGACGATTATATTCCCTATAACGACTTGAAAGTAAAGTATTTTTATATACAAGTGTTCAAAGTGCCTTATATTTTGATCTAAACACATTCGCATCCTTACTTTTGAGTTATCTGTAGCTCGGAGAGTAATAAAAAAATATAATAAAAAATATTGCAGTTTTAAGTCGTACCTACTTCAAAGTACAACTTGAATTTTGATTGCTTTTGATCAGTTTGTTTAGCAAAAGCCCATTTTAGTCATTATAAAGTTAGCTAGTTACAACTTACTAGTCCATTTAGTTCCGCTTAAACGTTTGAAAAAGCCTGTAGTTTAAATTAGTTGTCAAAATAAGTAATTAGACAGAATAATAAATAAAATATTTATTTTATTTATGTTATGAAAGGTATATTTTTCTGAATACAAATATAAGACTCGTATTTATAAATATGAATAAAATTTATATTTTGCAAGATTGAGCGCATTATATTTTCATGTTTCGATCTTGTATGACTTCGCGGCCCCCCTACGAAGCCTTCACGGCCCCCCGGTTGAGAAACGCTGTTCTAAACCACTCTTTTGTATATCTGTTGAGTAAATAATAAATACTTCGTTTATAAGTAAGCTCTCCCCATGACTCCCCAAATATATATCTTATTAAAAATTGCAATGAAGAGAAAAAAAAATCCTCATACACATTTTTGATATTAAGTAAATAATAGTGAGATATTTCAAGATTTTAGTTTCAGGCTGTCTCCCCCAACTCTTCAAATTGGATATTCATCCAATCGAAAAATTATATACAACAAAAAAAAAATATTTTCTTATTATAAACAATTTTTGCTATGTACATTTTTGCTGTTACATCAGTATAAGGGAGATATTTCAAAAGTTTAGCTTTAGGGTGTCCCCCGTAACTCCCCAAATATTCATCTAAATGAAAAAGTGCATAAAAATAAAGAATTTGCTTTCTTATTATAAACTATTTTCGTCATATAAGATTTTGCTGTCAGTAATAAGGGAAATATATGTAATTTTAGTTTTAAGGTAACTCCCCAAATATTCATCTAATTGAAAAATGTATTCAAAAGAAAAATTTTGTTTTCATAACAATTTTTATTATATATATATTTTATTATTAAGTCAATAATAAAGGAGATATTTAAGTTTTTTAAGTTTTTTAATAAACAGTTTTAACTCTAAAACACAACCTAAGAATAAAAATTTTGAGGTGCCTTATAGCCTAAGTTCAAATCTTGGTTCTACTTTATCATCGTACCAGATTACGTGAAAATATATTCAGCCGTTTTTGTGTGAATCTCGGACAGACAGACAAACATAATTCATTGAAAAAAAATGTTTTCTTGCTGTAAACAATTTTTTTATACATATGTTCTGTTAAGTCGATAATAGGGGATACGCATAAAATTTATATTTCCTTAAAACTACATTTTTTTGATATTATAATGTGAGTTATGTCATCTAACAAAACAAAAATCACATTTTAATTAATATTATAGCCAAATTTTTTAATTAAAATATTGTAAATTTGAAATAAGCCGACCACGGCGCGAAGGTTGCCGAGTAAATACGACTGAGTATGACGTCAAACGACTGGGGTTTGACGTCACAGATACAGTTACAACATAATCTTTACGTGTGTATATTGTATTGTTCGAGAGTTTTGTATTTGTTTTTAAACAATTTTTCACGCATTTATTATTAAAATGGCAGATAAAGATTTTGTTAGGGCTCAGAGTGATAATTTACCCAACATTGATGCATTTATGCTCATGGAATATATGAAAAAACATATACATACAAACATAAAGTTTACTTTTTTCTGAAATATCGGTTTTATTTCGCCTCATAGCTTCCAGCCACAAATTTCGCCTTTTCTGTTGTTTTTCGCCATCAGGTAATGATGTAAATTGTTTTTTTGGATTTATATTTGAACTATTTGTGCACATCGGTACTAAACAATATTTTCGACTATGTTTCGAAGTACTGAGGCCTGGATCTTATATATTTTAATATAAAATTTAATTCTGTTCACTGGGTAGGCTGTACGCAGTACACTGGGTAGGCTATAGTGCGTTCAAAGGTGAGTTTGCAGTACAGGGCATATGGAGTAGTTCTTTTTCATACTCTCTAATGGGTTTACACAATGATATTATCCTTTTCTTGCTTGTCGACGTTGCCAGCTCTAAAACGCGCTGATCTGTGAAGACGCAGTATTCTACAAATGGCCATTTGTTTTTGTTGAGTGTTATTTTGAGTTTTATAAGAGTTGATTTTTGTAAATCATACGAGTTTTTCATATTATTATAATTGACACATTTGACACTTTTACAACATTTGGCAACACCGCTCCCATTTTCCATAAGAGCTATACTGCAAACTCACCTTCGAACGCACTATAGTAGTGTACTGCGTCACTTAGAACGGGTATGACGTCACACGTCGTTTTCGCGCGCTACATACATTTATGATTTTTTTAAGCCTTCAAATAAAAAAAAAAATGCAATACTGTTTTTAGGGTTTTGTAGGTATGACCAAAAAACCCTTATACCGTCATTTTGTCGTCTGTCTGTCTGTCTGTCTGTCTGTCTGTCTGTCTGTCTGTTCGGTAAAAATTGTAGCCAAACGGCTAAACCTAGAGAGTTGAAATTTACATGACAACTCTTTGACCCGCACATAGGAAAAATACTAAAACATCTAAAAAACATACCCCCCTAAAAATATAAACAAATATGTGCTCATCGAAAACAAAAATATTTTTTTTAAATTATGAGTAGGGTATCAAATGAAAGCCCTTAGTACGTGGATTAACGACCAAATTTTTATTTTTGAAAAATAAATTATTTTGATGCGATTTTTGCCCCAAATTGTGCAAAAAAAATTTTGTCCCACACCCTGTAGCCCAGATGGTTTAAACTAAAAATCTAAAAAAATTCTAAGTAATGTATATTGGTGTGAACCGAAATAGTACAACAGGAATTTTTGATCAGATTATGTTTTCGGAAAATAACGCATTTTTTGTGGTTTTTGGTTCACAAAGTACAAAAGTTATACCAATGTAAGACACTCACATGCAAGGAGTACGATGGCGTTATTGGTTAGAGCACTGGTGTCGTAAGTTAAAGCTCGCTGGTAAACGAAGGGTTTCGAGTTCGAGTACACTGAGTGAATTTTATTTTTTCTGTTTTTTTTTTTGCATTTTTATTATGTTGAAATTATTTTGTCAAAATTCTAGTTATATTTTGACAAATGTTGTATTTAATTTTTAAGAGCGTAAATTTAATAATTATCTTATTATATGATTAACAGACGATAAATTATTTTAAAAATATCGTTCATTTTGCCGTGATTACTACAAAGTAAAATTTGCCCTACACACTCAGCATACCGCCTTCACTTATTATATACCTGCGAAACCCTGAAATGTGTGAATATTCACACTTCACATCAATTTTTTATGTTTATATGCAACAAAAGGAATATAATAAAAAAAAATTAAAAAATCATGCCTATCCCCTATTAGGGAAAAATTTTAAGTTTTTAGATAAACAGTTTTAACCCCAAGACACCACCTAGTATAAAAATTTTGAGATTTCTTATATCCTATGTTCGAATCCTGGTTCTATTCTATCATCATACCAAATTACGTGCAAATATATCAGACAGACAGATAATATTGATTTTTTGCGGATACCATCTTATAATCATCTGAAATGTGTAGAAACCATGAGTCCGAAAAAAAATGATATAGCCTCCAATTTTATTAATATAGAATCCCACTTCTAAACAGAATTCAGAATTTTAATTAGAAAAACTCTTAGTAATTTATAATTTTATGTTGCATTAAAGTGTTAAGTATATTTTATAATTAATTATTTACAGCAAAAATTATATTTTAATTAATTGTAATCACTGAACAATTTTTGCTTTGGCTGAAGGCATAACTGTGCAGCCCGCTCGAGTGGACCGTAGGAATCACCTTGCATAGAACAGTTAATAAGTTACCAAAAAAAAACAATTGCACACGCATTTGTATATGCATGATAGAACGCTTTATAGCGTTTATGATAATATCAATTAAAACACACAAATCCAAGCACATATAAGCATTTATTACTACGTCTATTTATAATCTGTCACATATATGTTATTATGTTATCGTTACTATCGTAACATATTACAAAGGAGGTCCAAGAACCAGTTTTGATCCTAACACGGCCGTCCTGATCTTGCCGCGTCCTCGCGGCATTATCTAAATTTAACTGAAAAATAAAACAACTTATTATCGTAACACGGCCGTCCTGCTCCTGCCACGTCCTCGCGGCATCTTCAGAATTTAATAACTGCAAAATAAAACAGAGTAAACGAAAATATAATGTTAGTTTTGCCCGTCTCCTTGAAGTTCCTGACCATCCAGAGTTTCACTGAACTCCTTGAGGTCTTTGAACATTCAGCGTCGAACAAAACAAACACATCTCCTTGAGGTCCCTGACCATCCAGAGTTCCTCTGAACTCCTTGATGTCCCTGACCATCCAGAGTCAACAAGACAAACGCGATTATTTTAGGTCCAACAACTCCTTGAGGTCCCTGACCATCCAGAGTTCCTCTGAACTCCTTGAGGTCCTTGACCATCCAGAGTCAAACAAAACAAACACAACTCTTTGAGGTCCCTGACCATCCAGACTTCCTCTGAACTGCTTGAGGTCCCTGACCATCCAGAGCCAACAAAACAAAAACGACCAGTGTGTCTTGCGGTACTCAACAAGCCATCAATTCTCAAATCAACTATCAATCAGTTCATTTCATTACAGGTTGTCTACAGTACCCAACAAGCTCAGTGACTGTCGCTGCTTCCTACTCAGTACCTTATTATCCCACACGCAACGTGCCTTCTCATTTAATCAAAGCAATAATATGTCTCTTACCACTTTAATCATCGTCACTTTTAGTCATTCTGACATTTTTTTATTATTATTTCTCTTCAGATCATTACATTTGCCATTTCAGGTAAACTACACCTTGATCTGTTATCAATCGCATTTTTTTTGCATGTGAATTATAGATTAATATTGCTCTTTACTCTTTTATTTTACTAAAACATACCTTTTGAAGTCATATTTAGTTTGTGTTCGATAGTCATTTTGAAGATTTACAAATTTTAAAAGTGTTTACTTAATATAGGGACATTTGTATTGGTATCATTGAATAAAACGATGTTTACATTTGTCATTTAATAATACGTCTGTTGTGTTTTGATACTGACTTGTGTTCAAATATCTAACTTATAGTAATTTCTAAAAACCTTTTTTATTTAGTTTGTTGTTTGTTTAGCAGTTTTGTGTTTAGTTATATATTTTCTTATAGATTTTCTTATTTGATTTTGTGTGTACTGCATAGTTTTTAGGTTATATTCAACTTACTTTTATTTTCTTTTCTTTGATCATATTTTTGGATCACATCAGTCCTTTGTAGGACTATTTTGCCTATAAGAATAGTTTATTTGTTCCTATTCTGTTCTTATTCTTATATGTTTATTTCATTTCGATGCAAGTGACAGTGTACAAATATTACATTCGTTAAATAGATGAATGTAAACGTACTAAACTTGACACATTTTTTTTGTGACGTTTCAAGTGACGCATCTGCACTGTTTCACTGATTTCCCTATAGTAGAGGGTGATCTTTTAAAGGCTTGCGCACGGGCGACATTCGGTTCTATTCTAGAAAAGCCGGTCTTATGTATGTATGCACACGGGCAGCTGACACCAACGTGGCGGCCATGGTTGCAAAATTGGTCTAAACTACCATCGTGCTTTAGATATTCTGTATTTATGACGTTGTTTGCAAATAATTAGCATAACAGTAACAATAAAAATTGCTAGCATTGCTAAATCGTCGTCTATATTATTTAAGAAATACATGATATTCGACACTTTTTAAGAAACTTCTTTTACAAAGAGGTTAACTTAAAGAGTTTTGACACGATATTCTAAGTTTATTGGAAACCAAAGCAACAAAATCTACGTTCTACGTTTACGTCAATTGGAAACTATCCTTTAGTAGGTAGAGATCTATTTTCTTACCATCTATTTCTACCATATCTGTTGTATGCTGAGCTACTTATAATTTTGATTGACCTATATCGTGTAGATTCAACGTCATAAGTTTTAGAGACGTCATAATCTTAAATCGCTGTAAACAGAAATAAATATAGAACGTAATCAAAACGAGAGAGTCTAAATATAGTCTGAAGATGTGATTACAAAAAGCTCATTTTGTAATACTTTAATCATTTTTATTAACTAGCTGGAATACCCGTTCTTCGTACAGCTTTTGTAATGAATATTTTTGCTGTAACGTAAATAATGAGTGAGATATTTCAGTTTCAAATAGAACACAAAATAATCGTTTCTTTATTCGTTTTTGCGTGCATCTCGAACAGACCTATAGAGAAAAATTGATGTGAAGTGTGCATATTCACACATTTCAGGGTTTCGCAGGTATATAATAAAGTGAAGGCCGTATGCTGAGTGTGTAGGACAAATTTTACTTTGTAGTAATCACGGCAAAATGAACGATATTTTTAAAATAATTTATCGTCTGTTAATCATATAATAAGACTGGTTATTAAATTTACGCTCTTAAAAATTAAATACAACATTTTTCAAAATATAACTAGAATTTTGACAAAAGAATTTCAACATAATAAAAATGCAAAAAAAAAACCGAAAAAATTAAATTCACTCCGTACTCGAACTCGAAACCCTTCGTTTTCCAGCGCATTTTAGCTTACGACACCAGTGCTCTAACCCATTACGCTATCGCACGCCTTGTATGTGAGTGTCTTACATTGGTATAACTTTTGTACTTTGTGAAGCAAAAACCAAAAAAATGCGTTATTTTCCGAAAACATAATCTGATCAAAAATTCCTGTTGTACTATTTCGGTTCACACCAATATACATTACTTAGAATTTTTTTAGATTTTTAGTTTAAACCATCTGGGCTACAGGGTGTGGGCCAAATTTTTTTTGCACAATTTTGGCAAAAATCGCATCAAAATAATTTATTTTGCAAAAATAAAAATTTGATCGTTAATCCACGTACTAAGGGCTTTCATTTGATACCCTACTCAGAATTAAAAAAAAAAAATTTTTGTTTTCGATGAGCACATATTTGTTTATATTTTTAGGGGGGTATGTTTTTTAGATGTTTTAGTATTTTTTCAATGTGCGAGTCCTATATTCGGAAGTGTTGTATAAGCATGCCAAATTTCAACTCTCTAGGTTTAGCCGTTTGGCTACAATTTTTACCGAACAGACAGACAGACAGACAGACAGACAGACAGACGACAAAATGACGGTATAAGGGTTTTTTGGTCATACCTACAAAACCCTAAAAATTGATTTTTTGGTGGATATTTTCTTATCTAAAACTTGTAGAAACCACATATGACACCGAAAAAATAAAAACAGATATTGCCTTCAATTTTATTAATATAGAAGATATCTTCTATACCAGTGTTTCTCTACAAGTGGTCCGCGAAAGTTTTTATATGTGTTTTTTACAGTTTTTTTTTTAAATTTTTTGTGTAAATAATTTATATTTTGTTGATTTTCTGTAAATTTTCTTTGATTTTCTACAAATAAAATAAATGTATTTACTAGCACATTAATATATTTGTTTTCTTTCAAAAAATTAACCAATAATTATTTTTAGTGGTCCGCGTTAGAAAATTATATATTATACTGGTCCGCGGTGCGCAGTAAGGAAAACTTGCGCTAGGGGCAGAGCCGTGTTTAAGCGCCCTTAGTAAATAAAAACAAGGTTCTTACCTCTCAAAATTTAAGTGATGAGCAAAAAAAAAGGTCCTCACCTCCCAAAATCCAAGTGACGAACAAAAAAAAAGGTCCTCGCCTTCGCAATGGCCCTTATTCAAACCAGTCAGCGCCCTTTTCCTTAGTGCGCCCAGGGCCGTCGCCCCTCCGCCCCCCTTACTTCGGCTCTGGCGATGCGTTTTTGGTTGAGAAACACTGTTCTATACTAAGCTAGGTAGCATTTTTACCGACCGCCAACATATAAGGGAGGTATTGTGATCATACCGATTTTGACATTTCGAGATTTCGATGGATCTCCACGAATTGAGGTCCCTACATAAGGTTTTGTCTATTTTTAGCATGATGTCTGTCTGTCGGTCTTTCTGTCTGTCTGTCTGTCGGTCTGTCTATCGGTCCGTGTACAAGTGCAGAGCAAATTCGCTTTAAAGGATTTTTATGAAACTTATTTAATCTTTTGATATCAACGGCACAAGTTGATCAACTTGGTAAAAATCGGTTAACTAGAAATGGGAGTTTACTTGAGTTTTAAGATTTTTGCAAATATTTTACAACAGAGAAATATTTCGAAAAAATATATTTAACAAAAGTTGCTATAAAAGCAATAACTAACAACTTTTATTTAAGACATTTTTTGATAAAGCAGCATAAATTAAACCAGTACTTTGTGATGGCGGTCGGTCCTGTGGTGGCCACAACTGATTTTTAGATATATATTTGTAATTTTACTGGTAGCATTCAAAAACCTTTAACGATGAATATGGTTTGCCTTATATGCAGAGATAATATATAATCTCACATTTTAAATGTTAAATTTCATTTCATATAAACTCGAGCTTGAATAAATCTTTCTGTGATTAAGTTTTTCTTTTTTAATATTCTTAAATGTTATCAACTATTAAAAGTCTTTTGAAACATAAGACATTTAAGATGGTAACGAGTAAAAGAGAGACGACATTTATAACATAAATATAATTTTTAAAGAAAATGCGTACTATTTTTTGCCATATTTTGTTTAATTAATGTTTACAGTTCAGATTACTGGGTCTTCAAAAACGAAGTAGAGTAAGGGGAACATCTTACGATTTTTGCGACTTTTGTGCAAAAATTTTTCTCTCTGATTTACTGTATGTGTATACTTATGTATTTTGAGTTGTAGATCTCAAAAATAATCTTCATTACAAACTACGGTTTACCGTTTTTGACTAAATTTAATAAAACAACAGAAAATTACCATATTTAAAAAAATACATATAAGTGAGGGCTTTAAATATATTTTTAGGCTAAAACCAGGATTAGAACATAGACTACAAGGTTAAAGGTTAAAATTATTTATTAAAAATCTTAAAAATCCTTTACGTTTAAGTAAAATCATTCTTTAAGTACGAAGTACATACTGCAGCTAGTATCTTAATAAACTAGCAGAATGTTAAAATGTTATACAATAGTTTTAGGAAGATCATATTCCTGTGTTTATTTTTTCTGTAGAGAAATCTGGACTAAATTCATAAGTTGCATGTTAAATGGTGATAAAAAATTACATTTTTCATGACAGTAAATTTAATTAAACATCTTCCACTGCGTATTTAATACAGATTTTTTCTAAATACTATTTTTCTACGTATTTTCGTATTGTTTATTTGAAATATAGAAATTTTATATGAAATACAAATAGATTTTTTAAGTACAGTTAAAAAATTCATATTAAAAAAAAAAAATCAGCTCTGGCCACCACAGGACCGATCGCCATAACTTGTTTAATTTATGCTGCTTTATAAAAAAAATGTCTCAAATAAAAATTGTTAGTTATTGCTTTTATAGCAACTTTTGTCAGATAATTTTTTTCGAAAATTTTTCTGTTGTGAAATATTCGCAAAAATCTTAAAATCGACACGTGTAAACTCCCATTTTTAGTTAACCGATTATTACCAAAAGTTGATCAACTTGTGCCATTGATGCCAAAAGCTTACATATGAAGTTTCATAAAAATCTTTTTAGCCGAATTTGCTCTGCACGTGTACACAGACCGACGGATAGACAGACAGACAGACAGACAGACATCATGCTAAAAATAGTCAAAACGTTATGCAGGGACCTCAATTCGTGGAGATCCATTGAAATCTCGAAATGTCCAAATCGGTATGATCACAATACCTCCCTTATATATGTTGTTGTCAGGGTTTTGTAGGTATGACAAAAAAACCCTTATACCGTAATTTTGTCGTCTGTCTGCTTGTCTGTCTGTCTGTCTGTTCGGTAAAAATTGTAGCCAAACGGCTAAACCTAGAGAGTTGAAATTTGGCATGCTTATACAACTCTTTGACCCGCACATAAGAAAAATACTAAAACATCTAAAAAACATATCCCCCTAAAAATATAAACAAATATATGCTCACCGAAAAAAAAAAGTATTTTTTTACAATTATGTATAGGATATCAATTGAAAGCCCTTGGTACGTGGATTAACGATCAAAATTTTATTTTTGCAAAATAAATTATTATGAGGCAATTTTTGCCAAAATTGTGCAAAAAATTTTTTGTCCCACACCCTGTAGCCCAGATGATTTAAACTAAAAATCTGAAAAAATTCTAAGCAATGTACATTGATGTGAACCGGAATAGTACAACAGGAATTTTTGATTATGTTTTCGGAAAATAACGCATATTTTGTGTTTTTAACTAATATATGTAAAATATTTAATCCGCTATTTAACACAATAAGAGAGTGAACCTGCGTAGTACAGTGGTAACGTTGTCGCTTCGTGAGTTGAAACTACTGTTCGAATCCCGTCAATTTTTATTTTTTCTGTTTTTGTTTTTGCATTTTTATTTTGTTCAAATTATTTTGTCAAAATTCTAGTTATATTTTGGCAAATTTTGCATTTAATTTTTAAAAGCGTAAATTTAATAACCAGTGGGAAGTGTTGAAATTATAATTTAATTCTATGTTTGAATGTATACGAAATCAGAGAGGCGGAGTTTATTACTTAAACAACCAATGGAAGCCGTAGGCGCAATTTTCAAAATATTAATGAACCTTGCTATATAAAAAAAAAATACTGCAAATATTTAGAAACCCAAATAATGGTATTAGGCATTCGAATTAAAATTAATAAAAAAAATATTTTAACATAAAATTTGTTTTGGCATTCCAAATAATCATCATTCACTTACAAAATACCTGCGAAACCCTGGAATGTGTGAAAATTCACACTTCACATAATTTTTTTTTTTCAACACTTCGATTTGACTTCCTTATTATTTGCTCAACTTCCTTATTTTTGCTCATCGCCCAAGGATGGGAGCGCAAAACTGGTACTATGCCTCAAGAATAGAAACACCTTGATTAGGTTCTCCTCGTTCCAATAACCGTCCAATCATCATCCTGAAAGTCTTTCATTGTCATATATTCCAAAATTGTTTAATTCATTCTAATGGTGAGACACTCGAGCTTCTGAGAGCTATTAAAGCACAATTTCAGTTTTAAACGAGAGCTTTTAAAATACTGAAAGGTTAATAAACCTTGCTTAACACTTGCCGTCCCAAAACGAAGTCAGTTTTGATTGAAGAGTAGTATTTTTTGAAATATGTTTTTAGAGTTTTGTAGGTATGACCAAAAAACCCTTATACCGTCATTTTGTCGTCTGTCTGTCTGTCTGCCTGTTCGGTAAAAATTGTAGCCAAACGGCTAAACCTAGAGAGTTGAAATTTGGCTTGCTTGTACAACTTTTTGACCCGCACATAGGAAAAATATTAAAATATCTAAAAACCATATCCTTCTAAAAATATAAACAAATATGTGCTCATCGAAAAAAAAAAAAAATTTTTTTTAAATCTGAGTAGGGTATCAAATGAAAGCCCTTAGTAAGTGGATTAACGATCAAAATTTTATTTTTGCAAAACAAATTATTTTGACGCGATTTTTGCCAAAACTGTGCAAAAAAATTTTTGTCCCACACCCTGTAGCCCAGATGGTTTAAACTAAAAATCTGAAAAAATTCGAAGTAATGTAGATTGGCGTGAACCGGAATAGTACAACAGGAATTTTTGATCAGATTATGTTTTCGGAAAATAATGCATTTTTTGTGTTTTTAACCAAAATATGTTAAATATTTAATTTGCTATGTAACCCAGTAGATACGTCAGTGCTCATAGCGATGTGCGTTTCATCATTGGTTTTATAATTTACCAAACAGGTAACTTGCAAACTAGAGTTCAAATCCTGTCAATTTTAATTTTTTCGTTTTTTTTTTGCAGTTTCCTTTTGTTTAAATTATTTGGTCAAAATTCTAGTTATATTTTGGTAAATGTTGCATTTAATTTTTAAAAGCGTAAATTTAATAACCAGTGGGAAGTATTGAAATTATAATTTAATTCTATGTTTGATGTATAAGAAATCAGAGGGCGGGGCTAATGATTTAAGCAACCAATAGAAGCCATAGGCGCAATTTTCTAAATCTTAATGAACCTTGCTATGTAAAAAAAATACTGCACATATTTAGAAACTTAAATAATGGTATTAGGCATTCGAATTAAAATTCATAAAAAAATATTTTGACATAAAATTTGTTTTGGCATCCCAAATAATCATCATTCAGTTACTAAATACCTGCAAAACCCTGAAATGTGTGAAAATTCACACTTCATATCAATTTTTTATATTTTTCAGATTAATTGAATATCACTCATTTTCTTAATTTATTATCTATATTAATAATATTAGAGGATTTATCTTTTTTTCTTCGCCTCATATTTGGTTTCTACACGTTTCAGATGTTTATTTTATTTTTTTAAATTTAATGGCTTTTGCTGCTGTGGCAATTAGCCAGGACAATTTTTATTTGAGAAAACTTCCATGCCTGAACGGGATTCGAACCCGAGACCTTCGCAACGCAGAGCACATGTGTTACCACTACGCTACGCCGGTCGGCTTTCAGATGGCTATAACCTTATGTAAACGCGCCATAATACTGCTGCAAGAAATATGTTTAATAATATAGGTACAAGAACGCAACCTTCTGATGCCAATAGTTCTGAAAATTAATTCGATTAAGTTCCGTTTAAAGAGACTTTTAATATAGACGTGCGATATACCGTACATTATATGTTCGTTAAATAAAATACTATTTACTATCGTCTATACATTACGAACATGAAATATCTAAGAAATATTATATTGCCTATAAGATACAAAACTGATATTATTCTCGCCTACAACGATATAAAGAGTTAAGTTGATTTTTTAAATAAAGTTTTCTTAGAAAATATATTCAAAAGAGGAAAAAGAAAATGGCCATTATGTATTCCATTTATTTAAAATTTTATAACGGATGATGCACTTTTATAAATTCAAACCAGTATTTTTGAAGTTTATATAAAATAATATTAAAGAGCTTAAAGTTTTAAAAGGTGTGCCAAACACAAAAGGCGTTAATGATACCCATATTTTTTCATTTTCATTAATTTTTTAAACAGATGATCAAAATATAAAAAAATTGATGTGAAGTGTGAATTTTCACACATTGCAGGGTTTCGCAGGTATATAATAAGTGAAGGCGGCATGCTGAGTGTGTAGGACAAATTTTGCTTTGCATTAATCACGGCAAAATGAACGATTTCTTTAAAATAATTTATCGTCTGTTAATCTCAGAGCTTTAAAAACAAATTTTATGTTAAAATATTTTTTTGTTAATTTTAATTCGAATACCTAATATCATTATTTAGGTTTCTAAATAAGTGCAGTATTTTTTTTATATAACAAGGTTCATTAAGATTTTGAAAATTGGGCCTATGGCTTTCATTGGTTGTCTTAAATCATACGCTCCGCCCCTCTGGCTTCGTATAAATGACACATAGAATGAAAATATAATTTCAATTGGTTATTAAATTTACGCTCTTGAAAATTAAATTCAAAATGTGCTAAAATATAACTAGAATTTTAACAAACTAATTTAAACAAAATAAATATGAGAAAAAAAAAACAAAAAATAAAATTGTCTCCACAAGCCAGGAACAAACCTGTGTAGTGAATAACGATCCTGTGTAGTTGTCGCGCAACTGAGCCACTAGACCACCAAACGCTTATCAACTTAATGTGTCATAAGAGTATAACATATATGCATCGTCAACCAAAAAACACAAAAAATGCGTTATTTTCCGAAAACATAATCTGATCAAAAATTCCTGTTGTACTATTCCGGTTCACACCAATATACATTACTTAGAATTTTTTCACATTTTTAGTTTAAACCATCTGGGCTACCGGGTGTGGGACAAACATTTTTTTGCACAATTTTGGCAAAAATCGCGTCAAAATAATTTATTTTGCAAATATAAAATTTTGATAGTTAATCCACGTACTAAGAGCTTTCATTTGATACCCTACTCAGAATTTTAAAAAAATATTTTTTTTTTCGATGAGCACATATTTGTTTATATTTTTAGGTGCATATGTTTTTTAGATGTTTTAGTATTTTTCCTATGAGCGGGTCAAAGAGTTATATAAGCATGCCAAATTTCAACTCTCTAGGTTTAGCCGTTTGGCTACAATTTTTACCGAACAGACAGACAGACAGACAGACGACAAAATGACGGTATAAGGGTTTTTTGGTCATACCTACAAAACCCTAATGATTTAAACAAAACTTTATGTGTCACAATATTAGCAAAAAATAACATGAATACATGACTGTTCATGCAGTCGAGAGTAAGATAATAAATCCGTCAAATATTAATAAGCAGAACATCCACTAGCGGAAACTACGAAAATAAAATATAAACATATTTATAATTATTTTTTGCCAAAATCTTAACGAAATTTAAAAAATTAAATTTGCCAACCGGCGTAGCGTGGTGGTACGACATGTCCTCTGCGTTGCAAAGGTCTCGGGTTCAAATCCCGTTCAGGCATGGAAATTTTCTCAAATAAAAATTGTTCTGGCTAATTGCCAAAGCAGCAAATGCCATTAAAATAAAAAAAAATGACAATGTGTACTTATAAAAACTGCATAATATTTATAAAAAGAATCACTTTACAGCAGTGTTTATCAAACTTTCGACAGTTGTGGACCACTTGCAGAATTCCACGCTAACCGCGGAGTACCAACATAAAAAAAAAATATTTTTTTTTGCGAAAAGGCCCATTATTAATACTAATGAAATTTTGAGTGCGCGAAACATCAAAAACTGACCCGCGAACCACCTGCTGAGAAACACTACTCTACAGGTCTATTAAAATATTTATTAAAAATAGGTAACCAAAAAAACTATTTTATACCGACAGCGCTGGAGTTTTTTCGTCTTCAAAGAGTCATCTTTTGTCTTGACATTGATGGCACATCTTAAATTATGTGTACCGGAAAGTTTTTTCGTTTATTTGGTATTATTAAAAGAGAAACAAATCGAAAAAAAAAAAATGTACTTTATCGAGTAAAATAGTTACCATTGTGATCTATAATACTCTGCCATTTATCAGGAAGAGAAAATATTCCCGATTTATTAAATTCCTGATTTTTTTAAGGGAAAAATTGTTCAAGGCTCATTTTAACATGGTTCATATCTCTAATGGCCGGTTGCTAAAGTAAGAATTATCCCTAACCCGAGTTAAAATCATTTGTTTTTGTACGTTGAAACATACAAAAACAAATGATTTTAACTTGAGTTAGTGAAAACTCTTACGTTAGCAACCCGACATAAGTGTCTTGTTTCTTAAAAAGTGTTCCAGTGACCGAAATAAGTGATAGTCATAGGGTAAAATGTCTGGTGAGTAGGGTTGGTGTGTTAGAACCTCCCAATCAAGCTCGGAAATGTTTTCACGTGTCTTTTTTTGATGTATGAGGTCAGGCATTCCTTGAAGAATAACTCCTCTTATATTTACAATTTCTAGCCGATTTCTAGTCAAGTTCTGATTCAGTCGATCCAATTGTTCACAGTAGAGATCTGAATTAACACTTTGCCCCGGTTTTAACATCTCATAATAAATTATTTTATAGGGCCTTCCAGATCGAAGTTCATCATCCAAGCATAAATTTCCTGATTTAAATTTCTTAAACCACTGTTGGCATATGCGTATACTTATACAATGTTCCGTAACTGCACACCTAACTACCGCGGTCGCGGTTACTGTAAAGTCGTGGTAAGTTGTGGTTACCCAGTCGTTACCTGAAAACGAGTTTTAGTTACGGAACGGGAGTCACAATTCAGTTGATAAAACAGACAACTGAACTGTCATTTTATGGACGTTATAGGTTATAGATTTTCTCTTACAAACTTATTAATAAGAATATTTGTTTTATTAGTACTTGTTTACAATGGCACATTATATAAGAACATATATGAATTTTCGCGATATTATTTTTCACGACATCGATCAATATTACTAAAAAACAGTTACTTACACTCATTCATACTGTTTTAATTATAGACTATAGTAAAATAATATTGTAATTTACTACTTGCACTACAAAGAAACGATTAATTCCCGCTACTTAACTCTCGCCTTATTGTAATTGTTTTGAAATCCCCGCCTTTTGTAGTTTACATTAGATCTGAAGTTTGTAGTGGGAGGAAATAACTACACTAACTGCGATATTTCTACGGTTAGTTTGGTTACAAAAAAGTAACCAAAATTTTCAGTAACCGCGTTCCGAAACCTAACAATTTTCCTGAAAAGGTTAATGTCGTACACTTTCGGAACGGGAAACTTCAACCGCGGTTACTTTCGTCGAGTAATGGAACATTGTATTAGTTTATCACCATAAACAGTACAAATGTTTTATGCAACTGTAGCAGATTTTTTATGGTACTCATACAACATTAAACAACATAAAAATGTTTTGATGAATAATCTTCCGTCATTTTAAAATGCAAGGGTTTAAAATGCAACGAAAACATAATTAGGTACTCAAGATTACAGAGTTTAATCAAAACGCAAAAGACGACTTAATTCAGCGAATAAGTCGTGATAGTTCTAGTTCGCATACTGCACTAATAATAAAACGAAAAAACTTTCCGGTACACTTAATAATAGTTAGTTAGTTTTTTGGCGCACAGCAACAAAGGCTATTTGCGCCTAACGCTGCCTGTTTAAATGACTACACTACATATTAAAAACAATAAATTAAGCAATCAATAAAAAGATAAAATCAATAAAATTTCGCATACTCAATAAAAGAAATCTTGCACAGACAAACACAAATAAATAAGATAAAAAAGTCTGTTCGAAAATTTGAACAGACTCAGGGTGATGGTAAGAGGCTGTAAAGGGGCCAATTACCATTGAATATCACAGTTTAGAAATAGAACACATCAGGGACGTAGCCAGGATTTCAGCTTGGGGGGGCAAAAATAACAAAATATTCTAAATTGTTCGGTACGACCTTAATTACATGGCTTGGGTAGAAAATAACAGCGTTCTAGGTTAGGAGTCGGCAACCTTTCAGTGACAAAGAGCCAAATCTATATTGAAAAAAAAAAACACAATAACATTGAAGAGCCGCTAAAAAATATATGCTATATTTAAGAAAAAAACGTAAAAATTGTTTATTTGTTTTAAAATAATCAAGTATTACAATAAATTAATATTTATACATTTAGTTAGGATACCTATTGTAGTTGCCAGTATATTACAATATAATAATTTTTTTAATGGGACGATTGCTCCTGTATAGTGTTTTATAAGACTTCAATATTTGGTGAATATTAAGTAATTTTTAACTTAAGGCAGCACTCTAGTTTCAGGTCAGTAAGATTACTTCTTAACTGACTCTTTATTAATTTCATATGTGAAAAGATTTGCGTACAGTAACATGTGGATCCGAAAATTGTCACTGGCCCAAAAGCATAATTTTTCAGAAGATTGAACGATTCTGGAAGACGGTTCCAAGCTTCGAAAAGAACTTTATCTACATTTTGAAGATTGCGAATTTCGGTCCACTTATGCTGGGAAGATAAAATTCACTTTTTTCTTTCTAAATTTTCCAGTTCAGAATTAATTTTTAAGAATATATAATTACACTAGCTGAGTACCCGTGCTTCGCTACGGTTTATTGACGGTTTGCCATCATCGTGCAATTATTGTAAGTCATGATTCTTTATAGATCACATTGCTGACTCTCTCCTCAGGTGTAGATTCACCCCGTTAGAGGTTCATTTGTGTAAAATTCGTAGTATGTTTCTAATCATGTGCACGGGTAACTTTTAAGTTATAAAATGAATGTTATAACTTAATAAACACAGGAAATACGACGGGTTGTATAATTCACCCCGATTATAGATTTACCCCTTTAGGGGTTGATTATATGTATGGTTAATCTTTATAAGGAACAGCCAAGTCGATGTCTTATTGGTACTAAGAGATATTAAGGAATTCTTGATATCACATTTCAGCCCTTAGGGGTTGAATTTCGAAAAATACCGTCTTAGTGGGAACTTACGTCATACAGGGAATATACTTTACGAATTTCATTTATCTTGTCCAGAGGACGTTCTATCGAGTAAAAAATACCCATTTACCCCTTTAGGGGTGAAATTTTTAAAAACTGTCAAAACCATTTCGTGATATTTTAAAAAGACACCGATATGCCAAAAAAGGATTGTTATAACTCAATAAACACAGGAAATACGAAGAGTTGTATAATTCACCCCGACTGTAGACCCCTATAGGGGTTGATTCGGCCAACATCCTGAAATAAGTTTTTCGTATGGGTAATCTTTGTAAGCAAAATCCAAGACGATATCTTATTGGTCCTAAGAGGTATTGAGGAATCTTTGAAATCACATTTCACCCCTTTTCACTTCTTAGGGGTGGAATTTCGAAAAATCCCGTCTTAGTGGCTGCTTACGTCATGGAGGGAATATACTTCACGAATTTTATTTATCTATGTGCAATGGATATTCAATCGAATACAAAATTCCCATTTACCCCTTAAGGGTGAAATTTTAAAAACTGTCAATACCATTTCAAGATATTTTGAAGACACCTATATGCCAAAAGGAATTTTATAACTCAACAAAGACAGGGAATATGATGGGTTGTATAATTAACCCTGTTCGGAAATTCACCACTTTAGGGGTGGGTTAGAACAAAATCCTGAAATAAGTTTTTTAATATTTATATGGGTAATCTTTGTAAGAAAAACCAAGACGATATCTTATTGGTCTGTAGAGATATTTAAGAATCCTTGAAATTATATTTCACCCTTTAGGGGTTGAATTTCGAAAAATCCCGTCTTAGTGTATGCTTACCTCATGGAGGGAATATACTTTGCGAACATCATGTATCTATGTCCAAGGGATGTTCTATCAAATAAAAAATATCCTTTTACTTCTTTGGGGGTGAAATTTTGAAAAACTGTCAAAACCATCGAGATATTTTAAAAAGACATCTATATGTCATATAGGAATTTAATAACTCAACAAACACAGGAAATACGTCGGGTTCTATAATTCTCCCTGATTGTAGATTCACCCTGTTAGGGGATGAATAGGACAAAATCCTGAAATAAGTTTTGCAACATTTATATGGATAATATTTAGAAGCAAATATATGAAGGCGATATATAATTGGACCTGTGAGATATTGAGGAATCCGTGAAAACACATTTTACCCCATTTCACCCCTTAGGGGTTGAATTTCCAAAAATCATTTCTTAGGGGGTTGTTAAGTCATAAAAAGGATATACTCCCCGAATTTTATGTTTCTCTGTCTAGACGACATTCTATCGAATATAAAATACCAAATTACCCGTTTAGGGGTGAAATTTAAAAAAAAAGGTCAATACACTTTAATATTTTCAAAAGACACCTATATGCCTAAAAGAAATGTTATAACACAACAAACACAGAAGATGCGAAGGGTTCCATAATTCACCCTGATTCTAGATTCACCCCTTTAGGGGTTGATTAGTACAAAATCCTGAAAAATAAGTTTTTCAACATTTATGTGGGTAGTCTTTGTAAGCAAAAGCAAGGCGATATATTCTTGACCTAAAAGATACTGAGGAATCCGTGAAAACACATTTCACCCCTTTTAACCCCTGAGAGGCCGAATTTCAAAAAATTATTTCTTAGGGGGTTCTTAAGTCATAAAAGGAATATACTCCCCGAATTTTATGTTTCTTTATCTAGACGAAATTCTATCGAATAAAAAATACCAATTTATCCCTTTAGGGGTGAAATTTAAAAAAACGGTCAAAACACTTTCTAAATTTTCTAAAAAGATACCTATATGCCAAAAAGGAATGTTATAACACAAAAAACACAGAAGATGCGAAGGGTTCTATAATTCACCCTGATTGTAGATTCACCCCTTTAGGGGTCAATTAGAACAAAATCCTGCAATAAGTTTTTTAATATTTACATGAGTAATCTTTGTAAGCAAAAACCAAGTCGATATCTTATTGGACCTAAGAGATATTAAGGAAACCGTGAAGCCATATTTTACCCCTTTTAACCCCCTTTTCACCCACTTAGAGGATGAGTTTCGAAAAATCCGTTCTTAGTGGGTGCTTACGTCATGGAGGGAATATACTCGCCGAATTTCATGATTGTAGGTTCAGTGGTTTGGGCTGGGCGTTGATTATGAGTAGGTAGCTTAGTTACGATTTTATATATATAGATAAACCTTTGGATTTCAAATCCACTCATTGAAGGTGATAAATGTAATTGCTATATATCTACTTCAATTGGTTGTGTCAAAAAATCTAGTGTAGCTTTATATTTTCTAAACTCTTTAAATCTATAGTTTGTGCAAAAAAAAATTGCATTAATAACATGTTTTTGTAAATTAATAAAATGTAAAAATGTTTTTGCACGTAAATCCTTCACAGATACAGATAACTTTTTTTCGAAACAAATAACTTCTTCTAAAAGGGAATATGCAGTAACTCGGGGAATTACCGGGCGTGAATTGCACCGTAAAACATTCTGAAAAATACAAAACCTGTGTAGTACAGGCAGAAAGTTGAAAATTAAAAAAAAGGATATATTAAAATAAAAACCAGCCAATTTTCAAAGAGCCACAAAATTTTCTAAAGAGCCGCATGAGGCTCCGGAGCCTCTAGTTCTAGGTCTTTTGTAGTATATTAAATAATAAAAGTCCGGTAAATCTATAAATTTTTTTCACCTCCGGTGAAGAGAACTTCTAACAACCTAAATTATATTTCATATAAGGTAAACTAAAATGCCCCCTATACCCCCCTGACTACGTCCCTGGAATACATTAAAATAAGGTGCAAGACTTCACACATAAAACAGTACGTTTGATTCTCTCAGGATCAGCCTGTCCATGAGTACTCTGTCGTCACCTAAAGCAACTGACAGGTCATAGCACAGGCCTAACCTCTCCCTGACATCCTCGAACTGAACACATTCAGTTAAAATGTGTAACACAGACAAATCTGTGTTACACGTCTACACCTAATAATAAAGACATGTTTCATCTCCTGTCATAATTGAGTTCAGGTATTTTGTGTGTTCTATTTCAAAATTGTGGAAAACGTACAATATCTGCCATCTCTCACAAATTTTCCTCATTTTCCAGCTTTTCACAACACTAGTACATCAAACAACCGCCAGATGTCAGCACTCTCCCTACAATCCTTTACCCGGAATCCGGAATATGCAATGTTTCCGGAATTATGATAATTATATCCGCTTCGTCGGACATAACACCATTTGTTTTTAATTTTAATTTAATTTTATTTTCTAGTTATTTTTTGTAATTAAAATAGTTTTTATATTTTTTATAATATGATATACTTTGGAATTTTAAATATTATTTTTATTTTCAGTTGGGAATGCAAAGAAGAGGTCATGGCACTATGGGAGGATCACATAAAGGAAGAGTGTATTGGAGATGTTATTTCAACGCTGTAACATGCTTCAAATGAACCAAGGTTCGATGGAGAACCAACATCTATGCAAAAAATATATCTATATAATATCTATAAGCTCTTTATTTTAATTAATTATTTGTTAAGTACCATAAAAACTGGAAATAAACACTAAAGATACATTTTAGAACAATTAGATTATGTTAGAAAATTAGAACATCCTGGAACCTTCTAGAACAGGTGTCAGGAATCGACGGCTCTAGAGCCGTACGAGACGCTGGAAATTTTCTGTATTATTCTGTACTAAAATTTGTATTAATACAAATATTATTAATAAATAGTGATGAATGTCGTGGTTGCAAATTTATAGATATCGATTTTGTTAACATCGAAACATCTATATTTCCAAATATTATCGAATTATATGTATTGGTCTATTTTTTTCTTCTTGATTTTTCAACATTAAATAATCAACATCTACGAAATTTAATATTGCTGAAATTGGTACTTTTTTTGAATCCTTTCCACTTTTGTAATAGTATTATTTAGCAAAAAAATACATCGGCAACTAAGGCCATTAGTATTACAGTATTTTTATAATTTTATATTATGTTTAACATTATTAATAGTACGTTTGAAAAAAATATATATTGGGTTTAAATTATTGTTCACTTCGGTTTTTAGGATATAAGCAGTTCACTTTTGTAAGAACAAACTAAGAGGGAATTTTGTTTTCAATAGTTTGCACATTTGAAGCTGTATGTCATGTTGGTATTAAAAAATGTCACTTTTTTGAAAATGTCGATCCATTTGACATATGTCATAATGAAAAATGATATCTTAATTATAATGATCATAACCTTATCGACCTAAAGTCGGTTTTACAGCGTAAGGAGTATTTTTAATTGACATTTAAAGTCAGTAACACACCATAAAAGTAACCAAAATAACCAGTTCTAGTGTGTTCTTACAAAAGTGAACAGCTTATAGTTATATTTTGTTTTTTACTGATATGTCTAGGAATTTTAGTAGAGTTTATATTGTTTTGTTGTCACCAGCCAGGACTTGTTGTAATGTAGGGGGAATTTTATGTGTTTTCTTTTCGTTACTATATTTCTTGCAGGTCATCAGGATATGTTCAACTGTCAGTTCTGTGGCACATTCTTCGCACAAGGGTTGTAGTCTGTGGAATACGTATTGGTGTGTAATCGCCGTATGTCCAATTCGTAGTCAATATAATTTGGTCTCGTCGGTTTCTGGTTAGGGTCCATTTCGTGTCGTGTTTTATATGTCGTAATTTATTGTTATTCGTCAGTCTCCATTATAGGTCCCAGTCTTCTTTAATTTTGTATTTAATCTAGTTCTTGAAGTCATAGATTGGCATTGGTATTTCTGTTCTGCCTGCTGTCGTTGCCATTTTTGCGGCTTTGTCTACTATATTGTTGCTTTCTATATCTACATGGGATGGGATCCATAAGATAGTTACTTTTTTATCTTGGGCTAATGCGTTGTGTATGTTGTCTTGTGTTTCTTGTAGCATGGGATGCTTCGAGTAAGTTTCTTGAATACTTTGAACAGAACTTAGAGAATCTGTTATTATGAATTGGTTTCGATTGTCTTTCTTAATAAGTCTGGTCGCTTCTAGGATGCTGTACCCTTCTGCTGTGTACACATTGCTTACAGAAGGTAAATGGAACTTGTACTCCTATTTATCTATGATGGTTGCTGCGCCAGTATTATGTCCTTTTCTTGAGCCGTCTGTATAAATGTGTATGAAGCGTGTGAATATTGGTAGGCAAGGATATTTTTTTGGACAACTAAATTTTGTATAAATAAATTACGCTTGTGAAAATGAATTGGGCATTCAAGCAATGGTTCGAATCGCTGATAGACAATTTATCACACGGAAAAAAAGAGAAGAAACCATATTCTATGCAGATGATATAAGGTGTGATTAAATCTAAGCTGGATAAAAGTGCATATAAAAATCTGCTTTGGTGAGAAGAAAAACAATGCTTTTTAGGAAGAAGAGGTTGGATTTGACCATAGTATGACCCTTTGAACTGTAGAGAATCTATGTATTCTTGTTGCCATTGGTTGTATATGGAAAATTTGAAGATTGACATAATTGCTGTTTAGAGGAATATTTAACAGAGAGTCATTTACTGCTTCTTTGGCTAGAAGATCGACTTCGATGTTGAACTCAAAATCTGAGTGGTCTTTAATCCAGCATATTTTAATAATTTTACCGCTGATCGTAATATCGTTAAGACATTACATCATAAATTAGCGAATAGTTCTTTTTCTCAAACCCAGGTCAACTCAATTTTTGGACGGCTGTTTTACAGTCACAAAAAATTTCATATTCATTATGAAAGTGATTCTTTAAGTATTCTAAACTCAACTTTAATGCCACTATTTCCGCATTGTAGATAAACATATTATCTGGGAGTTTAAATTTTAGGATAAATATACGTTGAGGATCTAAAACGGCGCAATTTTGGTAAATAATTTTTTTCGAAATAATTCTCATATACTCTGGTGAACAATTTGTGCGAAAAGTTGACCAAATTACTTTGCGTAACAATGATATTATTGTGAACGCAAAGTATAAAAAAATTATTTCAAATTTCTTTTCATAATTTTTCCAGAAAACAGTATTACTCCTATTGCTCGTAACTGTTAAGTTGCGGTCTAAAATTTTACTTTTATATGAATTTTGTTAGTATGGTTCTTTATTTCAGAAATATTCCCAATGCCTGTTCTAGATCATAATACGTAATACGTAAAATTTAATTTTTGTAAAAATTATATTATCCAAAATAAAATTCTGTATTTTTCTCGCACTGGGTAAAAACTGTTTCAATTGTTTAAATATTTGTACTTTTCTTTTGCATTGTCAGTTGAGTACTCTTTTGGTCCTACACAAGTCTTTCCAGGTTTCTTGTATACTAATGTTAGATCTTGTGTTAGTTGATCTCTTAAATTCTGTAAGATCTTGATGTATGTTTTTGAAGTACTAATTAAAATTATATTTTGTTTAAATCCAGTTTTTATAGTAGAAATTGTAAAAGCACTTATTATATAAATCCCAACACATATTGTAAAATATTTAAGTAAAATTGTTAAAAATTATTTATAATAATTAAATTATATTAATTCAGAATCAAGCATTTCATCTTGAAGCAATTTAATTTTTTTATTTAAATTTTAAACCTTTTTTGCATGTCTGGTTATGTATTTAATTTTTTTAGTACACTATGGGGTCTTTGTTTTTGAATTATATCAGTGATTCTCAAAAAATGAGTCATGGGCCACCGCCTATAAAGAATAGATACGATCGTGTAAATTTGAAAGGTTAACAAGGGTTAACAAGAATAAAATACAGTAATACCCCGCATAGTGCGGATTCGTACAGTACGGATTCGCTATAGTACAGTTTTTAAAAAATCAAAATTATTATTTTTATTAATTTATTGCTTGACAAAAAAAAATATTCAAAATTTCCCAGCTTTCCCAAACAACATGCGAAAATTGCCGAACTAACTTCGAAGATCTTCGTACTTGATACTTGAATTTAAAATCAGTTTTTTTGGAACCAATTATAAATTTTAGTATGTATATATAGCATACTCCGATTAGTGCGGATTCAAATAGTACGGCATATTAGTGGAACCGATTAACCGTACTGTATTTAAATTTTCTTTAAAACATTAGAATCAGTACTAAATTTTCCATATACATATAGTTCCCGTCCTACGAACTCCTGCTTTACGAATTTTTGACAACGTTGTTTTTTTTTACGTTAAAGCTGTTTTGGGGATTCCCATATTTAACATCATAAATAGCTATTATTAGAATAGAAAAATTATTTATTGTAGAAATAAATAAAATTATTTGAACACATGCTGTAATGCAGCGTTTCTCAACCGGGGGGCCGTAAAAGATTCGTCGGGGGTCCGCGAAGTCATATAAAATCGAAGCATGAAATTATAATAGAAAAACGATCAATTTTGCAAGATATATTCATAAATATATGACATTTATATTCATTAAAATATACCTTTTAAACTTAAATAAAATAAATTATACTTATTTTGACAACTAATTTAAACTATATAAAACGGTTCGCGTTGGAGGTACTTGAAGTACTTTCAAGTAGGTACGACTTGAATATTTTTTGTTATGCTCCGAGCTACTGTTAGCTAAAGAGTAAGGATGCGAAAGTGTTCAAAATGGAAAGCAACTTGGAACAATGGAACACTTGTAAATAAAAATACTTACAAGCCATTATAGGTAATCGTAACTGATATTAAAAACATGTTTATGTAAAAGTTGTTTATTTTCAAGTTTTATCAAATTATACCCAATACGTTCCTGTATAAAAAATCGAAGTTGTCCTTGATATCCTGTACTTCCGGTTTGTTCCGAAAATGTAAATACTACCATCCAATTATTTGGGTAAACTCTGGTCACCAAATTTTTTTCCCAACTTGCTCACACATCGTCTTTTCGAGAAAAATCGTGTTTCCTCTATCTTGATACACCTTGAGATCCCTCCCTCGCTCCCCCTATATATATATATATATATATATATATATAGTTGGATTGTTGTTCTTGACGAAAAATGTAGGAGGAAATAAAAATTCTTGAATACTCGTCAAAAGTTTATTTATAAAATATTAAGAGACGTTTCGACTGGTAAATCCAGTCATCCTCAGTCTAGAGTACGTTGTCAATATTTTGCAGAAGTATATTCTTATAAAAAAATATACGGAAATGAAAATGAAAAAACCATCCCAAACAAAGCAAAATATTGACAACGTACTCTAGACTGAGGATGACTGGATTTACCAGTCGAAACGTCTCTTAATATTTTATAAATAAACTTTTGACGAGTATTCAAGAATTTTTATTTCCTTATATATATATAACCCTATATTAACTATCTGACAGATAAGGTTACTTTCTGTGCTGAATAAATGTGCCCGTCTTTCAATACAAATGTATCTATCGGACAGTTATCTAACGGATAATGAGACTGATGTATTGAATTCACTGCTTGGTAATGACATTTATTCAGAAGATAAAGATCCAGATAATTATCATTGATAGCCCAAAAGTCACTCTTATCACCTCTGTCCTCCCATTTTACCATATAGGCCGTGTCTCCAACGCTATAGCTCTGAAATTTTAATAAATCCTCAATCTAAATGTATAACTATTTATGTAAAGATACAAAGTAACAAAATATAAACTATTTTAGATCATTAAGTACCAAGTAACTTCCAAATTTAACGTTATACCTCATCTTCAATAATAAAAAAATAGTGTATTGGGCCCGGTAGTTCAATTTCAACCACCTGTATACTATTGATAAAATGTTAATATATGTGTTTATTCTCATAAAGAATTATTTTAAGCAATTCTGTTCCTTATGTATTAATTGTTAATGACTATATTCCTTAATGAGCTTTATCAGGATTAGCCATCTTGATATGTAGTGATACGTGATTTTTGCAAGTGGCGTCTTCATTTTTTTTCTGACGTTTTTAGTTATTTTTAAGTGATAAAAGTGCAGAAAATACTTGAAATAGTGTGTTATAGTGTGGACTTTAGTGTTTGGACTCCATGCAGACCAAAGTTGGAGCGACTGGAAAGGTATTTGTAGAAATTTTTGTTAATTTTATAATGTAAGTCATTGTTATGTAGAATGTGCTTCTATAGACAACATAGAAACGCATATGTACATGCATACACTATCGGCTATAACTAGAGAAACAAAACTATTTTTTAAATCATTTTCATAAATCCCGATTATTGACTAAATGAATATTGAATTATATTGGTATAGCAACAACAATTTATAAGTTAGAACCTGCTCTTAAAAATATTTGTTGCACTGGTACAATAAATAAAATAATTAACTTTCTGCTCCAGCAGACCATCTGCATATTTCTTTTGTAAGACTTAATAAAACAATTAACAACAATATTTAAGTAATTTTGGGGGGTCCCATGCCAGAAAAGCTTTACTACTCGGTGACCATCAATTCGAGCGTGTGGATGATTTCCAGTACTTGGGGAGTGTTGTGTCTGTGGACGGTGGCGCGGATATAGATGTGGAAAGCAGAATACGTAAAGCGAAAGGCGCCTTCATCCAACTTAGCCGTGTATGGAATTCTGCGATCTACAGTACATCCACGAAAACTACCATATTCAGGGCATGCGTGACGTCAGTTCTTCTGTATGGCTGCGAGACATGGTTCGTTACAGAACCTATCAAGAGAAGAGTGCGAGTATTTGTAAATCGATGTCTTCGAAGAATCCTTCGCCTTTATTGGTCACGTAGAATATCAAACGTAGAATTGGGGGAAAGAACTGGTCAAAAGCACACTCTTCGAAGGGCGAAGTGTGTCGCTATGCATTAGCATACAACCCTCAGGACAGTAGGCGTAGAGGGCGACCCAACACCTGGCGTCGCTCAACCCTGCTAGAAATAAATGCATGGAGCTCTCAAAACCAAGACTGTATAACAACATCACCGACTTGAAGCCTATGGCAGATAAACGAGTTAGATGGAGAAATTTAATTGACAGCCTATGCTCTTTTTAGAGGCAGTCCAAAATCACCCGATGATGGACAAGGCTTTATGATGATGACGATGATGCTGTAATGCAGTTTTTTATTTTCGTTAATTGTTATCAATTAAAATATTTATTTTCAAAACATATTGTTTTATTCTAGGCTAATAAAATACTATTATACAATAACCTCTACTTTTTATTTTACAGTACAGCGATTATTTTGATAGACAAAAAATGTTTTTCTTAATTTTTCATATTATTTACGAAAATAAAATAGGACTCTTTATATGGTTGAATAGCAAAAAAAAGGTCTATTCAAAATTATGATAACATAATAATAATAATAATGATAATGTTTTATTGGTGCTAATACAATTACAAAGGATTGTTTACACAAGTCAATACAACAGTACAGAAAGATAATACAAATTATAACATCTTAATTTAAAAAAACTAGAAACATTATATCTATATAATCAGACATGATCTGTAAAATCTATATCAAAAAAATCTTCTACAGAATACAAGCAATTTATTATTAGTATATTTTTCAATTTTAGTTTGAAATTCTTAATGTCGAGAATTCTTGTCGACTGAGGTATATGGTTGTAGAATATTGCAGCCAAATAAGGACCAGTTTTAGATTTCTCAAGCTTAATAACTAAATTTTCTTTACTTCTTACGTTATGGCTATGTACTGATTTTTTAAAGACAATGTTTAAATTTTTCTTGGCATAAAGCAAACATGTGTATATAAATAAACTATAAAATGACAAAATTTTCAGTTTTATAAATAGTGGCCTGCAGTGCGCTCGGTAATGATCATTAATGATTGTTCTAATAGCTTGTTTCTGTATCAAAAAAACTCTTTTAGCAGATTTGCATGTTCCCCATAGCAAAATGCCGTAAGCGAGCCTAGAGTGAAAAGATGCGAAATATGCTGTCCGAATTGTTTCAGTTGTGACACAGCTTTGTAATTTTCTTAGTGCATAAGTGCCCTTACACAAACTTGTAGTTACATCTTTTACATGTGCATGCCAATTCAACTGACTGTCTATTTTAAGACGAAGAAATTTTACAGGCTTGCTGAAGGCATTGTTTACAATTTCATTTCTATTGAGAGAGAGTATTAATTGTTGATTCTTGCTTGCATTTAATGTCAATAAATTGCTGCAAAACCAGTCTTGAAGGATAGAATAACGAGTTTTTTGGACTCCAACAAATTATTTTCAGTCAAACAATACGGCTTCAAACCGTATGTCTCTTCAGATGTCTTTGATATCGCTAATTCAGATAAAATATCAAGTTCACCAACTCTTGTATGATTGTTAAACACGTTTGTGTCATCTGCATATGAAGGAAGATCATTTATAAAAATGATGAACAGCAGAGGCCCAATGACCGTTCCCTGTCCAATGCCATGATTCTGTTTACGCAGGTCTGAGTTGATGTTATTATAGGTGACATATTGATATCTATCGGATAAATACGACTGGATAAGATGGTTTGCAGTGCCGTGTATGCCATAGTCAAAAGCTTTTGACAGATCGCATAGCGTTACTTTCGAAAGTCTATGTTTTTCAAAACCATTAACAGTAAAGTCTATGACTGCAGATGCAGCTTTGATTGTATTCAAGTTCGGTCTGAAGCCGTATTGTTTGACTGAAAATAATTTGTTGGAGTCCAAAAAACTCGTTATTCTATCCTTCAATATGATTTCAAAGATTTTTGAAAATATTGGTACAATTGCAATGGGCCTATAATTCGAGACGCAGTCAATGTCATTTTGTTTGTGGATTGGCACAACTCTAGTAAGTTTAAGTTTTTTCGGAAAAACTCCAGTTACAAAACTATTATTTATTATAGCACAAAGAACTGGCGTGATTATTTCGGCAGATAGTTTAACAAGTTTGCTGTTAATACCAAAAGAGTCTCTAGCAGTACTGTTGGAGAGTTGGAATATTGCATACTACAAACTGTAAATTCACCATGAAAAAGTGTCACAAGAACACTGCAAATCTCAAGTGAGTACTAGTACTCATTTAAAGTGCGTACATTGCTTGTCCTCGTTTTTACTCACGTACAAGTGAGTACTTTTGTACGCACTTTAAATGAGTACTAGTACTCACTTAAATTGAGTACTAGTACGCGTTTTAAATGGGTAGTGGAAAGGAAGAGAGGGTAGTAATACGCACTTATAGTGCGTACATAGGTATAAAACTCTTTTCTTGAGTGACGTCACAATAAAGCTTTAAAAATCAAGAAAAGTAAAAATGTTGAGTGAACATCAGAAAAATAGTTTTTAAATTATTATAATCTATAATTTATACACTTTTTTGCCAATTTTCAATGCAATCCTTTTCCAGAATTTATGAAGCTTCATATTTTTCTGTAAATAATAAAATGCGATTATTATTATTTCTTGAATATTACCCAATTAATATAAAATTTAGAAAATGCAGCGTTATTTCGTGAACTTGTTGAAGAAAATGATTGGCAAACAGCAACTGTTTTGTTAACAACAAAAGTTATTATTCAGGGAACTGAATATTCACCCGGAGGTGTTGTGCTCCTGCACCACGACAAAGACGATCATCCAATTTTTGGAAAAATTTGCAGAATTTACGTTTTAAATAACCAGAAATTATTAGAAATAGCCCCATTAAAAACTCTTTACTATGAATCAAAACTTAATGCTTACGTAATTCAGAAGATTTCAGAAATTAATTTATATTTGAAAAATATTAAATCATTGATTTTTCCCCATCCAGTATCTGAATTCAGTGTGAACAACATTACTTGTATCCCTTTAATCAGCTATGAATATGTGGAATTTGGTGCATAATTTGTATAATATGTTTCAAAAAAATATATTATTTTTACTTTATAATGTTATGTATTTCAAGAAATAAAAACGGATAAAACGAATATAAATTAACATTAGAACATTTTTTACAATGATATAATTACTCATACGAAAAATATTCATGCTAATAGTAATATTTGTATTTTCTAAAATATTTATAAATAGAAAAGAAATTCATCGCAAGTATATTGAAAGTACGCATTTAAAATGAGTATTAGTACTCACATATAACGCGTATTAAAAGTACGCATTTAAAATGAGTATTAGTACTCACATATAACGCGTAGTTTCAGTTCCGCTTTAGAAGTGAGTACTTGTACTCGTTTTACGTGAGTATTTTGAAGTACTCATTTATAACGAGTACTAGTATTCACTTCAAGTGCGTACACTTATCTCCTTCTTCAAAGTGAGTACAAGTACGCACTTTAAATGAGTAATATAAAAAGTACTCATTTAAAAGGAGTACTATTACTCACTAAGATTTGCAGTGAAAGTGCACACCAAAATCAGTTAATATTTTAATTTTGGAAGTTATGAGTAAAAATTAATAACCAGAAAATTTACATTTTCGTTCATATCTAGTAATGTATTCTTTTAGGAAGACATAGTTAAAATGGTCGCTTAATGCGGCAACTTTGGTCTAATTTAACCGACCTTGTATATCTTACCGTTCTTGAGATCCCCATGCTTAACAAGTTATTTGGGACATTCTGTATATCAGTGTTTCTCAATCTTTTTACTCTTGTGGCACATTTTCCAAATAAGAAAAATTTCGCGGCACACCTACGTAGTCATAGAAGAAGAAGTTTTGAATACAGACGCCGCTGTATTCAGGAAAAAAAGGATATGTCAATTTCAATTCGTTATAAAATGATCCTTCGCGTACTTTATTCTTATTAATGATATTGTACGTACATATATTCGGACAATAATGTTAAAATTATTGCGGCATATTAATGTGCCGCGGCACATCCTTTGGGAAACACTGCTGTATATTGATAGTGCTATCAAAGCACAATTCAAAACCGCGTTATGTACGACTATACAGCAAAATATGATACATTTACCTTAAAATCCATGAACTTCAATTAATAATGTGGCCCGCAAATATCACTTTGATAAATATTTTAGATTATGTGGTAAGTAAACATTAATATATATTCTAGTGCCTATCTCTAGTAACATTATACTACCTCTGTCCCAAATTACAGAATAGGTTTCTGTAAAACGTTTCTGATTACAGACGGTTGTAAGGAATAATAAGTCTTTATTAACTTACTAGGTTGTTTAACTCGTCAACATTTATGGGTTTATAACAAAAAAAAATATATATATTTTTTTTTTTGACTGTATTAACTTGGACAACCTTTTTTTATTTATAAAAATAATATCAGGTCAGCGAATCACGGGATAGGATATGACCAGTTAGCCAGTCACGGGAGAGGGTGTCACCTGTCAGCCAATCAAGAGACAGGGTGTCCCCAGTTAGCCAATCACGAGAACCTTAGGAAAAATTGACGTCACAATGTTACCGACACCTCATACAGGCACTTGCTAATTATATTATTACGATACTCATATTAATCTAAATTAATACTTTTTCTGTTAAGCCGCATTTTGACGGCCAAATGTTCATGCAATAGTGAATGTATGCTGGTCCCACTATTGCCCAAGGATACCTCAATCTCACGATAAGTCATATGACAATCTTGCAGTCGGGTGTATTCTATAAGAAATGCGTTAAAATTAGCGTCAGCGTCAGTTAATATTTTTATTTTAACTCCATGTTTAACTTCATTATCCAAAAATGCTATTCTGTAAGAGCATTTGTTAAGGTAAGCGTTAATACAATATTTGTTAACGCGAGGCGCTAACTCACCCTGTATAGAGGCTAATATTAACTGCACGCGCATGCGCTGTTACGTTGAATTTTAACAGGAGTATTTATTTAGTCAAATGCCAAGAGAATCTTAACCTAATATTTCGGTGTTGAATTAAATATTCAGTGGCGAAATTTATTTTAAAAATGGAACAGAAATGTTTGGTCCTGTGATACTCATTATAACTGGTTTCCACAGTGTATTAAATAAAAATATAACTTTATTCAACTTTTGTTTAGTCAATTTATATACTACATTGTATTATAACAGTTTATCTAATTTTTTAATAATATGTGAAATATATGTTCATTCTATTTTTAAAAAGGTGTTCGGTGTTACTTTAATTTATATACGTTTAATTTCTACCCTGGAATAACACTGTAGTGATCGTCATTATCAATCTCATCAATTGTTTCTTCAAATAATACACCATTAAAATGTACTGCGATATTTTGAAACACGGCGGAGGCATAAGTGAAGTTTTATAGCTTTCAGAGGATTATAATTTTAAGTTCTGTGTCTCAACAAAAACCAAAACTGCTCTCCAATTCTCCATTTACTTCCTTTCTATACAATTACTTGAACTTGCGTCTGGGTTACTTGTATAACAAAAATTATGAAGCGTCATTCTTATCTCTACTGTAAAGAATTCACTTAAAAAATAATAGAAAGTTGATTAATATTCCTACCGTCTTGTTTTATTCATTTTTTTTTTTTAAATAACATGACATTTACTTAAATAGGATCAGCCATTTTTGCAAACTAAACACTAGCGTTAACTTTTAAAGCCACCGTTTCGGTAGGCGCTTATTGTAGAATGTTAACTGGCTATTTTAACGCCACCGCGCTATAATTTTAACACATATATGTTTAGCGAATAGCATTTAGGTTAAAAATGATGTTAAAAAAATTATCGTCAGTTTCTGATGCTAAGATTTTAATATCATGCTTAGAGAATAGACCCGATTATCAGTTCACGTACAGCATGTTTTCCGGAATAACAACTTATTTTGGACGATCATCACGAAATTCATCTTTGAGCGAACTACGGCCACGATTGAATTCGGTAAATCATCGACAAACAGTAGTCCTTAATAGTTCATCGCCAAGAGTCGAATTAAGATCATCGATGCACTGTTGTTGAGTTAATCCACGTCAAAAGTTGTAAAAAATAATCGCTCGTAAATGTTCACGATTTAATTCCATTTTTAGCCGAGATGAATTGTTTCAAGTTACTGTAAACAACACAATTATCGCTCGTACACTTGTTACAAAAATTTCACACTTTACAATAGAAGCGTCAGTTGCCAGATGGCAGCACTAGTTTAGCGCAATCCCGAAATATAAGAGGCAACCCTCGTAAATAAAATTTTCTACACATAAAAGAAACTAAAAAATCAGCTGTGGCCACCACAGGACCGACCGCCATCGTAAAGTACTTATATAAAATACATTCTAGCAGCAGAGTAGAAATAACTTGGCCTAATATTTTCTAACAGAGATATTATTTATCATGACCATGGAAACGTTACTTATAAGTGTGAAAAAATTTCGAAAAATTTTACAGAAATTATTCGAAATTTTTCGTTTTATCAAGAAATTTCTCAAATAAAAGTTATTTCTTTTATAGCAACTTTTGTTCAATAATTTTTTTCGAAATATTTTTCTTTTGTGAAATATTCACAAAAATCTTAAAATCGACACGAGTAAACTCCCATTTTTAGTCAACCGATTTTTACCAAAAGTTGATCAACTCGTGCCATTGATTGCAGAAACTTAAATATAAAGTTTCATAAAAATCCTTTCAGCCGAATTTGCTCTACACGTGTACACAGACGGACAGACAGACAGACAGACGGACAGACAGACCGACAGACATCATGCTAAAAATAGTCAAAACGTTATGTAGGGACCTCAATTCGTGGAGATCCATCGAAATCTCGAAACGTCAAAATTGGTATGATCACAATGTTGGCGGTCGGTAAAAAATGTTGAGAAATTCTGATCTAAACAGAAGATCAAGCCATTTGTTGACGGAAGATATAGTATTGTTTAACAAAATACCTGGAAACATATTTAACGGATCAAGATGAAGGATTTGTTTGAGTGAGGTCAAAACCCTCCTGACAGAAATTATCCTAAATTTGCTCCTTAAACATTCCACAATAAAACTTTCTTATATATTCTGCTTGTCTAAGTTTTGGTGACATTTAAAAACCCTTTTTGCATCCATGTCCAATCTTTTTAAGTCTCCCTAAACATATTGATTAGAATTGACGTTTTAAAAGACTAAAATACATTTTTAGCAAAGCCTATATTTCTATATTTTCTAAATTATGTTTCATAAAGATTTGTTGTCATTTTGTAAAATACGAGAGCAATTTATTACAAGTCTGTATTGGATTTCGTGGCGTCATATAACACTGTTATGACGTCAACGTAAACTTATGACGTCACATGAGTCAAGATAACATTAGGTCAAATAAAACGTCATTAAAATTTTTTATGATTTAAATATCGAGATAATAATTGCCTGTTATGTTTATACAGTAGGATAGACCCAGGATAGTTACACTTTTCACATATCAATTTTTTTAATTTTTAGAGTGTTGTAGGTATGACCACCAAAAAATAACGTCACTAATATGCAAGTAAAAATAGAAAGTAAAAAAAAAATATGAATTAAAACATCAGTATGTACTTTTATTTAGTGAATTTATTGGTTATTATGGTTAGCTTTATACAAATAAAATATAAGTGAAGTGATTACTATTTTGAGAATTGGACTTACATTAATGATGATGGTTTCTTCCTGGATTTATGTTTGGCAAAATCTTCTATTATGTCCTGAAAGTCTAATTTTTGAAAGATATCACTTTCTATGCACATGATTGATAAATTAGTAAGTCGTTCTTGTAAAATAGTCTTTCGTAATTCATTTTTTATTCTTTTTAGCCGTGGACATGAGCAATCTCCACTATAGTCCGTTCAAAGGTGAGTATGCAGTACAGGACATATGGAGTAGTTCAGTGGTTCCCAAACTTTTTTGACCGCGACCCGGTACGTGGTTTTAAAATTTTTCGCGACCCACGTTATGAAAAAAAAAAAATTATTAACAAAACAAATTTTATTTTAAAGCAGTAGCTTTATAGTAATTAAGAGTAATAAATAGTAATAAAGAATAATAATAATAATAATAATAATTTATTGGTGTTATGTACATTATGAAAAAATGTTTACACAAGTCAAAAATTACATACATGTCAATTTAGATAAAATTACAATAGAAACGGATTACAATGATATTACAATATATTAAAATGAGGTTAGTTAACAATTAAAATATTTTGAAAAGTCGATAGTATAAAATTCACTTACATTATATAAACACTTTTCCGTCAGTATGAATTTCATTCTGAGTTTAAAGCTCTTTATGTTTAAAACCCTGATCTGCTCAGGTAAACGATTGTAAAGGATTGCGGCTAAATACGTACCATTTTTAGATTTACTTAATCTTAGTTTTGGTAGCCTTAGATTGCATTTACTCCGGATGTTATAATTGTGAGTATTATAAATTTTTGCAAAGTTACAGGGATTTTCCTTTACATATATCAAACAGGTATATATAAATAAACTGTAAACAGTCATTATATTCGATTTAGTGAACAATGGGCGGCAATGAGCCCTGTAGGGCGCATTGTTCACTATTCGTATGGCCTGATTCTGTATTTTAAAGATGCGCTCAAGAAAACTGCTACCACCCCAGAGTAGTATGTAAAAAGACACACGTGACTGGAAAGTGGCAAAGTAAAAAATGCGTAAGGTTTCGTATGAGACACACGATTTAAGTTTTCTCAACGCAAAATTATGTTTCCTTAACGAAGACGCAAGAAAATCAATATGCCGTTCCAAATTTAATTGGCCGTCGATAATTAAGCCTAGGAACTTGACTGGTTCGCCAAAAGTGATGTCGTTGGCTATGTTCCGGTTTAGCGAGAATATTAAATTATGAGTTTTATTCTCATTTAGGGTAAGGAGATTGGCAGAAAACCAATCTTTGCTCATCGACTGCTCGGCTATTTGGTGCAGTTCTTCAGGAGAGGAATGTCTGGATAATATAGTGGTGTCATCTGCGAATAGGATGACATCAGAACTGCCAGAGGAAACATATTTAGGTAGATCGTTTATGTATAATATAAACAATAAAGGACCAATAATAGTTCCTTGGCCCACCCCGTATTTGATATTTTTTATAGATGATGAAATACCATTTTGTGTTTCGAATTTCGATCTGTTCGTTAAGTAGGATTCAGTGAGTGAATTAGCTACGCCGCGAATTCCGTATGACTCAAGTTTTTTTAATAGTAACTTGTGAGGTACGCAATCAAACGCTTTTGACAGATCACATAGCGTTATTTGGGTAACTTCATGATTTGCAAAGCCTTGAATGACGAATTTTATAAGTTCGGTTGCTGCTTGGGTGGTGTTCATATTAGGTCGGAAACCAAACTGTTTATTGTCTAAGATGTTGTTTGAAAAGATGAAGGAGGTTAGTCTACTTTTGAAAATTATTTCAAAAACTTTAGAAAAAGTTGGTATTATGGATATCGGAGTTTTGAAAATGGGAACTACCCTAGCTAATTTCAATTTTTCGGGGAAAATGCCAGTTTGAAATATTTTATTGATGATATTACTTAAATGTGGTGCAATAATATCTCCTACTGATTTTAAAATTAAGCTATTAATACCATACGCATCCTGTGCATTACTGTTTGAAAGTGAATTTATTGCATTTTTTACTTCCACGTGGTCCGTGGCGTGTAAGAAGTTGGATGAGAGGGATGGGGAGATGAGAACATTATTATTTATATTAACTGTGGGTAGTTCTTTTACTAGGTTTTCAGCTATTTGGGAAAAGAGTATAGTATAGTAATAAAGAATAGTATAGTAATAAAGATCACAAATACACACTATTCTAGTGATTAACTGACGTAAAAAAAATAATATGTACAAAAAAAATCTTTTTTGTGTTTTTACAATTTTTTTCGCGACCCGGCAAAATTTTTCTGCGACCCGGTGGCGGGTCGCCACCCACACTTTGGGAATCGATGGAGTAGTTCTTTTTCATACTCTCTAATGGGTTTACACAGTGACGCTATCCTTTTCTTGCTTAGTCGACGTTACCAGCTCTAAAACGCTCTTATCTGTGAAGACGCAGTATTCTAGAAATGGTAATTTGTGTTTGTTGAATGTTATTTTGAGTTTTATAAGAGATGATTTTTGTAAATCATACGAGTTTTTCATATTATTATAATTGACATATTTGGCAACACCGCTCCCATTTGACATAAAAGCAATACTGCATTCTCACCTTTGAACGGACTATACAATTGGTGACTACAAATCTCATCAAATTTTAACGGCAATTCTTAGTAAAATTACTCTTAAAATTGAGCTCCACTTTTTTCCGTGTAAACGACGACCTCGGCATTTTGAGGCCATCATCAAGCCAGGGGCCCTGGGCTCGTGCCTCATGTGCCCTTATGGAAAAGGCGGAACTGCTCATGTGTCTGTCTGTCTGTATTGAAGCCAAACGGCTTAACATAGAAAGTTGAAATTTGATATGCTTATACAATTCTTTGACCCACATATAAGAAAAATACTGAGAGTTCAAAATACACATCCCGAGATAAATATAAAAAATTATGAACTTAATAAAAAACATTTATTTTTTTTAAATTTTGAGTGGCATACCAAATAAAACCTCTTAATACACAGATAACCAAGCAAATTTTAATTTTTGAAATTTTTTTGGTTGGTTTTTTGTCAAAAATATGTAAAAAAACTTGTGTTTCCCACCCTATCTCTAAGGGGTTCATCTAAATTTGAAAAAAAAAAAAAACTCCATAATGAACATTGATGGGAACGAAATAGTTAAACCGGAATTTTTGATTACTATATTACCGATAACAGATTACTTTTTCGAAAAATGTCGATTTTTTGTCGTCGATAAAAAAAAATTATTGTGTGGTATCAAAAGAAAGTTCTTAGAACGTAGAGTTTTTTTTAACACGATTTTAGTCAAAAATGTGCTAAAAAAGTTCTTCACCCTCTTTTACCCAAAGGGATGAAACTTAAAATCTGAAAAAATTACAGGTAATGTATGTACATTGATCTGAGCCGGAAACGTACGAGAGGAATTTTTGATCCGATTGCGTTTTTAAAAAATATTGCAGTTTTTGTGTTTTTAACAAAATTAGTTCTTTTTTTAATTCATGGCTAAATTATGGCTAATAATGTTTTTACCGAACGACAACATATATAAGGGAGGTATTGTGATCATACCGATTTTGACATTTCGATGGATCTCCACGAATTGAGGTCCCTACATAACGTTTTGACTATTTTTAGCATGATGTCTGTTGGTCTGTCTGTCCGTCCGTCTGTCTGTCCGTCAGTCCGTCCGTCTGTCTGTCCGTCTGTCTGTCCGTCTGTCTGTCCGTCTGTCTGTCCGTCTGTCTGTCCGTCTGTCTGTCCGTCTGTCTGTCCGTCTGTCTGTCCGTCTGTCTGTCCGTCTGTCTGTCCGTCTGTCTGTCCGTCTGTCCATCTGTCTGTGTACACGTGCAGAGCAAATTCGGCTGAAAGGATTTTTATGAAACTTCATATTTAAGCTTCTGCCAACAATGGCACAAGTTGATCAACTTTTGGTAAAAATCGGTTGACTAAAAATGGAAGTTTACTCGTGTCGATTTTAAGATTTTTGTGAATATTTCACAACAAAAAAATATTTCGAAAAAAATAATTGAACAAAAGTTGCTATAAAAGCAATAACTTTTATTTCAGACGTTTTTTGATAAAACGAAAAAATTTTTCATACTTATATGTAACGTTTCCATGGTCATGATAAATAATATCTCTGTTAGAAAATATTAGGCCAAGTTATTTCTACTCTACTGCTAGAATGTATTTTCTATACTTATATAAAATACTTTATGATGGCGGTCGGTCCTGTGGTGGCCACAGCTGATTTTTTTGTATTTGTTGCCAAGACAGTGTGTGTCTTTTTTGAAATTAAAAATATAATAAAGTATTTTAACAACTGATGCCCCACCACACTACACTCTACACTGTAGAGTGTAGAGTGTAGTGTGTAGTGTTCAGTTAATTAGTTAAAAAAATTTGGCGCACAGCAACAAAGGTTAGGCGCAAATACCTAACGCAGCCCATCTAAATGACTACACTACATATTAAAATCAATAAATTAAACAATAAATAAATAAATTAAATCATTAAAAATACTCAATAAAAGAAATCTTGCACAGACAAACACAAATAAATAAGATAAAAAAAAGTCTGTTCGAAAAATTTAACAGACTCAGGGTGATGGTAAGAGGGTGTAAAGGGGCCAATTACCATCGAATATCATGTGTAGTGTTCAGATATTTTATTATACTATACGTTGTTTTTCAACTTTTTGGTTTTAGGGTATCAAAGAGGAATAAATCATTTATAGTACTGAAATATAAATCAAATCACACATTGTTAAGAGTGAGAATTTTTTTTACCACCAACATAACATACAATTTCAAAGGTGCAAACTATTTAAATCAAAGTTTTCTCTTAGTTTATTTTTACAAAAATGAACAGCATATATCCACAATTTGTCTCTAACGATATACCTACAAAACTCTGAAATTTAACGTGTGAAAATTAACATTAACAATTTTGTGCTTAGTAGACAGCCGTAATACGAGGATGCCCTGACATCATTTCTTTGTTATAACTATATTCTTTCTAGCATATTATTTTGTAACAATTTGAAAATATTCTTTTGATATTTCTACGTTTGTAATTTTAGTATCAAGTATCAAGCCAAGTTCGTAACAAAGGTAATAATGTCTATTTGATCCATGTAACACCCTTCAAAATGGAAAATATGTAAGTTTGGAATAATAAAAGACTGGAAAACTTCCAATTAATATGGATATTCAACGCCGGAGCTCCTTAGAGAATTGTCTCTAATATTACACCTTGTTAAAGAGTACCAGGAATTACAAAATATTTTATCTACAACTATCAAATAATAAATGCGTTATGTGTCCAACTCTAAATACATAATAGTGAAGGGACAAAATGACTTTATTATTATGATCTGCCATAAAAGTAAAAAAATCAGCTGTGGCCACCACAGGACCGACCGCCATCATAAAGTTCTTATATAAAATAATGTATTTATTTAGCAGCAGAGTAGAAATAACTTGGCCTAATATTTTCTAACAGAGATATTATTTATCATGACCATGGAAACGTTACATATAAGTATGAAAAAATGGAGAAAAATTTTACAAAAATTATTCGAAATTTTTCGTTTTATCAAAAAACGTCTCAAATAAAAGTTATTAATTATTACTTTTATAGCAACTTTTGTTCAATAAATGTTTTCGAAATATTTTTCTGTTGTGAAATATTCACAAAAATCTTTAAATCGACACGAGTAAACTTCCATTTTTAGTCAACTGATTTTTACCAAAAGTCGATCAACTCGTGCCATTGATAGCAGCTTAAATATGAAGTTTCATAAAAATCCTTTCAGCCGAATTTGCTCTGCACGTGTACACAGACAGACGGACAGACAGACAGACAGACAAACAGACGGACGGACAGACAGACCGACAGACATCCAACATATATAAGGGAAGTATTGTGACCATACCGATTTTAACATTGAGGTCCCTACATAACGTTTTGACTATTTTTAGCATGATGTCTGTCGGTCTGTCTGTCCGTCCGTCCGTCTGTCTGTCTGTCTGTGTACACGTGCAGAGCAAATTAAGCTAAAAGGATTTTTATGAAACTGCATATTTAAGCTTTTGACATCAATGGCACAAGTTGATCAACTTTTGGTAAAAATCGGTTGACTAGAAATGGTAGTTTACTCGTGTCGATTTTAAGATTTTTGCGAATATTTAGCAACAGAAAAATATTTCAAAAAAATTTATTGATCAAAAGTTGCTATAAATGCAATAAATAATAACTTTTATTTGAGACGTTTTTTGATAAAACGAAAAATTTCGACAAATTTCTGTAAAATTTTTCATACTTATATGTAACGTTTCCATGGCCATGATAAATAATATCTCTGTTGGAAAATATTAGGCCAAGTTATTTCTACTCTGCTGCTAGAATGTATTTTATACAAGTATTTTATGATGGCGGTCGGTCCTGTGGTGGCCACAGCTGATTTTTTCATACTTATATGTAACGTTTCCATGGTCATGATAAATAATATCTCTGTTAGAAAATATTAGGCCAAGTTATTTCTACTCTGCTGCTAGAATGTATTTTATACAAGTACTTTATGATGGCGGTCGGTCCTGTGGTGACCACAGCTGATTTTTTTCTATAAATTTCATCCTTGACGTACTAATAGTTTATTCGTTTATGTTTGTCTGGCATACGTTAAAGTAAACCCGAACAAGTATGTAACCGTATTCTCTAAATATGATTACCTACAATGTTCGCTCTGGTGGCAACATCAGACTACCGAGACATAGATTGTCTAAATCTAGGAATGGTATTTTTTGGCAGCCACCTTCTTTAACTACCTACCAGATTCTGTTAAAAATTTCTTAATTAGATTATTTAAGCTCATGCACAAAAAAAATATTTATTGAGAATTGTTTTTACAATTCGGATGAATTTTTCAATAATTTCAGTAATTACACCTAACATGAATGGTATTTTTTCTGCCATTGTTAATTTTGTTTATTTATTTATTTTTTTCGTATCTATCACATTTAATATTGCATTTTAATTTGTCAATGTATTCAAAAGTATTTCTTTTGTATCCGTATCTCAAAACTTTCTAATACCCTTTTCACACTAGATCTTTAAGACGAGTGAACTTAAAGTTCACCGATGTTTAATATCGGTATGCTTTCACACTTGATGTTTAAATCTCTGGTGCTGTCATCAGCTACAGTAATTATGTCCTTAAGTTACCGTCATGAAATTACCAGTTTTGAACTGTCTGCGCAGACGCACATTTTGAATTATTATAAATAATTAAGGATATTTCATTTCATTCTACAATAAAGGTACTACAATAAAGAATATATTACACCTGTATTAACATGTAAGTCGATACATTTTATCTCAATTATTGTAGCTCTGTATTTTATTAAACACATTATTAAAATAAATAATTTTATTATAACAATAAGTATAAACTTCGTATAACGTCGATATAATACAGTATTCTTGTTTATGATAATATAAAATGTTGACAGCACAAATTCAAGGAGTATTTTTTTATAATAGAAATTAGTTGGCAATGCGTACGAAGTTTAAGACACAGATCTCTGTCTTAAACATCGGTCGTGTTTAGACGAGGCCTTACGGTTTCACATTAGCGTTTAAAGATACATTCACTTTAACATCCGATCTTAAAGATCTAGTGTGAAAAGGGTACTAGCGCCTTACATGTTTGTCTCGCAATTTGTAAGTTTAACCCTCTCATGCGCAACGTACACGTACGTGGACACTTACAATTTTCAGTATTATTCTAATATCTATACTTGGAATGAGTATCTAATACCCTTTTCACACTAGATCTTTAAGATCGGATGTTAAAGTGAATGTATCTTTAAACGCTAATGTGAAACCGTACGGCCTCGTCTAAACACGACCGATGTTTAAGACAGAGATCTGCGTCTTAAACTTCGCCCGCATTGCCAACTTAATTTCTATTATAAAAAAATACTCCTTGAATTTGTGCTGTCAACATTTTATATTATCATAAACAAAAATACTGTATTATATCGACGTTATAAGAAGTTTATACTTATTGTTATAATAAAATTATTTATTTTAATAATGTGTTTAATAAAATACAGAGCTACAATAATTGAGATAAAATGTATAGACTTACATGTTAATACAGGTGTAATATATTCTTTATTGTAGTGCCTTTATTGTAGAATGAAATGAAATATTCTTAATTGTTTATAATAATTCAAAATGTGCGTCTGCGCAGACAGGTCAAAACTGGTAATTTCATGACGGTAACTTAAGGACAAAATTACTGTAGCTGATGACAGCACCAGAGATTTAAACATCAAGTGTGAAAGCATACCGATCCTAAACATCGGTGAACTTTAAGTTCACTCGTCTTAAAGACCTAGTGCGAAAAGGGTATTAGTGAACACAGTCCACGTTTGTGTACTTAAGTTTACCATAAATGATCATAGATGGCAATAGCTATATCGTATTTCCCAAAAAAAAAAAAAATGATTTGAAAAATGCTGCATGATGTAAGAGTTCGAGTTGTACGAAGCGAACGAGATATATTTGCAAAAGATGCGAAATATTACTGTGCCCTGAATGGTTTAAGTCATATCACACCTAAAATAAGTAAAACGTGTTATATTTCAGTAATTAGTTTCAATATAATGTGATTTTTTTTAAAACTTATGCACTTTGTCCACTTATGTGGACAATTCTTTTTACTTGCCCGACCTTAATATATAAGGGGCAAGTATTGTAATCGCGAAAATTTTCGATGTCGAGATTTTGACGGATGACCACGTTTCATGGTCCAGGGAATCCAAAAAACCTATTTTCGAAGTGCCGTCCGTATGTGTGTGTGTGTGTGTGTGTGTGTGTGTGTGTGTGTGTGTGTGTCTGTCTGTCTGTCTGTGTGTATACACGATAACTCAAAAACGGTTTAACTTAAAGAGTTTGTTCTGGTACTAAAAAATTCTCCTATTAAATAGGAAGAACCCTATTGTTTTTTATGAAAATCGGTTGACTAGAAATGGGAGTTTACTCGTGTCGATTTTAATATTTTTGCGAATATTTAGCAACAGAAAAATATTTCGAAAAAATTTATTCAACAAAAGTTACTATAAATGCAATAACTAATAACTTTTATTTGAGACGTTTTTTGATAAAACGAAAAATTTCGAAAATTTTTTGTAAAATTATTTTTAATTTTTCCAAGTATCAATGTTTTCATACTTATATGTAACGTTTCCATGGTCATGATAATTAATTCGTAACTAGTAAAGCAAGCCTTGGACAAAAATTTGTATAGAACATAATTTGATGTATTTTTAAAGATTTATCTAAATATTTAAATTTTTTTTTTTTTTAAATATTTTTTTATGGGAGGGCAAGTATAGCGGAGGTTTCCTTTCGCCACTGGTTTTATTAAGAAAAAAGAATATTTCAATGTACTTTTTTCAAAATTTATGTTCTTTTGTCTAATTTATACCAAATTTCTTATAATATATTTTTTTCATACGATAAAACTAAAATCTTGTTGCGCATGAGAGGGATAAAGTTATAGATTACAAATTTTCAAATTTTAACTTTGAATCGTCTGCCCGTCCATTCGCAAACAAACCAAAATCTCTGGAGAAGAAATTTTAATAATTAAAATGTGTAACCATTTTATTAGTAAGTATGTCTCCACCACTGTTTATTTAAGGTCCGGATCGTATTTTTTGTGTTGTAAATACCTTAATCTTTTCGTTGAATAGCTATTAAACAAGCAGGTGTACAAAGCACACATTAACATATAAACCTATGATAAATTACCCAGATAGTAAACAGTAGTGTTACCGTTCACTAATACCACTTAATACCACTCTGAAACGTCAATTTACATGTAATCCCACCCTGACTGATCGACTCGCTTATTAAATGTTTAGATATTATATTTTAATACTGTTTCATAAACTTATTTCATAAAATATTACTATTTCTTTATAACGTTTTTGTTAACTTTAGTCGTCTAGAAAGTAAGGATCGTTTGGTTATTATTATTGGTTAATTTTGCAATTTGCTTTTCACGTTGGATTAAAATTTGCTTATTCTAGAAAAACTAAGTAACTGTTATTTTTCAATTTGCAGAACCAAAGAATGTATTTTCAATTATTGATTTAATTCAGTTTATATGCAAATACCGACTTGTAGTTTAAGATTAGAAGCTTTGAAACAAAAAATTTAAATTTAAAAGATTATTTAAATATATACAAAGTGCATGCCAAGTTAAAAAAAAAAAAAATGATGTGAAGTGTGAATTTTCACACATTTCAGGGTTTTGCAGGTATTTAGTAAGTGAATGATGATTATTTTGGATGCGAAAACAAATTTTATATTAAAATATTTTTTTTGTTAATTTTAATTCGAACGCCTAATACCATTATTTAGGTTTCTAAATATGTGCAGTATTTTTTTTTATATAGCAAGGTTCATTAAGAATTTTAAAAATTGCGCCTATGGCTTCCATTGATTGTTATAAGTTCCTTCCCTCTGATTTCGTGTACATTAAAACAGAATTAAATTATAATTTAAACAATTTCCACTGGTTATTAAATTTACGCTTTTAAAAATTAAATGCAACATTTGCCAAAATATAACTAGAATTTTGAAAAAATAATTTAAACAGTATAAAAATTAAAAAAAAAAAACAAAAAATAATATAGTCTCTTCTCACAGGGTTCGATCCCTTTCGGGTCGGGTTACTTGGTTAAAAATTGAGCTACTAATACCACTACACCAGCATACACGTTCCATTGTGGCGTGTTACAAAGCTATAACTTGTGTACATTATTAGCCAAAAATCATAAAAAATGCGTTTTTCTCCAAAAACATAATCTGATCAAAAATTCCTGTTGTACTATTCCGGTTCACACCAATGTACATTACTTAGATTTTTTTTAGATTTTTAGTTTAAACCATCTGGGCTACAGGCTGTGGGACACAAATTTTTTTGCACAATTTTGGCAAAAATCGCATCAAAATTATTTATTTTGCAAAAATAAAATTTTGATCGTTAATCCACGTACTAAGGGCTTTCATTTGATACCCTACTCAGAATTTAAAAAAAATATTTTTTTTTTCGATGAACACATATTTGTTTATATTTTTAGAGGGATATGTTTTTTAGATGTTTTAGTATTTTTCCTATGTGCGGGTCAACGAGTTGTATAAGCATGCCAAATTTCAACTCTCTAGGTTTAGCCGTTTGGCTACAATTTTGACCGAACAGACAGACAGACAGACAGACAGACAGACAGACAGACAGACAGACAGACAGACAGACAGACAGACAGACAGACAGACAGACAGACAGACAGACAGACAGACAGACAGACAGACAGACAGACAGACAGACAGACAGACAGACAGACAGACAGACAGACAGACAGACAGACAGACAGACAGACAGACGACAAAATGACGGTATAAGGGTTTTTTGGTCATACCTACAAAACCCTAAAAAGAACTTTTAAAACTTTATTGATTACTATTTGGTGGATACTATTATTTGATGGCGACATGTAATTAACTTAGATCATATGGCCTTTTCTAATTGATGCTATGCTCAAACAATTAAAAGCCAATTCCTGGAACCACTTTGTAATACAATGCAAATTGTAGTTAATGACAAAGCTACCTGAGATTTGGAACAGTGTCGTTCTTGTTCTATTCAAACAACTACTCACAAACACACAAGCAAGTATAGAAATAAAACAAACAAACATTTTACATCGACAAATCCTTAAGATTTTTGAAAACTCTAACAGGGCTATTCAGAGATAAAATATTAAACAACTAGGTTATTACCCGTCAACAATGACGGATTTATAATATAAAAATTTCAATTGTTTGTATGTGTATTTGGTTTTATTTTTTAACGTATCCTAATTTCGTCGCCAGTTTATTGTTTATGCCTACGAAACCCTAGACATTTATGTATATAATTATGTTCGTAGATTCTTAGAAAATAAATCTGCAAAATACTGTTCATATCGGTCAAAGGATATAGGAGTATCCTAGGGTCTCTTGTCTATGCCCACGAAACCCTATACATTTCTATAGGTTATTTTATCCGCAGATTTTTAAATAATAAATCTGCAAAACATTTTTCATATCGATCAAAGAATATAGAAGTGTCTACAGTTTCTTATTTATGCCTACGAAACTCTAGACATTTCTATACGTTGTTTTATCTGCAGATTTTTAGAGAATAAATTTGCAAAATGTTTTTCATATCGATCAAAGAATACAGGAGTGTCTAGAGTTTCTTATTTATATCTACAAAACCCTAGATATTTCTGTACGTTATTTTATCCGTAGATTCTTAGAGAATAAATATGCAAAATATTGTTCATATCGGTCAAAGGATGTAGGAGTCTCTTGTTTATGCCTACGAAACCCTAGACATTTATGTATGTATTTATATTTGTAGATTCTTAGAGAATATATCTGCAAAATATTATTCATATTGGTCAAAGGATATAGCAGTGTCTTGTTTATACCTACGAAACCCTAGACATTTCTGTAAATAATTATATTTGTAGATTCTAAGAAAATAAATCTGCAAAATATTATTCATATTGGTCGAAGGATATAGCAGTGTATATAGTTTCTTGTTTATGCCTACGAAACCCTAAAAATTTCTATATGTTATTTTATTCGCAGTTTCTTAGAGAATAAATCTGCAAAATATTGTTGATATCAGTCAAATGATATAGGAGTATCTAGAGTTTCTTGTTTATGCCTACGAAATCCTACAAATTTCTATATGTAATTATATTCGTAGATTCTTAGAGAATAAATCTGCAAAATACCTGTCAATCAAGTCAAACTGGGAATACCCTGTTTCCCAGTTAGCCAATCACGAGAACCTTAGGAAAAATGACGTCACAGTGTTACGATATCACTAACACACGGTAGCTAATTATATATGTACGATATCTAAATTAAACACTGTTTAAAGTTTAGGCAGTGTTTTATTTATTTATGTATTCAGAAACATAGTAACTATTTTTTAAAACAATATGTAAACTAAACACTGTTTAAATAAAGACAGCTATCAGCAAGATTTATACTTCATCGTATGCAGATCAAAAGTACTATACGTATTGGCCAATATTGTACAGAGGTTCTAACGTCGAATTATTGGAGAAATAGAACATGCCTTTAATAATAGAAAGCTCTTTAAGTCTATCGAACATCTCACTACTCCGTGCTGTTAACCATAATATTCCTTGCTTTTCTTACCCATTTCGTTTTTCACTACCAAATAATTATTTCATTGCTGATCATAATATGATCCAGATATCTTCATCAAATTATCGTGAAAATGCCCTATCAATTTTGGGTAAGATAAAATTAAAATGGCCAAATGCACACCATATATATACTGACTGATCAAAATCAACCAGTGGCGTAGGTGGCGCCGTTTTAGATCCACAGCGCAATTTTAGCCTAAAATTTAAACTCCCAGATAATATGTTTATCTATAATGCGGAAATGGTGGCAATAAAGTTGAGTTTAGAATACTTAAAGAATCACTTTCATAATGAATTTATAATTTTTTCTGATTGTAAAAGCGTCGTCCAAAAATTAAGTTGCCCTGGATTTGAGAAAAAGGACTATTCGCTAATTTATTATGTAATGTCTTAACGATCTTAAGATCAACGGTAAAATTATAAAAATATGCTGGATTAAAGGCCACTCAGATTTTGAGTTCAACATCGAAGTCGATCTTCTAGCCAAAGAAGCAGCTGTAAATGGCTCCCTCTTAAATATTCCTCTAAAAAGTAATGAGATTATGTCAATCTTCAAATCTTCCATATACAACCAATGGCAACAAGAATACATAGATTCTCTACAACACAAAGGATCATACTACGGTAAAATTCAACCTCTTCTTTCTAGAAAGCCTTGATTTTCTTCCCACCAAAGCAGATCTTTTATATCCACTCTTATCCGGCTTAGATTTAATCACAACTTCTCTCCATATCACCTGCATAGAATTAACATGGTTTCGTCTCCTTTCTGTCCGTGTGATAATTTGTCTGTCAGTGATTCGAACCATTTATTGTTTGAATGCCCAATTCATTTTCGTAATCGTAACTTATTCATACAAAATTTAGTTGTCCAAAAAATATCCTTACCTACCAATATTCAAACGCTTCTTGCTACTAATTCTCTAGACATTTATGAAATTATTTATTACTATATTAAAGCAGAAAATATCAAATTATAAATGTAATTTTTAAAATATTGTAATCTCTGTATTTATACATGGCTAATACCCTTTTCACACTAGATCTTTAAGACCAGTGAACTTAAAGTTCACCGATGTTTAAGATCGGTATGCTTTCACACTTGATGTTTAAATCTCTGGTGCTGTCATCAGCTACAGTAATTTTGTCCTTAAGTTACCGTCATGAAATTACCAGTTTTGACCTGTCTGCGCAGACGCACATTTTGAATTATTATAAACAATTAAGAATATTTAATTTCATTCTACAATAAAGGTACTACAATAAAGAATATATTACACCTGTATTAACATGTAAGTCGATACATTTTATCTCAATTATTGTAGCTCTGTATTTTATTAAACACATTATTAAAATAAATAATTTTATTATAACAATAAGTATAAACTTCTTATAACGTCGATATAATACAGTATTCTTGTTTATGATAATATAAAATGTTGACAGTACAAATTCAAGTAGTATTTTTTTATAATAGAAATTAAGTTGGTAATGCGGGCGAAGTTTAAAACGCAGATCTCTGTCTTAAACATCGGTCGTGTTTAGACGAGGCCGTACGGTTTCACATTAGCGTTTAAAGATACATTCACTTAAACATCCGATCTTAAAGATCTAGTGTGAAAAGGGTATAATAGCCAAAGCAGCTAAAGCCAACAAATAAAAGGAAAAAAAAAAATAATAAAGACAGCTGAAAATTGTGCGAGTTGGTAATAAAATAAGTGAACTCAACTGTCATTTTGAAATTCCTATCCAAATTTCCAGAGCGTAATAGAGTTTTAAATATATTTTATGACTGTTTTTGCTTGAACTTTCTTAAATAATATAGATAATGGAAAGTAAAATTAAAAGAGAACGTTCAGATAATTGGAAAAAAGATCGTCTTTTACAACTAAAATATTATTATTAAATGAAATTTTGTTTGTTCTTTTTATTTAAAGAACAAACAAGAAAATTTTTATATGAAGCTAAAGAAGCATTATTTTCGGAAATTTTTGGAGAATTTAGTATTTTATCCTCCGGATTATATGGAATTCTGCTTATCTGGAAGAGCGTCTGCCTTGGTATTCGGCTTACTCATTTAAATAAAAAAAAATAAAAAGATTTTTTTATTTATAAATAATGCCAGGTTTGATCCCTGTGGTTTCATAATTTTAATATGGATGCCATTTATTGCTCCAATAATAAATGGACACCCTGCCATATTATAAAAATTTCTCATTTCTTTTTCTTGATGCATTACTGATAATTTTATAAAAGCATCTTTTTTTAGAGCCAATGCAACTGAAACTTTACGTATGATACGTGATATAGAAAATTTACTAAATCCATGAAGATCAGCAGTACAATTCTGAAATGTCCCCTACAGAAATATCTTAATTCAGATAATATAAGCACTTATAAGTGAAAAGGAATCTTTGCAAAATTATTTTCCAGCTTACCGATCTTCTTCAATCATTTTGCGCACAGCATTGATGTTTTTTTTGAATCACAACTGATTTTGGTCGACCTTCACGAGATCCATCACTAATACCCTTTTCACACTAGATCTTTAAGACGAGTGAACTTTAAGTTCACCGATGTTTAAGATCGGTATGCTTTCACACTTGATGTTTAAATCTCTGGTGCTGTCATCAGCTACAGTAATTTGGTTCTTATGTTACCGTCATGAAATTACTAGTTTTGAACTGTCTGCGCAGACGCACATTTTGAATTATTATAAACAAATAAGGATATTTAATTTCATTCTACAATAAAGAATATATTACACCTGTATTAACATGTAAGTCGATACATTTTATCTCAATTATTGTAGCTCTGTATTTTATTAAACACATTATTAAAATAAATAATTTTATTATAACAATAAGTATAAACTTCTTATAACGTCGATATAATACAGTATTCTTGTTTATGATAATATAAAATGTTGACAGCACAAATTCAAGGAGTATTTTTTTATAATAGAAATTAAGTTGGCAATGCGGACGAAGTTTAAGACGCAGATCTCTGTCTTAAACATCGCTTGTATTTAGACGAGGCCATACGGTTTCACATTAGCGTTTAAAGATACATTAACTTTAACATCCGATCTTAAAGATCTAGTGTGAAAAGGGTATTACGGACGCACGACCACGACGATATTCTACAAACCAATTGAAAACAGTATTTTCTGATGGTGCTTCATTACTAAAAATTGAACGAAGCGAATCTATGCATTGTTGTTGAGTTAGGCCTTTACTAAAATCGTAAGAAATCATCCAACGAAAACTTTCACGAGTAGTATTCGTGGTGGAGTGCAGATCTTGTTATTTATTATTGTATTTCTAATATATTGTGCATGTAGATATGCAAGAAGTCATAAATTTGTTAATTGGCAATTACGTGTCAATTCCCTTAAGATGTATTTTGTTTGATGTTAGCTGCGTAAACTCCATGTCTCATTAACTAAATCCCTGAATAAATCACGATGCCCACATACAGGACATCTTGTTTAATGGTTACCCCCAACAACTATTACATTTGAACTCTCGCAAAACTAAAGAAATATAAAACGCTGTGAAATGCGAATCTTAGCTCTCGAATGCTGCACAGTGTCTTTAAGGATGTACGGAGAAAGAGAATGTATTATCCTCGAGAAAAATACTGGCAGGATTCTGATCTTATCGATAAATACATACAACAAATGTTACTGAAAAATCTTGCATGTAAAACTGAAATTTTATGACTTTATACAGGCTATAACAGAGAAACCGACCACCGCTAATATTATCTTTATTATTATAGATACAGAAAAATACTATAGAAGAAAATTATAGGAAGTCAAGGGGATCTGCTTAAAGAAGAAAATATTTTTTAAACCAACCCAGCAAACATTCAACTAACGGCCGAATGCCGGCTATCTGCTTTTATGCTGGTAAATTACTGGCACCAAAAGTAACTGCAACGCCAGTATTAATAATGTACTTCACATTTGTATTTCGCATTCCGCCTATACGAAGTACTTTACCAGCATTTTATAAGCACTCTTCTTCACTCATACTTTTTACTTAAAACCATCAGAAATAAATCTTGCAACTAATGCGATTATTTTGCACTTTACCGTTGCTGGGCCGGCAACTGATACATCAATGGGCCAGTAACGGCCACGGGGACACCGGGGTACTGGCCCATTACTTTCAATGCCGGGGAGTATGTGCTTTACCAGTACTGACCCGTATAAAAATGTTTGCTGGGAATGGTTCATAAGTTAGAGTACTAAGTTATATTTTTTCAAATGGGATTATATTAGGTCGTCAAGGATGAAAATTGTAGAAGGCAAAGTTGGTTGATAACTTACAAATATAAGGAATTATTTTATTCATCAAAGTATGCACCCATATTGTCTATACACTTTTGCCATTAAACGGCAGGTTGTTCAGGCCGGTGGCATAAAACCCTGACGGACGAAAGTCAATGAATTCCTGGAAGGCCAGTTTTACAACATTGTCGGGCAAGCTTAAGGCCAGATTTCCTATTAAAAAGTTGTCCAGGTTATAGGTCAGGTGAGTATGGAGGATGATGAAGAGGTTCCAACTCCATTCCTGTAGTTTTGCCACAGTTTTTTGTGTAATGTGTGGTCTAGCGTTGTCATGCAATAAGATAGGAGTCGATCTGTTGACCAATCTAGGCTGTTTTTGCATCATTTTGTCCAGTTGGTTGCAGTATATTTCTGCTGTGATCGATGATATCGATGATACCAATTTGATATTATCTGCTGCGTAGTAACACTAGATCCAAATACACTATTAATGTTTCGCGCGGTCTGCGATGCCGTAGTTCCACGTAAGAACTCATACTTCATAATAGTGCGAATTTCCGACTGTTCCATTTTCACCAAATTAATTTTAAAAAAAGTTTTTGTTATTTTTTAGAGAATACAATGATTTCTTTAACAGGCGAGATGTGCAACTTATCATTAAAAAAAAAAAAACAGTGCGGTAAAATATTAAACCAATGTTAAATAATAAGCTGTTTAAGTTGGCAATAATATTAACTACTAATTTCATACTTGTCGACCTGATACATATTTTTTATATTATCTGTCTCATTTTGTAATACGGAACTAACAGGAAAAGTTCATTTTTTGTTGTTGTATATTGACAATACATTTATAATATTATCATAGTATTGGTTCACACGGATACGCCAAAGTCTGTTTACACCACAACAGTCACCAAAGTAACCAGATCTAGTTTCGTATTACAAATTGAGACAGATTATATCTATTCAATAGCGTATTTTTTCAGAATTCAACCATGCACTCTTATTACTTTAATACTGTAGCCCAGATGGTTTAAACTAAAAATCTAAAAAAATTCTAAGTAATGTATATTGGTGTGAACCGAAATAGTACAACAGGAATTTTTGATCAGATTATGTTTTCGGAAAATAACGCAAAAAAGATTTTTTTGTACATATTATTTTTTTTTACGTCAGTTAATCACTAGAATAGTGTGTATTTGTGCTCTTTATTACTATACTATATTTTTTATTACTATACTATACTCTTTATTACTATTTATTACTCTTTATTAAGAAAAATCTTAAACAATCCAGTGTACACTATTTCAATTTAAAATCAAAATATGTGTAGTCGAGAACTATGAGTGATTTTTTTCTTTATATTGTACAATATTTATAAGGCAGTATGTGGGTTAGAGGTCTCCTGGGAAAGACATCAGTTGATAAAAACCAGAGATGAAAGAACTTGGATGAAAGTAGATTGACAGAAAGATAGCAACAAATGCAAAACCACGCTACAAAGAGATTTAACATATTCTTCCTCAAACTATCGCAAGATTTCAACATATCTCTAAAATAATATTAATTGAATTACTTGAAAGCACTCCTTACTACAAGTAAAACAAAATAAATAAATAAATATATAAATACAGCCATAAAAGTTGGAAGTGAATATTGAAGACGTTATAAATTATGTCTTAGGCCCAGTTGCACAGGATTCACGGTAAGTTCATCGAAAATCAATTCATCGAAAATCAATTCATCGAATGATCAATTCATCGAATGATCAATTCATCGAAAAAAAATATTTTGTAAATATTTGAGAGGAATGCCGAGGGGATCGGAAAGCCAAAAAGCAGTGGGCAATAAAAGTTGACAGACTACACTTATTAAATAACTATCATACTTGGTCCATTAATAATTTTTAAATTTTCCATTCAGAAAATACGCCAGGTAAAAGATACCTATTGGATTATTTTGAAATCGAATAGGGCTCCTTAGATCAAAAAAACCCGGATAATGGGATCATCAATGTACTTAATACACCCATTCTTAAAGAGTCTATACCACCATCCTCAAGGATTATAAAAATGGTATTTCCCCATCTGTTAAGTCTTAAGGGTTTTGTGTTATGGACATAGTTTTACTATTAATATTTACTATACCACACATGATTTGTTTAATGTACGGTGATTCTAAACAGGTGGCATTGTTATGTTAGTGTGAGTTTGTTTTGTCATTAAACTAGATGATGGGTAGCTCGCTTCGCTCGGCTTCTTCTAACCGAAACCTTACTAACCTAACCTAACCTAAGATAGTGTTTTGACATTAAATTAGAAGATGGGTAGCTCGCTTCGCTCGGCTTCTTCTAACAAAACCCTTACTAACCTAACCTAACCTAAAATAGTGCTTTGTCCTTAAACTAGAAGATGGGTAACTCGTTCCGCTCGGTTTTAGACTTTTACTAACTAAACCTAACCTAATTACCTTGTTTTTAGGCGCATAGTACTTTATTTTCCCCCATATTAGCCCAATTGAAATGCGTATCATTGTGTATGAATTTATAAAAATTATTTGCGTGCAATTGCCCATAACCTGTCTTATTAAACCTTAAAAACAAAACATTTATTTCTTTTATTATATAAGTTTTCTTATTATATTTCTTTATTTATATTCAAACACTATGTCACTTTATTTACCTTTTTTTAAACCATATAAAAAAATTTACGCAATTATTTCTTAGTCTGTCTACTTTTATTGACCACTGCTCTTTTGACTTTCCGATCCCCTCGGCATTCCTCTCAAATATTTACAAAATATTTTTTTTTCGATGAATTGATCATTCGATGAATTGATCATTCGATGAATTGATTTTCGATGAATTGATTTTCGATGAACTCGTCGGTTACCGTTGCACAGTAACCGCTTAAGTTTTTATTTAGGCTTAAGTTTTAGTTTATGGTTTAGTTGTTGCACAGTTTCAGTTTTTGGTTTAAACTTAAGTTTAAACAGGAAAATACTTAAGCGGTAGATTTGTTTGGTTTAAGCCAAAATAAACTGTCAAATAGGACAGGTTATGTGTCATATTAAAATTGATTAATTTGATTGAATGAAAATGTTATATATTAATATATTTCGCCGCATACCCGTCTATAGGCACCGACAATATTAATCAATGGGATGATGAAAAAATTTACTTTAGTAAATAGTAATATTAAGTAAATAAAGTTATAATTCAATATTATATCATATTAAACATTTAATTAACCATCCTGCTAATAGGTAAGTTAGTGCCTTGGTACACAAATACCTAATATTTTATGAAATAATATTTACAGGAACCAAGCATTCACTTCAATACAAATCCTACGATATTATATTATTGGAAGTATGTTAATGGTAAGGGAGTTTACTGGTTGCCATAAATCTACATCTTCAACAGATATAGGAAAAATATCGAGAAATATCGCAATTTGTACCTTGCGTTATCAATATATTAAAATGCCTAATATTCAAATGGAACAGTGTAATGTACGCCAAGACTTTTGCTATATCGCACGGTTTTCTCGAGTTATGGGAGCAATTGATTGAGCAATCTTAATCCAGATCTAGAAACAGATGTTAATTTTATAAACAATATATTATCTGTCTCATTTTGTAATACGTAACTAACAGGTAAAGTTCATTTTTTATGTTGTATATTGACAATACATTTATAATATTATCATAGTATTGGTTCACACGGATACGCCAAAGTCTGTTTACACCACAACAGTCACCAAAGTAACCAGATCTAGTTTCGTATTACAAATTGAGACGGGTTATACCTAACACAGTAATAAATCAAAACAGAAAATATAATGATAACATTCCAGTTAGGAACAATAATAAATGTTTATTTTTCTAATTTATAATGTACTATAAATAATAAAATTCTTTATAAATGTAAATATCTTGTCTATGACCTGCCGGTAATTTAAAATTTATTAATTCTAACTCTTTCTCTGAGCATTCTGCCATTGAACCACCTCCAGTCACTTTGTGTATACTTATTGTCGGCATTTTTTTTTTTTTTTTCTTGTACATGTTTTATGTAGTTTTCTTTTATATATATATATATATATATATTTTAATATTCTGCTTCTCTGTAAGAGTGACCGATTACATTGTTAAATTCATCATGTATGTTCGTCCAAGGAGATTTTTTTTCTACCACCACATTTAATTTAATTTTTTACACACAATAATGTATTTATATTTTTTAAATAAATTTTATAGAAGACCAACTCATCTAATAAGTTCGTCGTACATTTATTTTTACGTTTTGTTTGCCGTATTTTCCATTGCTGGTAAAATTTACATTATTTGTATAATAAACTACTTGACAAGTGACATTGACACATAAGATTGACAGTTATGTTTATATTGAATTTCAAAATTCCCCCGCCAAATATTCATTTTCCATATTACCAACTTTGTGAATTTATCACATCAGTTGGCTTAGCTAAGTATTTTTATATTTTTGACTGTGCAACATCTAGCGCTTAAGTATTTGGTTTAAGCTTAAGGTTTAGCTAAACTCATACTTAAGTGGTAACTGTGCAACTGGGCCTTAGTCTGCATTGGTCCAAGTTAAATTATTTATGCATAAATCAGTCAATATTACTCGCAATGAACTTTATTCAAATTTGAATCTACTGTAATTTTGAATTTTGTTGTAATTTTCATACATATTGTGCAAACAAATTAGGTTTATCCATCTTTTGATCTTATAATCTCCCATTGAAATTCACAAAGTTGAATATTTAGCGCTGTTTTGTACCTTAAATAATAGATACTACATCTCACATAGTTGAAAACAACAAAATAAGACAACGACGAATAGGATATGTTAAAATAAGTTCGTCAACTTGATCTAGGGTCTTTCTGAATACTCAATAGATCTGTCAAATGATATTTTTTGTGAGGACTATACTGTTGGGCCAAGATACTTGATTAAGGATACAAAGAAGTAGAAAGACAAAGTCACAAATGAAGAGGTGCTTAGGAGGATTGGAGAGAGACCGTGTCTGATGAATGCTCTAAGTAAAAGAAGAAATTATTGGATCGGACACATTCGGGTCTATTCTCTAAGCATGTTAAAATCTTAACGTCAGAAACTGACGTTAATTTTTTTAACATCATTTTTAACCTAAATGCTATTCGCTAAACATATATGTGTTAAAATTATAGCGCGGTGGCGTTAAAATAGCCAGTTAACGTTATACAATAAGCGCCTACCGAAACGGTGGCTTTAAAAGTTAACACTAGTGTTTAGTTTGCAAAAATGGCTGATCCTATTTAAGTAAATGTCATGGTATTTAAAAAAAAAATGAATAAAACACAAGACGGTAGGAATATTAATCAACTTTCTATTTCTTTTTAAAGTGAATTCTTTACAGTAGAGATAAGAATGACGCTTCATAATTTTTGTTATACAAGTAACCCAGACGCAAGTTCAAGTAATTGTATAAAAAGGAAGTAAATGGAGTATTGGAGAGCAGTTTTGGTTTTTGTTGAGACACAGAACTTAAAATTATAATCCTCTGAAAGCTACTAAACTTCACTTATGCCTCCGCCGTGTTTCGAAATATCGCAGTACATTTTAATGGTGTATTATTTGAAGAAACAATTAACGGGATTGATAATGACGATCACAACAGTGTTATTCCAGGGTAGAAATAGCGTAATAAATCAAATTTAATAATTAATATCACCGAACACCTTTTTAAAAATAGAATGAACATATAATTCACATATTAAAAAATTAGATAAACTATTATAATACAATGTAGTATATAAATTGACTAAACAAAAGTTGAATAAAGTTATATTTTTATTTAATACACTGTGGAAACCAGTTATAATGAGTAGTATCACAGGACCAAACATTTCTGTTCCATTTTTAAAATAAATTTCGCCACTGAATATTTAATTCAAAACCGAAATATTAGGTTAAGATTCTCTTGGCATTTGACTAAATAAATACTCAAAATTAAAATTCAACGAAACAGCGCATGCGCGTGCAGTTAATATTAGCCTCTATTCGCGACTGCAAATAATAGTGAGACATCTGGTGTTGACTGGCTAAATTAAACAGAAGCGTATATTTGGATAATATTTGTAGAGTGTTGTGCTGCAGTTTATGTGAATTAAGAAGTATTTTAAAATATAGTGACTTACATACAGTGCTTTTTTGCCGAAATATTGTTTGAACAGATAAATATTAAGAAAAAACTTCTGACATATACGCTTCTCGGCCGCCATTAGCTGTTGTATGCAGCGCCGCCAACGTTAGTTTCAGTCGCGAATACAGGGTGAGTTAGCGCCTCGCGTTAAGAAATATTGTATTAACGCTTACCTTAACAAATGCTCTTACAGAATAGCATTTTTGGATAATGACGTTAGACATGGAGTTAATATAAAAATATTAACCTGACGCTAATTTTAACGCATTTCTTACAGAATACACCCGATTATCAGACACAGGACTCAATACCATACTGGAGGGCTTAGTAGATGGGACTGTAGGGGTAGACCTAGACTGGCCTACATTGGACAGTTGATGGAGGAGTTAGGCTACCTCTCCTACGTCCAACTAAAAAGACTGGCCCTGGATCGATACTCTGAAGAGCTGCTCCAAATCCTTAGATTGAAACCGCAGAAGAAGATAGATGCATGATCTCGGTATTTGTTGATGTCATTTAGTGCAGCGTTTCTCAACCGGGGGGCCGTGAATGCTTCGTCGAGGGGCCGCGAAGTCATATAAGATCGAAGCTTGAAATTATAATAGAAAAACGCTCAATTTTGTAAGATATATTCATAAATATATGACATTTATATTCATTAAAATATAACTTTTAAACATAAATAAAATAAATATACTTATTTTCACAACTAATTTAAACTAATTAAAACGGTTCGCGTTGGAGGTACTTCAAGTACTTTTAAGTAGGTACGACTTGAATGTGCAATATTTTTTCGTATGCTTACTAAAGAGTAAGGATGCGAAAGTGTTCAAAATGGAACGCAACTTTGAACACTTGTAAATAAAAATACTTGCAAGGCATTATTAGTAACCGTATAGATATTAACCGTAACAGATATTAAAAACATGTTTATATAAAAGTTGTTTCTTTTCCAAAGCTTTATCCAAATATACCCAACACTACTTCCGGTTTATTCTGGAAAATTTAAATACTACCATCCAATTATTTAGGTAAACACTGGTCACCAAATTTGTTTCCTAACTTGCTGAGACATCGTCTTTTCGAGAAAAATCGTGTTTCCTCTATCCTGATACACCTTGTGATCCCTCCCTTTCTATCTCTTTCTCTCTCTCTCTCTCTCTCTCTCTCTCTCTATATATATATATATATATATATATATATATATATAGGGGGGCCGCAGACAATATTTACGTTATTTTGGGGGGCCCCATGCCAGAAAAGGTTGAGAAACACTGATTTAGTGCATACATAGAAAGAATCTCGTAAATTCAACAACCTGCTCGCCGATTTTCAAAAATTTTAACAATCGGTTCTTCACTTCATATATGAAATTAATATTTATGTAACTAATGTATATATTCTGACCTATATTGGAAAATATAAGTCAGAATAATGTGTGAAATAAAATGCGTTATCTTCATGGGAATATAGACACTTGCAAGTTGTGAAGTAATTGTAACAGTGACACAACTGTCAGATAAGGGCCCCAGCGCTACCAACTGTCAATAATAACTATCTACTGGAATATAATGCTTAGAAAATAAGAGTTAAAAGTTAAAAGAACTAGAATAATTTTTGTTATAATATAGCAATTACTTATTGCTACTGAGATAGAAGACGGATCTAATAAGATTTTATTGAATTCACTAATAAGATTTTATTGAATTCATTTGTAATACACAAAATATGAAAATCAATTACTAAAAAACACAGTTTTGAAATACACAGAAAACATTGACAGATAATTGTTTTTTCATGGCACTCTCAGTTTATATTTTTACTTTTTATTATAACACTTCCTCCAAAAGTAAAAATAAAAAATGGGAGTAATAATTTAAATTTACTTCGTTCTTCGTACACCAATACTTTCACGTAGCAAATTAAATCGGACTCGTTCAAGTGGCTTCGTCAACAAATCAGCTAACTGGTTCTTGCTGTCAATGTGCTCCAGTTTAAGTTCACCATTCAGGTATCTTTCACGTACATAGAAGTGTCGAACCTCAATGTGTTTGGAGCGTTTGTGAAATTCTGGATTCTTTGCCAGCTTTACGGCACTAGCATTGTCAACATAAAGTGTTGAGGGCGATTCTGGCATTTCAATCAATTCAGACAGTAAACGTTGTATCCAAATTAGTTCTTTGGCTCCTTCACTCGCCGAGATTATCTCTGCTTCAGTTGTGGAGGTAGCCACCACCTTTTGTAACTGACTAGTCCACGATATGGCTCCACCAGAAAATGTCGCGACTATTCCTGTCGTTGAACGTCGTGTCTTCTTGTCACCAGCGAAGTCAGCATCGCTGTAGACTTTTAGTCCTTCTTCTTTGTCATAGATGATGCCATGCTTCATAGTTCCTCTCAGATATCGAAATATGCGTTTTACATTATTCCAATCTTGAACAGTTGGCTTCTCCATAGCTCGAGCAGCTTTATTCACTGCAAATGCGATATCTGGACGTGACACTGTCGTGAGATACATGAGACAACCTACTGCCTCGCGATAAGGTACATTTGATGAGACTGCTTCATGTAGATCACTTTCTTCACGGCTAACAGGAGTTGAGACTGCGTTTGATTCAGCCATTCGAAACCTTTCTAATATTCTTTTTGTATAATTTTCTTGACTAATTATAATTGTTCCGTCTTCATGTTTGATTTTCATGCCAAGAAAATTGTCGAAAGAACCTGTCGTCGTTTTAAATTCTTGTTGCAAATTTTTCAGAAAAACAGCAATTTCTTCTTTATCACTACCAACAACTAAACCGTCATCCACATAGATTGCGACATAGAGATATTTTTGGTTGTGCTTCCGGTAAAAGAGACAAGGATCTGCAACACTGTTTTGGAAACCCGATTTTTTCATAAAATCTATAAATCGTTTGTTCCAACAGCGTGGTGCCTGTTTAAGACCATACAGACTTCTTTTCAAGAGACACACACGACCGGTACCGTCATCGAAACCTTCCGGTTGCTCTAAATATATGTCCTCTTCAAGTATGCCATTTAAAAAAGCCGTCTTGACATCGAATTGTTCTACATGCATATTCTTCGCAGCAGTTATAGCTAACAGGGTCCGAATTGTTTCATAACGTGCAACAGGACTAAACGTTTCTTCGTAGTCGATTCCTGGCCTTTGGACATAGCCCTTTGCTACCAATCGAGCTTTAAAACGAGTACTTCCATTACTTGCAGTTTTCTGACGTAGAACCCAGCGATTTTGCAGAACTTGTGTATTCTTCGGACGTTTGACTAACAACCACGTGTCATTTTCATCTAGAGAATCCATTTCTTCTTTAATGGCCTGCATCCACAACTCCCTCTGGTTCGATTTCATTGCTTCAGAGAATGAGTTTGGATCATTATATTCATGAGCAGCAGCTCCAGCCATCATCAAGAAATCATCACTCTCCATCCAAGCTGGTTTCTTTCGTTGCCTTCTGCTTCTTGAGTTTTCTTTATCAGGAACTTCAGGATTTTGCTTCGTTGATTCTTCAGTTTCTTCAGTATTATCAAAATCTTGACTTCCTCCAGAATTAGACGCCATGTCAAACTCTTCATTTTCGCTTCTATTTTGATTTTCATTGTTGTGGGACTTGACTTCTTCCGGCCCTTTCTTCTTTTCGGATGACAAATTTGGACAATTTGGAGTCGGAACCTCTTCTCCAGGAACTTCAAATTCCACTGTATTGCATACAACTTCTGGCTTGAATCTCACATCATGACTCATGATTACTTTCCGTTGAGAAGGAATCCATACTCGAAATCCATCCTTGTCGTTGACATATCCAACAAGTTGACCGAAAATAGCTTTTTCGTCAAACTTTTTGCGGAAATTCTTGTTTACATGAACGTAACATCCAGTGCCGAAAATTCTAAGATGATCCAGTCTTCCTACAGGTCGATTGTACCACAGCTCATAAGGGGCTTTGTTCTGGTCTGATGATTTTCCAGTTCGATTTAAAATATATGCTGCAGTGTTGTAGGCTTCTGCCCACAATCCTTTAGGCAATTTTCTTGCATTCAACATAGAACGTGCAACTTCCACAATGGTGCGATTTTCGCGTTCCGCTGCACCATTTTGTTCAGGTGTGTAAGGTGGAGGAATCAATTGTTCTATTCCTCTGCTTGCGAGCAGTTCAGCAACTCTCTTGTTGTCAAACTCCTTACCTCCATCACATCTGAATTGCTTGACAACATGTCCGTTCGTCCTGGCTTCATTTAAAAATTGCTCCAGCACGTCACATACTTCACCTTTTTGTTTTAGGAAGAAAATTCGACGAAATTTGCTAAAGTCATCTTTAAAACATACGTAATAACGTGCTCTTCCAAAAGATTCCGTAGACATCGGCCCGTTGACATCTGCATGAATCAATTCGCCAGTAACTGTTGGTCGATTCATTCGTTGTTTAAATGGTAACCTATGCATTTTACCCAGCGCACATCCATCGCAGAATTCTTCCTTGCAACCTTCCACGTTGATGTTCATTTTCTTCAAAATGTTTTTCACATGTTGTTTATTTTGGTGACCAAATCTCTCATGATACACTTGCAATGTGTTGGAAGATGTAACCAAATTTACTTGAATGGCTTTATTTGGTTTTACAATACGCATATCGAGCACGTACAGACCATTTTTGACATAACCGGTCATTTTGATATTCCCATTAACTTTTTCTCGAATTGTAAAATTTTTGTCATCGATTGTCACGCTGTATCCATTCATTGTCGCTGCTCTGACAGAAAACAAATGCGCGCTTGCTTCAGGGACATACAAAACATTTTTCATTTCAGCAAAATACCATTTATTGTTTCGTCGGACTTGAATCTTAATTGTTCCCTGGCCATGCGCATACATACTCACATCTTGTTTTCCGAGTAAGATAACTTCAGGAACAGCAAATTCACAATACGAAACAAAATACTGTTTATTGGGAGTAATGTGCTTGGTAGCGCCACTGTCACAATACCATTTATTTGCATCAATGAAATTTTCAATTGACGCGCTCATGGCATATGAAACGAATACAGAATTGCCATTCTGTTGTTTGCACTGTTGCTTTTTATTGTTGCTACCTGTTTTCTTTTGCGTACATTCTGCTGCCCAATGCCCCAATTGTTTACACTTGTTACATGGAAATTTTCGCTTTGCCAATTCTATTGACGATTTAGTTTTTGCAGCATTTTGCTTCTTCTTGTAGTCACCAGACGTCATGAAAGCAGTTGCTTCTGTTGTGCTTTGATCACGCAGCTCAATCGTGCACAATTTCTCAATAAGTAAATTCAGACTTTGATTTTCTGATGGAATCGTGTCCCAAAGATCCTTAAAATTGTCATATTCTTTGCCTAATGTGGATAAAATTCTTCCATTCAATATTCTTTCCGACAAAGTATTCTCTTTGTGTTTGGCTAATTCGTCGTTTAGATCCACGAACAACTTCTGCAATTTGGCAACGTGTGTGCTAATGTCTTCATTTTCATCACGTTTGACCCGAAAAAATGCTTCAATCAGCATGTTCAAGCGTTGTGTACTACTTCGTTCAAACCGTGCCCGCAATTTGTCCCAAATATCCTTCGCGTTATTGCACGTTAACACGAGCTCGGCCACTGGTTTGCTCAGCGCACTTGCTACCAAACTTGCCGCTTTCGCGTCGTCTTTTTGCCAATCCGCATACGCCAACTTTTCTTCGTTTGACGACTTCTCGGACAACTGGATACGTTCGCGTACACCACTAACAATGTCCTCAAGCCCATATGACCGCAGTACCATAGAAATATGCCATTTCCATTTTGCCCAGTCATCAGGCCCGTCGAGTTTACCTACACGTACTTTGTAGTCGCTACTGGTAGACATTTTTTTTCCTTTTCTTAAATAGGTTAATTTCTTTAACAAATACACTAACTTGTCAATCAGTTTTCATTCAAAGAAAAAACAACATTATTTTCTCAATTCTACGTGGCCTGGGCCCATAACCTAATAAGATTTTATTGAATTCACTAATAAGATTTTATTGAATTCATTTGTAATACACAAAATATGAAAATCAATTACTAAAAAACACAATTTTGAAATACACAGAAAACATTGACAGATAATTGTTTTTTCATGGCACTCTCAGTTTATATTTTTACTTTTTATTATAACAGGATCCAACTGATGACCAAAAAAATTGATGTAAAGTGTGAATATTCACACATTTCAGGGTTTCGCAGGTATATAATAAGTGAAGGCGGCATGCTGAGTGTGTAGACAAATTTTACTTTGTAGTAATCACGGCAAAATGAACGATATTTTTAAAATAATTTATCGTCTGCTAATCATATAATAAGACTGGTTATTAAATTTACGCTCTTAAGAATTAAATGCAACATTTGTCTCGAAACCCTTCGTTTCCAGCGCATTTTAGTTTACGACACCAGTGCTCTAACCATTACGCTATCGCACGCCTTGCATGTGGGTGTCTTACATTGGTATAACTTTTGTACTTTGTGAACCAAAAACCACAAAAAATGCGTTATTTTCCGAAAACATAATCTGATCAAAAATTCCTGTTGTACTATTTCGGTTCAAACCAATATACATTACTTAGAATTTTTTTAGATTTTTAGTTTAAACCATCTTGGCTACAGGGTGTGGGACAAAAATTTTTTTTGCACAATTTTGGCAAAAATCGCATCAAAATAATTTATTTTGCAAAAATAAAAATTTGATCGTTAATCCACGTACTAAGGGCTTTCATTTGATACCCTAATCAGAATTTAAAAAAAATATTTTTGTTTTCGATGAGCACATATTTGTTTATATTTTTAGGGGGATATGTTTTTTAGATGTTTTAGTATTTTTCCTATGTGCGGGTCAAAGAGTTGTATAAGCATGCCAAATTTCAACTCTCTAGGTTTAGCCGTTTGGCTACAATTTTTACCGAACAGACAGACAGACAGACAGACAGACAGACAGACAGACAGACAGACAGACAGACAGACAGACAGACGACAAAATGACGGTATATAGGTTTTTTTGTCATACCTACAAAACCCTAAAAAGGAAAACGGATCCAAGAGTGACAAAATAAATAAGCAAATAAACATTTTCCGCCTTCCACATAGTTGCGCCGGTGGCAGGCACCACTCTCTAGGGCCATGCCCTAGTTACTATATTTGGTCCCCTTTGTGGCGTTTCCTATCGGTATCTTCCGCGTGGAAAATGTGTTAGTCTGTCTGTCTATTTTCTTAGAATATATTCAGCCTCATATTTGGTGTCCACGCGTTTCAGATGATGATATGACAATATTATTTAAAAAAACTATTTTTGTCTGTCTGTCTGTTTATTTGTCTGTCCGAGATTTACGCGAAAACAGCTGGACATATTTTCACGTAATTTGGTATGATGATAGAGTAAACCCAAACATAAGCTATAAGGTATTTCAAAATTTTTATTCTAGGGGGGTGTTCCGGGGTTAAAACTGTTTATCAACCGTTTTCGAGTTGTGATTTTTTCTAATTCACAATTTTCACAAATTATGTAAATTATGCCATTACAAAAATTGTCATAATCTCAAAACGCATTAAACGATTAAAGCCCCAAATTTTTTCTAGACTAAATAAACTACGAAGAAACCAAAAATTCTAATCCGAGGTCGCTGTCTCTAATCATTTTTGACTTGTGATTTTTTTTAATTCAGAATTTTCACAAATTATGTAAATTATGCCATTACAAAAATTGTCATAATCTCAAAATACATTAAACTATTAAAGACCCACATTTTTTCTAGACTAAATTAACTACGGGTAATCCAAAAATTTCAACCACAGGAAATCTCTAACCGTTTTTGAATAGTGCTTTTTTAAATTCACAATTTTCAAAAATAATGTAAATTATACCATTAAAAAAATTGTCGTAATCTCAAAATGCATTAAACGATTAAAGCCCCAATTTTTTTCTAGACTAGATAAACTATGAAGAATCCAAAAACCCGAGGTCGCTGTTTTTGATCGTTTTTGAGTTGTTTTTTTTTTTTTAATTCAGAATTTTCACAAATAATGTAAATTATGCCATTAAAAAAAATGTCGTAATCTCAAAACGCATTAAACGATTAAAGCCCCAGTTTTTTTCTAGATTAAATAAAGTACGGAGAATCCAAAAATTTGAACCGGAAGTCGCTATCTCTAACCGTTTTTGAGTTGCACTTTTTTTTTAATTCACAATTTTCACACAATAATGTAAATTGTCTTAATCTCAAAACGCTTTAAATGATTAAAGCTTCAAATTTCTTCTAGATTGAATAAACTACGGAAAATCCAAAAATTCTAACCAGAGGTCGCTGTCTCTAACCGTTTTTGAGTTGCACTTTTTTTTAATTCACAATTTTCACAAATAATGTAAATTGTCTTAATCTTAAAACGCGTTAAATGATTAAAACTTCAAATTTTTCTAGACTAAATAAACTACGTAGAATCCAAAAATTCTAACCAGAGGTCGCTGTCTCTAACGGTTTTTGAGTTGTACTTTTTTATAATTCAAAATTTTCACAAATAATGAAAATTGTCTTAATCTCAAAACGCTTTAAATGATTAAAGCTTCAAATTTCTTTTAGATTAAATAAACTACGGAAAATCCAAAAATTCTAATTGGAGGTGGCTATCTCTAACCGTTTATGAGTACTTTTTTTATAATTCACAATTTTCACAAATAATATGAATTGTTGTAATTTCAAAATGTGTCATACGATTAATACCCCAAATTTTTTTAAACTTAATTATTAAAACATTTACTAGTGGAGACTCCAGGGTGGGCAAGTGTCCTTGTCCCTTGTCTATTGTCCCTTTTCGCATCATGACTTGAGCAAATATTATCTAAAAAAATTCTAACTAAAATGATTTTAAATGTATTGCATATCCATTGTATTTATAAAGTATTAATAAATGCTTTTATTTGTGACAAATATTTTTGTTTTTCATTGAAAACAGATGTTAGTGACGCAATTAATTGCTATATTTATCGAGTGATCAGTTCGCATCCCTGATATAATCTGTGAAGAGCTAATACAACATATTTACCCCCGGTTCCAAGGGAAATCACTTATATCCTTCGGGACACAAACATCAACTAGGAAATCAATTTTCTATTACCTACTTCTTTGTGCCATTTTTCAGAAAAAGATTGAGGGAAGTTGTTGACTTTTCACAAACTTACACATGATGTCATCTGTGGCGTCACTCAATTTAAAGAGTGACGTCAACAAAATTCATTCAGTCTAAGGCAGAGTTTCCCAACCTTTTTTCATGGCGGAACGACATGATACCTAGAAAAAAATCACGGACCGGCAAGATTAGAAAGTAATGTGTATCGCAAAAGTTTTATTTTTTTTTTATTGCACTGATTACAAACACAAAAAAAACAACAAATAAAAAATCACATATATAAGGTCGTTAAGGATGAAATTTGTAGTTAATAATATTACCAACTTAAATAGCTTATTATCTGACATTGGCATAATATTTTACCGTTCTGTTTTTTTTTTTACCGACCGCGAACATATATAAGGGAGGTATTGTGATAATACCGTATTGACATTTCGAGATTTCGATGGATCTCCACGAATTGAGGTCCCTACATAACGTTTTGACTATTTTTAGCATGATGTCTGTTGGTCTGTCTGTCCGTCCGTCCGTCTGTTCGTCAGTCTGTCCGTCTGTCTGTCTGTCTGTCTGTCTGTCCGTCCGTCCGTCTGTCTGTTTGTCTGTGTACACGTGCAGAGCAAATTTGGCTGAAAGGATTTTTATGAAACTTCATATTTAAGCTTCTGCCATCAATGGTACGAGTTGATCAACTTTTGGGAAAAAATCGGTTGACTAAAAATGGGAGTTTACTCGTGTCGATTTTAAGATTTTTGTGAATATTTCACAATAGAAAAATATTTCGAAAAAATTTATTGAACAAAAGTTGCTATAAAAGCAATAACTAATAACTTTTATTTGAGACGTTTTTTGATTTCGTCTCAATTTTTTCATACTTATATGTAACGTTTCCATGGTCATGATAAATAATAGTAGTATCTCTGTTAGAGAGTTATTTCTACTCTGCTGCTAGAATGTATTTTTTATAAGTACTTTACGATGGCGGTCGGTCCTGTGGTGGCCACAAGTGATTTTTTTTTTTTTTTGTTGTTGGAAAGTTACTCATCTCGCCTGTTTAAAGAAATCATTGTATGCTCTAAAAAATATCAAAAACTTTTTAAAAAAAATAATTTTGTTGAAAATGGAACGGTCGGAAATACGCACTATTATGAAGTACAGTCTATTCCAAAAGATTAGGCGGAACTAACCAGAATTTTCATTTTTGTAAGTTGTCATTAGCTATTTTTTTATATATTGAAGTTGGCATTTCCTGAACAAAATGATCAAAAGCTTCAATCAATAGGTAAAAGTAACTAGAATTGAAAATCTAGTTCCGCCTAAACCAAAGGAACAGACCTTATGAGTTCTTACGTGGAACTACGGCATCGCAGACTGCGCGAAACATTAATAGTGTATTTGGCTCTAGTGTTACTACGCAGCATACAATATCAAATTGGTTCACCAAATTTCGTACAGGTAACTTGAAAACCAAACAAAAAAAAAAAAAACCTGGCTCGAACACAGCAGAAATATACTGCAACCACTGGACGAAATGATGCAAAAACTTAAAGAAAAACAGCCTAGATTGGTCTACAAATCGACTCCTATCTTATTGCATGATAACGCTAGACCAAACACTGCACAAATGACTGTGGCAAAACTACAGCAATTGGAGTGGGAAAAGCCAATTGATTGATTGATACCTACGAAGCCCTGAAGTGAGAATTCATACATAACAAATTTTTAAATTTATTCAGAAGTGAAATTTCCAGTTGATCAGACAATTTAAGATATAACTTTTCATCAGAATAACTTACATTTCTTAGGTGAACTTACATAAAATTCTAATATCAATTCTAAAAAAAGAACTGTGCCAGCTTCAATAAAATACATACGCATAAAGAGGTTATATATGAAATATTTCATTTCATTTTCCAAGTATTATATGAGATTTTTTCCCAGAAAACATTTTAAGTGAAATAAAATCAAAGTTGATAGATTACGTGAAGACATTTTTTTAAAATATGTCATAATATATCTTAATTCTGCAATGGTTATATCTTGTATAATCCATTTTAAATAAAAATATAGTATTTAATAGGAGAAACTTCCTAAGCGCCCTGACATCTGGTGGCAATTACGAGACATTTTGTTTTGTTCAATGGAGAAATACGTGTTTTTAGGGTTTTGTAGGTATGACCAAAAAACCCTTATACCGTCATTTTGTCGTCTGTCTGTCTGTCTGTCTGTCTGTCTGTCTGTCTGTTCGGTAAAAATTGTAGCCAAACGGCTAAACCTAGAGAGTTGAAATTTGGCATGCTTATACAACTCTTTGACCCGCACATAGGAAAAATACTAAAACATCTAAAAAACATATCCCCCTAAACATATAAACAAATATGTGCTCATCGAAAAAAAAAAATTTTTTTATAATTCTGAGTAGGGTATCAAATGAAAGCCCTTAGTACGTGGATTAACGATCAAATTTTTATTTTTGCAAAATAAATAATTTTGATGCAATTTTTGCCAAAATTGTGCAAAAAAAATTTGTCCCACACCTTGTAACCCAGATGGTTTAAACTAAAAATCTAAATAAATTCTAAGTAATGTATATTGGTGTGAACCGAAATAGTACAACAGGAATTTTTGATCAGATTATGTTTTTGGAGAAAAACGCATTTTTTGTGATTTTTGGCTAATAATGTACACAAGTTATAGCTTTGTAACACACCACATTGGAACGTGTGTGCTGGTGTAGTGGTATTAGTCGTTGATTTTTCAACCAAGTAACCCGATCCGAAAGGGATCGAACCCTGTGAGAGAAGAGACTATATCATTTTTTGTTTTTTTTTTTTTAAATTTTTATATTGTTTAAATTATTTTTTCAATATTCTAGTTATATTTTGGCAAATGTTGCATTTAATTTTTAAAAGCGTAAATTTAATAACCAATGGAAATTGTTTAAATTATAATTTAATTCTGTTTCAATGTACACGAAATCAGAGGGACGGAACTTATAACAACCAATGGAAGCCATAGGCGCAATTTTTAAAATTCTTAATGAACCTTGCTATATATAAAAAAGAATAATACTGCACATATTTAGAAACTTAAATAATGGTATTAGGCGTTCGAATTAAAATTAACAAAAAAAATATTTAAATATAAAATTTGTTTTCGCATCCAAAATAATCATCATTCACTTACTAAATACCTGCAAAACCCTGAAATGTGTGAAAATTTACACTTCACTTCAATTTTTTGTTGTTGTTTGTGTTTTATTTTTGTGAATCATGGCAAAAAACAGTTCATTTTGTTGTGTGCCGCAATGTAAATCGTAGATAAAGAAGAATCCTACTTTAACATTCTATAATTTTCCTAAATCGGAAACAATATCAATTGAAACGACATTTGGAGGTAGAGAGAGTGGATCGTAGGTCTCTGTGGATATAAAAACTAAAAATGGGTAAAACTCCAAGCCCATGCCTGTGCCGAATTTGCTAAATTTGCTCTGCACGTGTACACAGACAGACATAGAAATAATTGTATTTAATTACCGACCGGCAACATATATAAGGGAGGTATTGTGATCATACCGATTTTGACATTTCCAGATTTCAATGGATCTCCACGAATTGAGATCTCTACATAACGTTTTGACTATTTTTAGCATGATGTCTGTCGGTCTGTCTGTCTCTGTACACGTGCAGAGTAAATTCGGCTGAAAGGATTTTTATAAAACTTCATATTAAGCTTCTGACATCAATGGCACGAGTTAATCAACTTTTGGTAAAAATCGGTTAACTAGAAATGGGAGTTTACTCGTGTCGGTTTTTTTTGCGAATATTTCACAACAGAGAAATATTTCGAAAAAATGTATTTAACAAAAGTTGCTATAAAAATAATAACTAATAACTTTTATTTGAGAAATTTTTTGAAAAACGAACAACACAAAACTAACTAATAACATAAATCACTAAAATTAATGAAATTAAAAAGAGATACCTGAAGAAATCCAAATTTTTGCTATGAAGAAAAATTTTATAAAACCATTGTATATAATTTATTGTATTTTCATTGTAAATATTGTATGAATTTATATTTAGTATTTAGCTGGCTAATATGAGAAACTTTTATTTGAGACATTTTTTAATTTTTTTTTTTCCGAAATGTTATCTATGTTTATTGAAGTATCTATTTTTTCATACTTATATGTAACGTTTCCATGGTCATGATAAATAATATCTCTGTTAGAAAAAATTGGGCCACGTTGTTTCTACTTTGCTGCTAGAATGTATTTTATACAAGTATTTTGTGATGGCGGTCGGTCCTGTGGTAGCCACAGCTGATTTTTTATTAATATATTTACCATATTTTTATTGATATTATATTGACAGACAGTCAAAAATAATTAAAAATACAATGAAAAACTAAAAATTTCCTTGAAATATCTTTAGAATAGTATATTATTACTTATCTTGTAAATAGTAGATTACTTTTAAATAAAAAGCATATAAAAGCTTGGAAAATAAGAAAATACAACTCGTGTTCATTTTCACCATGTAAACAAATGTATGCGGCGTTTACCCCGCATACCCAGACTGCACGCCACTGATAAAATTTAGAAGAAAAAGAAGAGAAAAGTAAATTTATTTATTTTTTATTTTAAAAATTTCTAACAGATAGATTTCCAATTTTCCTTCTAGAAAAATCAGTTTTTATTGAATATTTAAATACTAATTAATGACATCCTTGGAGGGGGAAGTTTGCCAGCCATTAAGGCGCAAGTATAATTTCCAACACCTGGGTCATCAAATACCATATTCTTTTTTTCATCCAACCAATCCACATAATATATTTCATTGACTATCTAAAATAGATTAAAATATTAATATATTGAGTAGGGGAGCGAAGGGTAATTGCGAACATCGGGCAATGCCGAACACCCACTTATGTCCCATACAGACATCGCTTGGGTTTCACCGACCATTAAGTTTGAAAGCTAAATGCGCCACTTTTGCCCAGTTCAAGCGTGATAAACTTAGGTAATCATTTGTAAAAGTTATGGCGACTAAAAAATTTTCCCGTGTTGCGATATTATTTCGCAGTATGCTATATTAAGGTAAATTGATAATATAAGTTAAGATTTTGCAAAATTTTCACAAGGGTTATGATTGTTAAGTTGTTGTCCGCCCCTATGCATAGCAGCTTTGAGATATAGGTGTTTGTTTATTAACTATAACCTAAAACAATTTCGATAAACATTTCGGGCAATGCCGAACACGCTTTTCGGAATTACCCGACATGTACTGTAGTGCATTAGATAATAATAATTTTATAATTCATTATAATTTTATAACATCTATTAATATCTAATCATATTTGGCTTTTTTGCCTAACAAACGTGAAAGAACGACTGGAAAATGTTCTTGGTCAGAAGACAATATAAATTCTGCAATAGCAGTGTGTAGGGAATATGATAAAATGAAATTTAGTATCGCTGTGTTGGCTGTGGAGGCTGGATACACAAGCTCTACAGTGGAGTGAATACACCAACAAACTATATATGTGATTTTTGTACATTATATTAATATTTTATAATTACTCTATTTGGGTTCGTGACTTTTTCGCTCCGTTCGGTATTACTCGCCACCTGTACAGCATTGCCCGCAACCTTCGGGTAATGCCGAAATTGCAATGTATTTAATAAATGCTACATATATGTTTTCCTAATATAACTGGGTTGCTTCATTTGCTAAAATTTACTTCCTTAGGGTTTTCTTTGTTATCTATGGCAAGTTGTATGACCGTAATTTCAATAGTTTAATAATTATCGATATTTTCCCTTAAGTGTTCGAAATTACCCTTCGCTCCCCTACCACTGTCTATCTTTGAGGTATGGATGTTCAGAATGTTCAAGTTAATTTGGAACTATTTCTAACTGTTTTTAGCTACGACTTCTTCAGCTTATATGCGTCCCACAGTTGTCTCATCGAACCGTAGTATTTATTAACGTACGCCTACTTTAAATTAGGCATAGGCCTTTCACTCCAAAGAGTAAAGTTTTAGGTTTACAACTTCCACTATGACCAAATCTGAGTTGAGAATAGTAATACATTTATGGTGTGATACTTTTTACTTGCCCGACCTTAATATATAAGGGGCAAGTATTGTAATCGCGAAAATTTTCGATGTCGAGATTTTGACTGATGACCACGTTTCATGGTCCATGGAATCCTGCCGTCCGTATGTGTGTGTGTCTGTGTGTGTGTGTGTGTGTCTGTGTGTGTGTCTGTTTGTCTGTGTCTGTGTGTCTGTGTGTCTGTGTGTCTGTGTGTCTGTGTGTCTGTGTGTATGTGTGTATACACGATAACTCAAAAACGGTTTAACTTAAAGAATTCGTTCTGGCACTAAAAAATTCTCCTAATAACTCGGAAGAACCCTATTGTTTTTTATTAAAATCCGAAACCGGAAACGGAAGTTATTAAAAATTTTAAAAAACTAGTAAACCAAGCCTTGGACAAAAAATTGTATAGGACATAATTTGATGTATTTACCTAAATCTTTAAAAAAATATGTATTTTTTTTTTATTATTATTATTTTTTTTTTCATGGGAGGGCAAGTCTAGCGGAGGTCTTCCTTCGCCACTGGTTTTTATTATTTAAATGAGGATGAATTGATAAAGCTAATAAATAAATATTATTATTATTATTATTATAAGGAGCAAGACAAATAATCATACTCTGACCAGGATTCGAACCCAGGAACCTTTACCACGAGAAACGGGGTCACAACCTTTACGATATAGAGGTCATTTTGTGGATATTTTTAGCTATGAATAAGATTAAATGGATAGACAACTAATATTTTGACGAAGATGTTGATGTCGAAAACAAGCATAAAATTTTTCAAGTTACTAACAAATCCATTTTTTTAAAAATGGAACAACCGAATATTAATATTAAAAAATACACAGGGTTGTTTATGTAAAAAATATTGTTTTTGTAGATAACTCGAAAATTTTGGGCGTAAAAAATACAGTACTCGTTAATCCGGAATTGAGGGCTAGGTTGTTCGAATAACGAGGTGTGTAAATTAAGTAACCGACTGGCATCAAAGCGTTTGATCTGGCAACATTTGGGACGCGGGACTTGGGGGCGGCAGGTGAACATATGATACGCCTTCAGTACGAGTTTGAACTCGCTAGAGTAATTTTGTTGTCCGTAGCGATTTTTTTCGTGAAACAGTTTTTTCTATTGCATTCTAAAAATGAGTGACATTCATTTCGAGCAACAGTGTGCTATCAAGTTTTGCTTCAGACTTGGGCACAGTGCAACGGAAACTTTTGCAAAACTTCAGCAGGCTTACGGAGACAGTGTTTTGTCAAGGACCCAGTTTTTTTGGTGGTTTAAGGCATTTTCAGAAGGAAGAGAGTTGACTGAAGATGAATCACGCAGCGAAAGGCTTTCATCTTTAAGAACCGATGAAAATGTCGACAGAATAAGGGACCTTGCGTTCAGATCGTCAGAATGATCGAAAAAGAGCTGTATTTGACTCACACTACCATTCATCGGATTTTGACCAATGAATTGAAGATGTCACACAGCAATTTCATTAAACGAGTTTTTGTCCAGTAAAAACATTCCTGTGGCTCATCAGCCTCCTTATTCGCCTAACTTGAGTCCTTGTGACTTTTTTCTCTTCCCAAGATTGAAAAATCACCTCAAGGGACAAAATTTTGGGACACTCGAAAACATTCAAACGTCCGTAAACGACCAGCTGAAAGTTATTCCAGTATCCGAGTTCCAGCACTGCTATGAGGAGTGAAAGAACCGTCTCCAGCGCTGTGTGGCTTCCCAAGAAAGATATTTTGAAGGATACAATATTGAATTGTAATTCTATTCGAATAAAAAAAAAATAAATAAATAATCAGTCCGGTTATTTAATTTACATACCTCGTATCTAAGGCCTGGATTAACTGAAATTATCTAAAGCAGTGGCGAATTGAGACATCCGCTAGACTTGCCCTCCCATAAAAAAAAAAATAATAATAATAAAAAAATAAATATTTTTTTTAAAAAGTTTTAGGTAAATCTTCAAAAATACATCAAATTATGTTCTATACAAATTTTTGTCCAAAGTTTGGTTTACTAGTTACGATTTTTTTTAAATTTTAAGTTTAATATCTTCCGTTTCCGGTTTCGGATTTTTATAAATAACAATAGGGTTCTTCCCAATTAATAAGAGAATTTTTTAGTACCAGAACGAACTCTCTAAGTTAAACTGTTCTTGAGTTATCGTGTATACACACACACGCAGACACACACACACACACACACACACACAGACACACAGACACACAGGACGGCACTTGGTTATGGTCCAGGGAATCCAAAAAACCTATTTTCGTGGTCATCAGTCAAAATCTCGACATCGAAAATTTTCGCGATTACAATACTTGTCCCTTATATATTAAGATCGGACAAGTAAAAAGCAGTAGAAAGTGAATTAAAACTCCGTTTACAGGAACAAACAGTGGCGGGACGTCCATGGAAGCAAGAGAAGCAGTGCATCTCTTGCTCAATCAAACTGAAATACTTTTTAACGAGGTTCTGCTACTGTATTATACATTTAATCGTACACCTTATAGTTTTGGTACTACTATTTTAAGTGATATTGTTTGATTCGTATCGTGTTTTGTTTGAGTACCACTGGTTTAAGGTGTAATTTAATTTTCAATGTGACATTTCATAAACTAGTTTATAATAACATGCACAGTTTCACCAGTATTATTACCATTCATATGCAAAAGTTAGGTGAGTAACTCATCAAACGCTAACTTACCAAAGTGGATTTGCCTTTTGCATATGTTAACCAATACTAACATTTGTAGAAAAAATATTAAAGTACTATGTTACAGATTTAATTCAATCTATTCAGTATAGTATTAAGGTATAGGTGATCACATCGCAACAACAAAAATTTAAGAATAACCGTATATTTTGGGAAATTAGCAGAATTGAAGGAATATAAATATTTTTGCGTTGGCTCAGTGGCGTAGCGTGGGTTTCAGCCGCCCGGGGCGGATTCCAATTTCGCCGCCCCCTTATTTAGGTATTTAAATCTAAAAGGCTCAAAAATTTACAGAATTTGCCGCCCCAAAAAAGAGCCGCCACCACCGCCTCCGCTATGCTACACCATTGAGATTACATAAAATTTTTCGAGTTTCGAGAATGTTCAATAATTTAACAATTAGACCGGGAGCTCATGACAGTTTTTGGTCTCCGATTTCATACAGCATGCCTTTTGGAGGAGAGAATATTTACCCTGTGACAACAAAAAAGGGATGGTACTAAACCCCTGCACGCTTCCCGGTCATAGGGAAAATTGCGTTTCCACTTAAACACAAAATTTTTGTGCTTTTCTCTGATTTAATATTGCTTGCCCTTTTGTCAAAAGAAAGTTATAACAAATTTAAAGTCTTTTAAATATATGCATGCGATTCGGAGGGTCCCAAAGGGCTCAAACGGTCATGTGATCTTGTAATAAAAAAATATGATTTTCCGCGTTTTCATACAGCATGCCTATAATTAAAAGACTTTAAATTTGTTATAACTTTCTTTTGACAAAAGGGCAAGCAATATTAAATCAGAGAAAAACACAAAAATTTTGTGCAAGTGGAAATGCAATTTTCCCTATGACCAGAAAGCGTGCAGGGGTTTAGTACCATCCCTTTTTTGTTGTCACAGGGTAAATATTCTCTCCTCCAAAAGGCATGCTGTATGAAATCGGAGACCAAAAATGTCATGAGCACCCGGTCTAAATCACAACACGCACTTAAAGAAAATAATGAATTGTAGCAAGTTAATTTAGTCCATGTGAATTAGACGACTGATGTTGCAGGTGTTATTAGATAATATTGAACTCTATTCTTTATATGAAAGAATCGATTCTCGCTGAATATTCGTTGTGAACAATCCGAGTACAAAATAAAACGCGGGGAATTACCGCAAGGTAACCATGTCAGACATATATGTCTGATATGGCGCATGTAGAACTTCTTAGTGTCAGACACATATGGCCGACGTGGCGATTAACGTGATAAAGAAAGGCTATTCCCCGGTTCCGTCACATTTAAATAATAAAAAGTTCTGTGCTCATTTTAATCGGTCCGAATTGTAGGTGCGACAAAAATATTAAAAGAAATGGTTCAAATTTTTAGTTCAGATTACAAGATATTATTTATTGAGGACTTTTGCCGCCCCAAAAAAGTGCCGCCCGGGGCGGACCGCACCCCCCGCCCCCACGTCGCTACGCCACTGCGTTGGCTGAAGCGAAATAGCATATTATGTAACAAGCGCAGAAAGTATACATTTGCCGATTGAGAAAGATATTTATAGCAATCTTTCGAAATCGGCAAATGTACTTTATGCGCGTGTCACTTACTATTTTATATACGAACACCTATTTTAAAAAATTCAAAAAATAACAAATAGAAATCATTATGTATGTTAGATTTATATACATGATAGGTGGCTTGTCGTTGCTACGATGTTCATAAACAATTAAACGAATGTCAAAATAATTATTTTAAAATACAGTCTGTTCCAAACGGTAAGGCGGAACTAAATGGGAATTTCGTTCTTTTAGGTTGTCACGAGAAGGGACCTTGCTTGGGTTATTTCATTTTTCATGTTGGAATGTCAAAATTTAAAATTCCAACAATGAAACCATGGAAACGAATGACATATGTCAAAATTTAATAATTTTTTTTACTTATTTTATTGACAAAAAAATAAATAAATGGGAAATTTGTATTAAGAATGACACTTTGTAATAAAAAATCAAAATATAAAGAAAATGACATTTTAAAATGATATTAACCTTAACCAAAAAATGTTTATTGTAAGTATGATTTACAAAGCTTAAACAAAACGGTCGAAAAGCACGATTTAAACGATGAAAGTAACTAGATTGCAAAATCTAGTTCCGCCTAACCGTTTGGAACAGACTGTACATTGGTATTTGTACGTTTTTTTTTTTTTTATTACTTTTATTTAGAGGTGCTTCAACAGCTTGGTTATTAGCACCTCGGGACATTGGTTTACATTATTTTACATTTGATATTGTACTTATTTGTTTAGTTACATTTATATATTTTACATTTATAATTTGTGATATGTTTGTAGTTATATTTTATGAAGATGGTATATATGTTAGATTTTATCGAATAAATTGGCTTCTTTTAGGAATTTGATGATATTGCTTTCATTTTGGTTTGACAGAATTTCGTCTGGATCTGTTGGTAGTTGGTTGGAGCTTCTTGCCATGTGATATTGAGGGCATTCTATTATAATATGCCTTACTGTTAGTCTGGTGTTGCAGGCCTGGCAGTTTGGGGGGTCTTCTCTTTGGAACAGGTGTTTGTGGGTTAATAGAGTGTGCCCGATTCTTATTCTTGTTAATACTATCTGGTCTCTTTTAGTAATGTTGTTTTGGGGTTTACTTCGGTGTAGGTGGATGCGAGTGTTGTACCATGTTTCTTTTGTTTTATTTTTGTAGTGGCTTTTTGTGTCGTAAGTTTGAGGTGGATAGGGGTAGATTTCTTCGTGTATTGCTTCTTTTGCCGCTATGTCTGCTCTCTCATTTCCTGGGATGTTTTGGTGCGACGGAACCCATAAGATTGTGACTTCTTTCCCTTCTGATATGGAGTCGTGTAGATTGTCCTGGATTTTTTGGATTACGGTGTTTCTGTTGAATGTTTGCTGTATGGTGGTGATGGTACTTAGAGAGTCTGTCTGTATTATGAACTTTTGGCCTGGATGGAGTCTTATGTATTTTGTCGCCTGCAGAATAGCAAATGCTTCAGCAGTGAAAACGCTTGTTTGATCTGGTAGGTGGAATTTTTTAATTTCGTTTTCTGTAACTAACGCGGCACCAATACTACCTTGAATGTTGGCCCCGTCAGTGAAGATGGCAATGTGATTTTTGAATTTTGTGATTATTTTATTGTAGGATTGTAGGATGATCTTGGGATGGGTTTCTTTCTTATTGTATTGGGTTAGGGAATTTGTACGTTTGTTAAATAATAATGTATGAAGATGAAGTAAGCAGCGAGGCTGACGAGGAGATACAGGAAGCGGCAAAGAAAATAGTGTTAGAACTCTTGCCGAAAAAGTCAAGAGAAAGGTAATAATATATTTAATAGTACAAGGTGTCTCAAAAGAAATTTTATATTTAGTGGATCGATTAAAAAAAAAGTAAGCCGTATATAGAAAAAATGTTTATTAATTATTAAAATACACTTTTTGGGGATTTATTTCTTAAAAATAATATCGTCTAAATGTAGACCCTCGCGTTCTCGGCACTCATTTAATCGAACAGTAAAATTACTTATGACGTCTCGGCAGATGGACTCAGGGATGGCTGCCATTTCGTGACGGATATTTTCTTTCAAATGCGCCAGTGAAGTCGGTTTATTGGCGTAAACTTTAGATTTAAGATAACCCCATAGGAAAAAGTCCATAGGGGTTAAATCTGGACTGCGTGGAGGCCAATTTATGTCACCTCTCCGGGAGATCAATTTGCCTGAGAAAATTTCACGAACACGTGGCAGAGACATATTGGACGTGTGTGAAGTTGCTTCGTCCTGTTGGAACCATGTTCTTTGGTTATAGCCAGGAAAGTTTTGCAGTTCAGGTACCAAGAAGTTGTCTAACATCTCCACATAACGCTCTGAATTCACTGTAACTGCACGCCCCCTTTCGTCTTCAAAAAAGTAAGGGCCGATAATTCCTCGCGCCGACATCGCAGCCCATACGGTCACTTTAGGCGAATGTAGTGGTTTCTGATGTTTGCGTTTCGGATTCGTTGCACTCCAGTAGCGGCAGTTCTGCTTATTTACGTGGCCATTAAGATGAAAATGAGCTTCATCCGAAAACAAAATGTTGGTAAACGTTGAAAATCGCTCAATCACTTGATTTACGAAATTAAGCCTCTGACTGGCATCTTGGGGCTTTAATTCTTGCACCAATTGAATTTTGTAGGGGTGCAGCTTTAGGTCTTTGTGCATAATGCGATGTAATGATAATCTATGCACATTTAAAGCACTTGCGTGCTTCCGAATTGAAAGGTTCGGGTCGTCACGAACAGACTGATTAACATTCTCCACGTTTTCTACCGTTCTTGATGACCTAGGTCGCCCGGATTTTGATTTATCCAGCGTTGTACCAGTCTCTTCAAACTTTTTAACCCAATGTCGAACGAGAGGAATGCTTGGGGCATCATTTAAGTGGCGAAAACCTAGAATACTGCAGAATTTTCTACGCGCTACAGTCGTCGAATCACCGTTTTTGTAAAACTCTCGCACGCATAACGCGCGGTCTGCTCCCGAGAAACGCTCCATAGCGACTGAATTCCCAAGAGCCAGGCTACCGATTGACATAACCCCCGCGCCCCTCGGATACGTTGCGTTCACGCAGTAAGCTAAATAAATATAAAATTTCTTTTGAGACACCTTGTATATTGTGTAACAGCCAACTCTTTGTTCGAAGGAGGAATTAATTTTAATAGTTTAAATAATTGTCAAATAACAATTAATTACAAAAAATAAACTTAAATGTGTATTATTTAATTTATATTTACCAATCGGAAAATTACGTTCTGCGCTAGAGCGGAAAGTATTTTTCGATTGGGTTGCCTTGGATACAAAACACTCCTCAGCAAACACCAATTTTCGACTTTGCTATGGTAATAGAAAACGATAGCTTTCTGATACGTGAGTAGAAAAAGTACATTTTTCATGAATTCGAAAAATGGACTAATTTTGAGGTGCTCTAACATCGAAACCATTCCACAAGAAAACTTATGAAATCTAAATTATAGAGAATTTATTTATCTTTAATTCAATAAAGATATATATATATATATATATATATATTAAATTTTGAAATGGAACGGAGATATTTGCAAAAAACTAATTTTGCACGTTTTTCGAGATTTTTTCGAAGTTCCGGCAAAAAAATTTTAGTCACAGAATGTGATCTCGATTTGCAAAACTCTCGCAGAACTTTTTCTTGAATACTACGTATTTCTTGGACTAAATTATACCTAAAACTTTTTACTCATACTTACAACCATCCCAAAAAGTTTGGCAGTCAACTGCGTAAATGCAGAAGTAAATATTCCCATAATTACATCAATTCCTAAGCATTTGGCCAATTTACAGGCGCTTCGTAGCAGTGCCAAATTTATATCTAAAAAAATTAAAGTATTAATTTTCACACATTTCAGGTTGTGTAGGTATTTAGTAAGTGTAAGAAGTCACGAGAATACTGGATCTCTAGGATTTTTTTACCGACCACCATTTTAACAAACATTTTATCTTAACAAATAATTTATATTACATAACAAATTAATCAATTAATTAAACTTATTACCGACCGCCAACATATATAAGGGAGGTATTGTGATAATACCGTTTTTGACATTTCGAGATTTCAATGGATCTCCACGAATTGAGGTCTCTACATAACGTTTAGACTATTTTTAGCATGATGTCTGTGTGTCTGTCTGTTGGTCTGTCTGCCTGTCGTTCCGTGTACACAAATTATCTCCCTATTTACAGAAAAATGTACCTATATGACAAAAATTGTTTACAATAAGAAGACAAATATTTTTTGTTCAATGCATTTTTACCGACCGCCAACATATATAAGAGAGGTATTGCAATCATACCGGTTTTGACATTTCGAGACTTCGATGGATCTCCACGAATTGAGGTCCCTACATAACGTTTTAACTATTTTTAGCATGATGTCTGTGGATCTGTCTGTCTGTCTGTCCGTCGTCCGTCCGTTTGTTTGTCTGTTTACATGTACAGAGCAAATTCGGCTAAAAGGATTTTTATGGAACTTCATATTTAAGCTTTTAACATCAATGGCACAAGTTCAATTTTTGGTAAAAATCGGTTGACTAGAAATGGTTTACTCGTGTCGGTTTTAAGATTTTTACGAATATTTCACAACAGAGAAATATTTCGAAAAAAATTATTTAACAAAAGTTGCTATAAAAGCAATAACTAACAATTTTTATTTGAGACATTTTTTGATAAAGCAGCATAAATTAAACAAGTACTTTGTGATGGCGGTCGGTCCTGTGGTGGCCGCAGCTGATTTTTTTTTTATAATCATAAAATCAACAGTTTTATATAATAATTTTACTATAGTCCGTTCAAAGGTTAGAATGCTCTCTAATGGGTTCTCCCAATAACACTATCCTTTTTTTCTTTGGCAAGGTTGTCAGCTGTAAATCGCGCTGGTCGTAGAAAACGCGGTATAAATGGTTAATAATTTTTCCCTTATACTTTTTCCATTCAATTTGAATAAATTATCAACAAAAGAATATTAAATTACGCATAATATTGTGGGTTCATTGGCAACAGTTGGCAACAGCGCTTCTATTTTCCATACGAGCAATACTGCATTCTAAGGTCTGAACAAACAATTGTACTAAGAATTTACATTTAAATTTTTGAAAAATTTGCGAAAAAAAAACTACATTTAAATTGTGTAACATTTATTTACCCACCTCGTCCTTTATGATCGCTGTGTATATCGATGAGATAAAGTCTTAAATATTTATTGCACTCAAAAATTTCGTAAATGCTACTTTTTCGATTTAAATATCTTTGGAGTTCCAATACCTTCAGAAATTTATCGCCTTGTGTCATTTTAACTCTACTATAAACCTTTCCAAAGTCAGACTTATGCATAATTTTCAAAACAATAACACCAACTAATTCATTTGTCTCTTAAAAATATAAATAATTAAATAAACAAATATATAACCAAAAATTCTGAAAGACTTATTTTCCACCAGAGCCGTGGTACATAAAAATAAACAGGTGAAAATTAGATAAATTTATTACTGTTGTCTGACAATACTTCAAAAGTTCATCAAGCGAAATATTTCCCATCAAAAACGAATCTATGCAGAGATAAATCAAATGATGATTTTTTACAATCGTCAATAACATTACGTTTATAAAATATGTAGGGAACATTAGAAGATGCATATTATATTTTATATATAGTTTATAAATGTGCAGTATGTTAACAAATCTCATATTTAGGTACATAATATTTAGCTGGACAAACCGATACCCTTTTCACACTAGATCTTTAAGATCGGATGTTAAAGTGAATGTATCTTTAAACGCTAATGTGAAACCGTACGGCCTCGTCTAAACACAAGAGATTGTTTAAGACAGAGATCTGCGTCTTAAACTTCGTCCGCATTGCCAACTTAATTTCTATTATAAAAAAATACTCCTTGAATTTGTGCTGTCAACATTTTATATTATCATAAACAAGAATACTGTATTATATCGACTTTATAAGAAGTTTATACTTATTGTTATAATAAAATTATTTATTGTAATAATGTGTTTAAAAATAAAATACAGAGCTACAATAATTGAGATAAAATGTATCGACTTACATGTTAATACAGGTGTAATATATTCTTTGTTGTAGTGTCTTTATTGTAGAATGAAATTAAATATCCTTATTTGTTTATAATAATTCAAAATGTGCGTCTGCGCAGACAGTTCAAAACTGGTAATTTCATGACGGTAACATAAGGACAAAATTACTGTAGCTGATGACAGCAGCGGAGATTTAAACATCAAGTGTGAAAGCATACCGATCTTAAACATCGGTGAATTTTAAGTTCACTCGTTTTAAAGATCTAGTGTGAAAAGGGTATAAGTGATCAACCTCCTTCAAGTCACTGACATCGTTTATCAGATACTCATCAGTGGAGTAGAATGCCCTGCATATTAAATAACTTTTGGTTAGTTTTTTGAATTTTAAAATGTTGATACTTTTGACATATCTCACATATCTACACACAATTTGTTAGAAACAGAACATTCAGTGGCGCAGCCAAGGGGGGGGGGCGACGGGCCTGGGCCCCTCCCAGGACCAGCAGATTACACGGTGCTGCTCAGTAGTTAATTTTTAAATTACTTCATAGTAAACAATATTGGCATTTTTTTTTTTTTTCGTATAAGTAATATTTTTTTAAGATTGCCTACTCTTGATAAAGTGACATAATTATTGTTCAAGTGAAAATACATTTACATGTTATTTTTAGGTTTCCGTAGGTATAATCAAGAAATCCTTATTCCATCACATGAGTCTGTTCGTTCGGTACAAATTGTGGTCAAGCGGCTGATTTAGAGAACTGAACATAAGTAAGAGAAATATTGAGACTTAAAATATATCCCACGAAAAATATTAATAAATATGTATTTATCGAAGAAAAAATCAAGTGAAAGTTCTTGATACATGGATTAACAATTACATTTTTTTATCAACAAATAATGGAATTATTATTTGATATAAACATTAATATCTAACAGCAGGGGTGTCGAACTGATTTGGGTCGCAGTCTATTTTACATACAAAATGATAAGCAGTGACGGAACTTTAAATATCCTGAAGGGCTTCTTGACATTTTTTTATAAACAGAAAAGGGGAAGAGAGTATATTTTATATTTTTAAATATATTTTTCCCTTAAATAAGCTCAAGTGATTTTGATTACCGCTTCAGGGGCCACAAAAATAAGGTTGACCTCGTGCCTTCGAAATTTGATTCGGCCCTCCCCAACACAAAATCCTGGCTGCGCCACTAAGAACATTAAACATAAGTCGAAATCAACAAAGTAAGAGGAATGAAGAACAGACATACCTATAATAACATACTAATAATTTTGACATGTCAATTTTTATGAAACAAGTCTTATGTGTCTTAAAACTATTTCTTACCTGTACATAAACACATTAGAGAACAATTGTCCTTAAGGATTGTCCTTAAATAATCCTCATATCCTTCCACAGACTCCTGTTCGTCGACAATATTAATGGATTTACACATTGTTTCCCGCTGCATAAAGGACGACTGAAATGGTATATTAAAACACAAGTTTTATAAAGCATGATTTTACCGCACACATGTTTTCTGCTCGACAAGCAGATTCCAAAATATTTTGTAGATGTGTAAAACAAAATTCACCTTCATTAGTTCAATGGCAACATCGTAATAATTGGGGTGCATATCTTGAATATAATAGCAAGGTGGAAATTCTTCCCAGATTATTGGGGCTTTAATTCTACGATAAATTTTTTCAATAAGAGGTTCTTCTTCTTCTTGATCAACTGTTGAAATTTCAGCTTCTTTTTTTCTGTTCTTACGCAAACTCATCCTTACGATAATTTATTTAAAGTCCAATAAATTTTGACGTTTTCACACCCTGTCAAAATTTTACGAAAATGTCAAAAATTGTTACCAAGGAATTTTAATTTCAATTGCCACTTTATTTTGTGATTGACACTACCAAATTAAAACATCGCTTAAATCGTGCTTTTCGGCTGTTTTGTTTAAGCTTTGTAAATCATACTTACAATAAACATTTTTTGGTGATTTTTTTCATCATTTTAAAATGTCATTTTCTTTATATGTTAATTTTTTGTGTCATTCTTATTACAAATTTCCCAATTATTTATATTTTTGTCATTAAAATATATAAAAAAATAATTTAATTTTGACATATATACTTCGTTTCCATGGTTTCATTGTTGAAATTTTAAATTTTGACATTCCAACGTGAAAAATGAAATAACCCTAGCAAGGTCCCTTGTCGTGACAACCTAAAAGAACGAAATTGAACAAAAAGAACAGACTGTATTATACAGTCTGTTTCAAACGCTTAGGCGGAACTAAATGGGAATTTCGTTCTTTTAGGTTGTCACGACAAGGGACCTTGCTTGGGTTATTTCGTTTTTCACGTTGGAATGTCAAAATTTAAAATTACAACAATGAAACCATGGAAACGAATGACCTATGTCAAAATTAAATTATTTTTTTATATATTTTAATGACAAAAAAATAAATAAATGGGAAATTTGTATTAAGAATGACACAAACAATCAAAATATAAAGAAAATGACATTTTAAAATGATATTAACCTTAACAAAAAATGTTTATTGTAAGTATGATTTACAAAGCTTAAACAAAACGGCCGAAAAGCACGATTTAAGCGATGAAAGTAACTAAATTGCAAAATCTAGTTCCGCCTAACCGTTTGGAACAGACTGTACGTATTTTTATTTTTTATATTTTATCAAGATATTTCATTGATAATCGTAATATTTTTTTACTATTATACGAGTAATAATCGAAAGTTTGATGAAATAAATATTAATATATACATTCAAAATATTTGACATGTCAATCACAATTTTGACATGTCAATTTAGTAATAACCTCAATATGATGAAACTTAACCATACTTTTAAAAGCCAGATTTACAAGTTCACATGATTCTACAAAAGTCTATTTACACCACAACAGTCACTAAAGTAACCAGATCTAGTTTTGTATTACAAATTGAGACAGATTATACATCTCATAACTAAGTACACTTGTAAGTCTATAGATTGAAGCACGTTGGTTATTTATTATAAATTTATCGAAATTTATGATATTTAATATGTACCAAAAATTTGTTTTCACTTACTACCAACAAAATCCTGAAATATGTGAAACTTCACACTTCATCAATTTTTACTAAATCTATTTTATGTTAGCCATCAATTATTTGTTAAATTGTTCAGCAATAAAAATTGTCATAAATATATTGTCAATTTTCTGTGTTAATAGAGAAACAATAAAGTTTATTGACTATAATTGGAGGCATTTTCGCTCAGCAGATTTTATTATCAATGATCATAAAATTAATGTAATTAATTTATGATCAATCTAAATATAATGATCTTTTTTGTTCGTTAGAATATTTAATGTAAAATCTTGTATTTTTGTATCTTTTCAGGAAGCTTGTTTACCAGTGCTTTACAACCGGTTTCCCAACATCTTGGTGTGTTATGACCAGTAGTACCGTATTTTCCCGAATATAACGCGATATTTTTTGACAAATTATTTTCTGTGAAAAATTGACTCGCGCTAAATTCGAGGTCTAGGTAATGGAATGTAATATAAACAACCCTTCTTATGAGTACGCCTATGCCTCCACACCACCATAAGAAAGGTGAAAAAATGATCTTTGAAAGTTATTGAAGTCAACTGGTTACGATAAGTCCAGAATTGCTGTTATGCTTGCCGTTACTGCTGATGGACAGAAGCTTCAACCTTATGATATATTTAAACGTAAAGCAAAGCCCAAAGAAAAGCTGCATCCAGGAATAATTTTTCGGGACCAAGAAAAAGGTTGGATAACAGAGGAATTGTTATTAGACTAGTTAAATGTGATATGCGGAAAACGGCCAGGTTTTCTGAGAAAACCTCACTCGTTGATGCATTTCGAGGCCAGATTACGTCGGGTGTTAAGGAAAAAAATTAGGTATTTAATTCCGATAATATCAATAATGACACCTCAGTTGCAAGTCTTGGATGTGGTGGTCAATAAACCATTTAAAGACAACTTACGAAAAGAATACAACAATTGGGTATTAGCGGGAAATCAACCATTGACACCTTCAGAAACAACAAAGAAATCCAGTATCACTTTTAGGAGAATGAATTGCGACCGCCTGGCACAAGATCGAACTTGAATCGATAGTGATAGATTTAAGAAATGCTGCATTTCAAATAATTTAAATGGGTCTGAAGATGACATTTTGTGGGAGACTGAAAGCGAGCATACTGACTATACCGACGCGATTTACAAATAACTTTTTATATAATATAATAAGAAGATAAAATGGGAATGGGGTGGCAGAGAAATAGAAGAGGTGAAGAGTATAAAATATCTAGGTTATATACTAACGAGGAACAATGGGGCTGAACTACCCATAAGGGAAAGAGTAAAGAAGGAAAGGATAATCATGGGAAAGCTGTGGAGTATAGGAGAGAGGAAGTTTAGCGACGATATTAGATGGAGATTGAGGTTGTTTGACGCCGTGGTGAAAAACATCCTGCTATATGGGGTGGAAATTTGGGGATGGAAGGAATGGGAAAAGGTAGAACGAGTACAGGAGAGGTATTTAAGATGGATCTTAGGGGTAGATAGAACAACACCAGGGTATATTGTAAGAGAGGAACTGAAAAGGGATAAGATGAAAGTGGGTACAGGAAGGAGGGCGGTTAAGTACGAAGAGAAAGTTAGAATAGAAACAGACAAAAAAATAATGAGGGAATGCTGGGAAGAAAGAGCCAGAGAGGAACAGAAAGGAAGATGGTACGCATGGGGGGAGATGAGAAAAGAGTATTACTGGAGATGCGGAGTGGATGCGACAGAGGTGGAAAGGAGAAGAAAAGACGGGATAAGCGTGATTGAGGAGTTGTGGAGGAGGGATGAGGAAGTGGGGGAGCAAGAAATGACAGTCAGAATAGTCAATTCAAGGAGCGCAGGGAGATATAAGGAGGTCAGAACTATAGGGGTACCAAGCTACTTGAGGGGAGAAAGAGGAAGGTCAGGAGGGAGAGTTAGGAGGATTGCGAGGCTAAGGTGCGGGAATGAAGAGAGAGGAAATAGATATTGGAGGAGACATGGGGATAAGATGTGCAGGATGTGCTGGGAGGAGGAGGAAGATCTAGAGCACCTCGCGAAGAGGTGTAGAGAGATGACAGTATGGTCGGGGAGCACATTAGACCTGTTGCACGAAGATGGAAGGTGGGGGGAGAGGTGGGCGAGGGAATTAGAGGCAATAAGGATTGAGATTGGGGAAGGATAACAGGAAGGGGTAACGGAAAGAAGAAAGAAAAGAGAAAAAATATTGTAAAATGTAAATTGTATTGGATGTTATTGTTATAGTCGGATTGCTGATAGGTGACTGTTACATGTATGTATCAAGAAGTGCATTCATATAATAATCTAGTTACCATTTTTCAGCGATTTTAAAAATGTTTTTTGTTATTTGTGTTAACTGTCAGTGTCTGGTAATAAATATTAATTAAAATATGGCTTGCGGCCAATTATTAAATTCACAAACTTTAATTTTAAATCTGCTGGAATAAACAACAAATTATAATCCAAAATTTACGTATGAGTATAAATTTTTCCTTATTTATAATTATAACCTTAAAATTAATAATTTTGTTTGTTTGAGTACTGCTGTAAATTTATTTTCGCGCTCTAATTAGTAAAGATATCTACGAATCTTGCCATTTCTTTCTAATGTTTTGTTTTTTATTCAAATAATTTGGAAGGTTAGTTGTCAACTTGCGTCACTATACGTTACTATGGGTATGCAAATAATTATAATGATATAGACAGAGAAAGCATATAGTATTGAATATCGATACTTGTAGCAACGAACAGTCACTTATCAGCAATCCTACTAGACTATATGTATTTTTGGATTGATTGTTTTATTTTTTATTTTATTTTTAGTTTTTTGTAAATGTTAACACCTGAACACCGCGAGGCCTAGGGAATAAAGAATATATATATATATACAAATAACTTTTTTTTCAAAAAATCTTCATGAAAAATTTTGGTGTCGTGTTAAATTCGGGGTCGCGTTATATTCGGGCTAATACGGTAAGTTATGCTGAAAATTTCAATTTAAAAGAATCGTATATTGCTTTCAAGCTACTGCTGCGCAGCCCTCGTATTATAGGCTGGCAGTGAATCTTACTGGAAGCTACAGTGGTGACCAACGAAGAGGGAGTTCAGTTCTTTAATTATTGACTTCAAAACAGTTTTCTAGTAGTGAATAACGATTTACACGTGCGTGATTGTAAAATTTCAAAATATGATTTTTGTGCGTGATTGTGATAAAATTTTATTCACGCGTCCAACATTAGTACAGTCCATCTATTTAAGCCTGGCAGATGACCTTGGGTGCGCAGTAGCAATCACTAGAAATTGGAGTGGGGACATCAGTTGACTTCAGACTGTCTTGCTGCAAGCATCAGTGAAAGTACATTCGGATGAAAAAGTATAATGGAATTTAAGACGAAATTACGCGGGCGCGTAAACCATAGTCAGTGTAAGGAGATTATTAGTAATGTGATTGACTTTATGACTCAGTAAGCTGCAGCAGGGAACGTGATTATACCTTTGAAGAATATTTTGGATCGAGTTTTAGCGTGCACAGTCGTTTCTGCAAGAAGTTTAAGTAGATTTAACAAGGGAAAAAAAGTGTCTGCAGGTTAGACAAGTTAAAAGTTGTAATACAATATAACTTTAATACAAAGATGAGACACGGACGGAACAAATATTTTGAACAAAAGAATCAGAAATTTCACGTTCTAAATTAACAATCATAGACGCATAAGACGCAACAAAGCTGTTCAACAAAAACATTTATTTTGTTTGGTAAACTTAGTTCAGTTCTTAACAGGCTTTTCATTTTTATTTCATTGTTATATTATTTATACATTATTATTTTCTAAATTCAGGTGAATGTTCCACATTTTCGTCACCTAGAAAACAGAAAGAAAGAAGTGAACAGAAAATATGAAATATAAAAAGTAATCCATTAAATTGTGGAAAAAATTAATATTTTGATGAAAACTTGTGTCTCGTACTGTACAGACCAAGCGCTTGACCCTCTCTTTCTTTCCGAATGCGTTCTTCCTCTGCGCGAAACTGATTTCCCACACGCCAGTACTAAATAGATTTGCTGTACAGTAATCTTTCCAGATGTTATACGTCTTCTTTTAGCTAATTTCTCCATCATCTACGTGGTTTTCTCTTTAGTTAATTGTTGTTTACTCTTCCATTTCGTGAAATTAATATTTATTTTAGAACTTGTTGCTCAAAGTGTAGTTTTAATGTCGTATACAGATTCTGTAATTCTCTTTTAAGTGTAAATCAGAAATTAGAAGGATGTTGTGACATGTTAACTTGATTCACAGATTTAACGAGGCGTATTTACTGTTACTGCATCTCATGTGTAGGCGTGAAACCTAAGTACATATAAAAAATTGATGTGAATTTTCACACATTTCAGGGTTTCGCAGGTATGTAGTAACTGAATGATGATTATTTGGGATGCCAAAACAAATTTTATGTCAAAATATTTATTTATGAATTTTAGACCAAACATAGAATTAAATTATAATTTCAACACTTCCCACTGGTTACTAAATTTACGCTTTTAAAAATTAAATGCTACATTTATCAAAATATAACTAAAATTTTGACAAAATAATTTAAATAAAATAAAAATGCAAAAAAAAAACAGAAAAATTAAAATTGACAGGAATCGAACTCTGGTTTGCAAATTACGAAGCGTCTACACAACGCACTACGCTACGAGAGCTTACTAGTTTCGCTGTTTTCACAGATACATAGTTCAAGACTTAGCGTAACATGTAAATATAGGAATTTATTTTACCAGCATTGTGAGAAAGATGATCTTTCCACGATAGTCTGAGGTCTAAAATAAATCCTAGAAATTTAGTTTTGGTACAGGCATAATATTCAGAATTTCTAGAAAAAATTCTGTTAAGACTGAAAATTAGGTCATGTGTATTTATTAATACTCAGTTTATTAGCCGTGAACCATGTAAATGCATCATTGTGTGTTTCTTTGGTCTTTAATATGGCCTGATTTTGGTCGACTCCTTTAATGATGAAGGTACTATCATCTACGAATAATATTGTTTTGGCGGTCATGTTTGCTGGCAGGTCATTTAAATAGAGTATAAAGAGCAACGGGCCCAAAATTGAACCCTGAGGAACTCCAAAGTCCGTTCTTTGAACCGTTGTAAAGGTATTATTCACGCAAAGATGCTGAGTTCTCTTTGAGAAGAAACTCATTAGAAGTTTTTTAGCAACTCCTCTAACGCCACGATAAAATGCTTTAGTAAAGTCACAAAAAGTAGCAGCAGTATGGAATCCATTTTCTAAATTTTCCATTATTTAAATTATCAGATTTTCGTTATCCAAATTTATGATTTGTAATATGTACCCACAACTTTATATCACTTACAAAATACCTACAAAACCCTGAAATATGTGAAAATTTACACTTCACATCAATTTTTAATATTCAAAAGTGGTTCATATACAGGTATATGCTAGGAGCAGTTATGATTTGGTTTGTCTAGAATCAATAATAAGGTGTATATAGGTATGTTCTTACCTCTATAGTAATTATATTTGCAATCAGCCATCCGTAAAATACACAAAACCATTTCTTGTCCTTACCTACCCTTCTGATAGCTAATATTTTTTATGTAAACATAACTGATAAGATTTATTTTTGACAAACTATTCATACATTCAAATATTTCTTACATTTTTAATACTTAATTTTAGCTAAAATTGAAAAATAATTACTTTAACATCATTAAGTGTCTAATAATCTTTTTTGAAAAGTTTCCTGAAGAATTTTATAATGAGTCTTAGCAAAAATAAATTAAAGAAAATTCATCACAAAATCGATTGATCTATTAATATTTTTAAGAAAATTAAGGACTAATTTTCACCCATTCAGTATACAATAATTCTCAGCAAAAGAGGTAGATAGTTATAAATAATATGCAAAATTATTACGGTTAGGAATGGGGACGATTTGGCCTGGGAATTTTTTGTAGACCGTGGGAATTTTCTTATCAATGTGGCATCCTTTGATGTTGCCGACGTCTGACCAGATGTATACAATTACAAGTGTGTAATCAGGTGACCATATCAGGTACCTTGTGGGGACCTCTAGTATAAAAATAATGAAATGTCACGGTTGGCTGATTTATTTATTTCATTTGTACTTACTCTGTACATCCCTCACATTATGGGTTCCAAGACTTGCGAGCGGATCAAGTCTGAACCCCCCCTATTAGTCCGCTAGCTGGTTGCTATGATTCTTGGAAGGATTAAGGGATGTTTCAATTAAACTCAACATTTTAGCTAACCTACTTTAATTACGATTACGGTTTAAATATTTACAATAATTACAATAGACTTACAATTACGTCGATACAGCTAAATCCAAATGAGACACACATTCGCACACACTAGACACACTTTACACCAAACACTAATTTAACCACTACATGTTTCTAAATATTGTCTCTCCACTTTTTAGCTGGTCACTACACTAACGTTCATACGAAATTACATTGTTACTTTATTTCGACTCGCCCAAACAATCTAAATGTCTCTAACCCATGTCTCTTAAAAACTAACTCCAAAACATGGTCTTAACCATACGACGGCTTAAGCTGAACTCTAAACATGACTTAACATTATGAAGGTTTACAATCTACTCCCCTTAACACATGACTGCCCTCGAATGCTTACTTCGCCCAACTGTTAAATGTCATTTAACACCTCTTGACTATCGGTCTTCTACTATCTTAAAATTCATAATTTATTGGTGATAACTCAGATAAATATCGCATTAGAAAATAGCCGAATCATAATATTTATATCTCAGACAGAATTTAATTATTATTTATGTGCTTATGGTTGACGTATATTTTTAACACAATAATTTACGATTCACTTTTCATGTTACATTAACAAAAGTGTCAAGTTGGAATAATAAACAATCTACCGTTATCTTAAATGCCCTTTCTAAGCATTAGATTATTTTTGTATCGTTTAACAGATTAAATATTTTACTCTAATTAAATGATTATAATGAATTTATTTATGAAATTTTATTTATGAAATAATACCAAAATTACCTCCCTTACAACCTGATCTGGGATTATTTTAATAAATGGCCCTATGCCGCTATACAGCCGGAACCTGTTGTCCACCATTTTGAAAGACCATCTTGGTCTTCCCAAATACATTTAATACCCCTTCATTTAGTATTTTTATTCAAAGGAGTAACATTTCTTTAAACAGGTTCAAGAATAGACATTCGATATTCGTATGTTTTAAAATATTTCCATTAATTCCACTCTTCGCTGCTGTACTAACTTTGGTTCTTTACAAAAATTAGAAAAGCAATCAGTTGCGAAGTTAATTATTGTATAAATTCGAAAACAAACTCGTTTACAGTAAATGAATTTTAAAATATTTATTAATGAATAACTTAAAAGTTAAACAGAAAATTTATTTTTCCAATATTTGCATACATATTAATTCTGAAGTTTTATTGACTTGAACAATAACATTGCATTTCAAAGAATTGTTCTTCTCTTTTCGGACTGTTGAGACTTCTGACCTTATTTATTCCCTTCATTCTGTACTGTTGTGTTAGATGTTTCCAAGTAACTTGTATACCAATACTTATTGGATATTCAGCTATTACCTTCTCATTTATTGCATTCTTAAATTGCCTTTAAGGATGCAGTAAGGAAGAAGGTAATATGTTAAAAAATAATAATAATAATAATAATAATAATAATAAAATTTTAATAGAAATGGGTAAAATATATATTATTTCTCACTAGAGCATTTAGTATTTCAGTTTATATTCTCTCTACTATTTCTCTTTTTACTTATATTCAAATACCCACCAAACAAGAGGAAATGCAATATTTGATATGTTGAAATATAAATGTTACGATGAAACAAGCAATTTCGATTATGAATAATAAACGATTCAAAAATACCGATAATCGAATTATTAAATATTTATTTCTCATTATTCCAATAACCAATTTTAATTTATTTTTTAAAATCTGGAATTTTAAGTCATTCATATTTTAAAAGAATTTAGCAACCCTAAAAAAAACCGTTTCAAATACGCGACGAAGCATAGAAAGGGTCAATATTAATAATCAAAATACTTAATATCTCATTATTAGTAGAAATATGAAAAATTAGCTTACCTACAGATTTATGATAGAACCTACAAATTTTGTCGTATTATGCAACCACAAATTAAAATTTAATCTTGTAAAAATGTGGTTCTAACAAGACGCTGTTTTATAGAGTACGATTACAATGGTTCTCTTCCAAGTATAGCATTGAGATAGTGATTGATCGCCAAGATCACCAGATTTAAATACGTTTATTTTATTTTTTTGGAGCTTAAGGAGCAAAATATATGTTAAATTGTAGATAACTGTAGATCTTTTTAACCAAAATTTGTCAAAAAGCTTGTGTCTATTTCTCAGAGGGGTCGGTTCAAAATTCAGAAAAAAATCATAATAATACACAATGATTTGAAAATCGAAATACAACAGGAATTTTTGATCGAATAATTTAAAGTGGATTTTTTTGCCGTGGAATGAAATATATAATAATAAATTGTTTTCACTTTTATAAAAGTAAAGTAAGAGGAAATTTATGGTAACCAGACAACTGGGGCCGTAAGACAATTCGTGCCGTTCACAATTGGGGCTTTTCACAACTGGGGCCATTAACAACTGGGGCAATGGACAATTCGGGCCGTTCACAATTGGGGATTTTGACAACTGGGGCCATAACTATAAGAGCTAGAGTCTTCTTTTGTTTAAAATTAAAAATTATTATTTTACAAGTTGGCATAAATTAAATTGCGTGTTCTTTTGAAAAAAAAATTATTTTAATGGTTTGATTAAGTACATTTTGGTGGGAATTAGAATAAATAAAAAAAATGTATTTTTAAGGGTTGGCTTAAGGAAATTTTCTTGTTCATTTGATTAAAAAGAAATTGTATTTTAAGGGTTAGATTAAGTAAAATGTGCTCTTTTGACTATATGAATAAAAAATGTATTTTAAGGGTTGGCTTAAGTACATTTAAGTGTTCTTTTGAAAAAATAAATAAAAAATGTATTTAATTTTAGAAGTAAATATTTTGTAACTAAATTTAATTAATATGCGTCAACTACGAGAAAATCAGTTATTTTTTGTTTGACTATTTGATTTTCCTAGTTTTTTTTATGTATGATAGTATTTTTTTGTACATAGGTATTTTATATATCTCGTTTATATAAAACGGGCAAAATTTTCAAATACATAATCTTCATAATATTTGCTGCTTTGAGATTCTCGCCGATCGTAAAATTTTATTAGAATATTATCTTCGAATGCACATATACAAAAACACTTTCTATTGATTCAGAATTTAATGAGTGCGGGGAATATATAGTTAAAAGAGCACTAAATTTTACTTAATCTAACCCATAAATACAATTTCTTCTTAATCAAATGAACAAGAAAATTTCCTTAAACCAACCCTTAAAATACATTTTTTTTATTTGTTCTAATTCCCACCAAAATGTACTTAATCAAACTTATTTATTATTATTATTTTTTTTTTTTTTTTCAAAAGAACACGCAATTTAATTTATGCCAACTTGTAAAATAATTATTTTTTATTTTGAACAAAAGAAGCTCTTATAGTTATGGCCCCAGTTGTGAAAAGCCCCAATTGTGAACGGCCTTAATTGTCCATCGCCCCAGTTGTTAATGGCCCCAGTTGTGCAAAGCCCCAATTGTGTACGGTCCGAGTTGTTAATGGCCCCAGTTGTGAAAAGCCCCAATTGTGTACGGCCCGAATTGTCCATCGCCCCAGTTGTTAATAGCCCCAGTTGTGAAAAGCCCCAATAGGGGATAGGCATGATTTTTTAATTTTTTTTTATTATATTCCTCTTGTTGCATATAAACATAAAAAACAGTTTTTATTTTATTTTTTTGTAATTTGAAGGCTTAAAAAAATCATAAATGTATGTAGCGCGCGAAAACGACGTGTGACGTCATACCCCTTCTACCTGACACATGACACTACTAGCTTACCGGCGTACATAGTCTGTTCTGAACTTATTTGTTTGTATAACTTTTATAGGTTATGTAAAGTTAGAGTGATTTTAATTAAAATAAAGTTTAATTCTATAAAAACAATTTATACATGTTTACCGAATTAAATTTTATATTAAAATAGATAACTTATATTGCAGTATTTCAATTATGCCTCTAACGTTTTGTAACTTCATGTAAACAATGTAGTAAAATTCTGACATCTAAATTACATAAATACTTACATTTTACAGAGTTGCAGCGTTTGTTTATATAAAGTTATAGAATATAAAATAAAAATTACTTACATGTCTGCTTTGACACCACGTATTTCTTCAGCACTGTAGCATTCATTATTTTTCATATATTCCATGAGCATAAATGCATCAATGTTGGGTAAATTATCACTCTGAGCCCTAACAAAATCTTTATCTGCCATTTTAATAATAAATGCGTGAAAAATTGTTTAAAAACAAATACAAAACTCTCGAACAATACAATATACACACGTGTAAAGATTATGTTGTAGCGGTATCTGTGACGTGAAACCCCTATCGTTTGACGTCATACTCAATCGTTTTTACTCGGCAACCTTCGCTCCGTGGTCGGCTTATTTCAAATTTACAATATTTTAATTCAAAAATTTGGCTATAATATTAATTAAAATGTAATTTTTGTTTTGTTAGGTGACATAACTAACATTAGCATATCATAATAATGTAGTTTTAAGGAAATACAAATTTTATGCGTATCCCCTATTGTGTACGGCCCGAATTGTCTTACAGCCCCAGTTGTCATGGAACTGAAATTTATATATTAATATTCCCACTCGTTGTTACATCCTGTATATGTTAAATGCAGTTTTGTATAATTTTTGTGTACATTTGAAATAATGCATCAGTGTGAGAAGTGATAATTTGACAGTATAAACAAATGAGTATAATTAAAAACGAGGATGCATTTGGTGGACAAAATGTTTGCGTTCTGTTTAGTTGTGTTTTCCCCGATTATCAAAGCAATGAATGAGAATGAGCCCCGTGCGAACTAGTCATTATCTGGGGGCCGGCAACCAACGACCGGCGACCAGATAAACTAATCCATGCTACTAACTGCGCCTATATATTTTAAACTAATCTCGCTGCATTATTTACGTCAATTGTTAATAAATTTTCACTTCTACTATCCAACATTTTTACATTAAAACTGTAGAAAAATATTCATACTCGTAGAAATACAAATAAAGTTGAATTTTATAGTATAGATCAGGGGTTGAAACCGGCGGCCCAACAAACGATTTTATGCGACCCATTAACAGTGGCGGCTGAGGCAGGGTGACGCTGGGATATTGATCTAGAAATTTTTAATAAAAAAATTGATGTAAAGTGTGAATTTTCACACATTTCAGGATTTCGCAGGTATTTAGTAAGTGAATAATGATTATCTGGGATGCCAAAACAAATTTGACGTTAAAATATTTTGTTTTGTTAGTTTTAATTCGAATGCCTAATGCCATTATGTAAGTTTCTAAATATGTGCAGTATTTTTTTTATATAGCAAGGTTCCATTGGTTGTTTTAGTCATAAGTTCCGCCCTTCTGATTTCGTGTATTTATAGGAATATAAATAGCAGTATAACGGTAATATATTTAGGCACTAATATGATACAGAAATTATAATACATGACATACAGTCTGTTCCAAACGGTTAAGCGGAACTAGATTTTGCAATCTAGTTACTTTCATCGTTTAAATCGTGCCTTTCGGCCGTTTTGTTTAAGCTTTGTAAATCATACTTACAATTTTTGGTTAAGGTTAATATCATTTTAAAATGTCATTTTCTTTATATTTTGATTTTTTGTGTCATTCTTAATACAAATTTCCCATTTATTTATTTTTTTGTCATTAAAATATCTAAAAAAAATATTTAATTTTGACATATGTCATTCGTTTCCATGGTTTCATTGTTGGAATTTTAAATTTTGACATCCCAACGTGTAAAATGAAATAACCCTAGCAAGGTCCCTTCTCGTGACAACCTAAAAGAACTAAATTCCCATTTAGTTCCGCTTAACCGTTTGGAACAGACTGTAACATATATTTTATATATTTTATTTTTTTCTTGTATCCATGGTATTATATATAAGTTACTTGGTTGTAAGTCCAAGAGTATTCAATTTCAACAATTTCCACTGGTTAATAAATTTACGCTTTTAAAAATTAAATGCAATATTTGCCCAAATATAACTAAAATTTGAAAAAAATAATTTAAACAAAATAAAAATGCAAAAAAAAACAGAAAAAATGAAATTGCTTCGAGGCCGGATTGAACTCGAGTTTGCAAATTAGAACGCCAGTATTCTAAGCATTACACCATCGAAGCGCTCTGTGTACTGTGCTACATAATATCATTAAATATTTTACATGGTTAAGCAAAAAACACAAAAAATGCGTTATTTTCCGAAAAAATAATCTGATAAAAAAATCCTGTTGTACTATTCCGGTTCACACAAATGTACATTACTTAGAATTTTTTCAGATTTTTAGTTTAAACCATCTGGGCTACAGGGTGTGGGACAAAAAATTTTTTGCACAATTTTGGCAGAAATCGCTTCAAAATAATTTATTTTGCAAAAAAAAAAATGGCTTTTATTTGAAACCCTACTCAGTATTTAAAAAAAAAATTTTTTTTTCGGTGAGCACATATTTGTTTATATTTTGAAGGGGATATGTTTTTTAGATGTTTTGGTATTTTTGCTACGTGCGGGTCAACGAGTTGTATAAGCATGCCAAATTTCAACTCTCTAGGTTTAGCCGTTTGGCTACAATTTTTACCGAACAGACAGGCAGACAGACAGACAGACAGACAGATGACAAAATGACAGTATAAGGGTTTTTTGGTCATACCTACAAAACCCTAAAAACTAAATAAATAGTAAATAATACACTTGGTCATATTCCACAAAATATTTTATTAAAACTCAATATATTTCGGCTTGTTAGGCCATCTTCAGAAGAGTGAATGTACAAGAAATGCTGATAATATTACCTAAATATACAGGTTAACTATTACGAACAAATAGGTGTGGGAAGGGATTAGGAAATACCATTAACCATAGTCCTGAGAATGGGAGATTCCAACAGATTCAATTGTTCATTAATGAGATTAAGCCCTTCTCGCTGTGCATATTTAATCTCAAATGCCTCGAAGTACATGTGTTTTCCACTTTTATTTTCTGAATGTAAAATTTCTAAATTTTTTCATTGCAATAGTGACTGTTTTTTATAAGATGTTTGGTTAAATTAGATGATTCAGATTTATTATATTTCCAAGCCTTCAAGTGTTCTTGAAATCTGTCTTAAAATTACGTTTAGTTTGCCCTATGTAATACGAGTTACATCATTACATTTGATTTTGTAGATACCGGAATAGGAAGTATTTTCTTATGGACTTATTTTGTTATGAACTAATTTACTTCTCAGGGTATTTTTATTATAAAAACCTGCCTTAATATTATTTTGTTTTAAAATTTGAGCAATTTAAAAACTATTGTTATTTATATAATAATAAATATTTTGTGGAATATAACCAAGCGTATTATTTACTATTTATTCATCATGTTCCATCAGTTAACAGCTACATCTATCAATATTAAAAAAACTAAGGCATTTGATCTGGCAAAATTTGGGACGCGGGACTTGGATAAGCAGCAAACTAACATGTGATACGCCTTCAGTACGAGTTTGAACTCACTAGAGTAATTTTGTTGTCCGTAGTAGAGATGGGTCGTTCATGAACGAACCGGCTCACTGAGCCGACTCACTACACTGACCGAAGTGACACGGTTCACCAAATTGAAATGAGCCGGCTCACGGCTCACTGTATAGTTTCAAGTTTCAAAGATACGATTGGTCGGGCGATTGTGAGCAGTGACCGGAGTGATCCGGATCTGGATCGATGTCATGTTGAACTTCGCGAGAACTCGGCTTGTAATGTATTATCATAAAGTGTATTATTTATTGTCATCAATTTGTAGGGCAGTTTATTTGAAACTAATAGGCTTAGTCTGTATTTTCTTACAACCATACTATATAAAAATATTGCCCAAATCCCAGATGTCCGATTTATAAGGGCAATAAACATCGCCATAAACTTAACACATCTGGTTTAAAATACAGTAGCTACATAAAGTGAATTGTTTGTTTCAAAAATGTTAAATAAGAACCGGGGCTAAGCGACGTTCTACCTACGAGCGAACGACCGACAACTGACCGGGTCTAAGAAAGAGCCGGGTCTAAGGAAGAGCCGGCTCTAAGCGACGTCTACCTACGAGCGAACGACCGACAACTGACCGGGTCTAAGGAAGAGCCGGCTCTAAGTGAAGTCTACCTACGAGCGAACGACCGACCACTGACCGGGTCTAAGCAAGAGCCGGTTCTAAGCGACGTTCTACCTACGAACGAACGACTGACCGACCTGTCTCTCGGGATCATGTTTACAGTTCATATATTGCAAGAACCGGCTCTAAGCGACGTTCTACCTACGAACTAACGACTGACCTGTGTCTCGAAAACATGTTTACTTAACCGGATCACTGAGCCGGATCAATGAACCGGCTCAACAAACTGAACGACCTCCACTGAGTCCGATCTCTAGTCCGTAGCGATTTTTTACGTAAAACAATTTTTCTAGTTCGTTCTAAAAATAAGTGACATTCATTTCGAGCAACGGTGTGGTATCAGATTTTGCTTCGGACTTGGGCACAGTGCAACGGAAACTTTTGTAAAACTTCAGCAGGCCTACGTTTTGTCAAGGACCCAGGTTTTTTGGTGGTTCAAGGTATTTTCAAAAGGAAGAGAGTTGATTGAAGATGAATCACGCAGCGGAAGGCCTTCATCTTCAAGAACCGATGAAAATATCGACAGAATCCGGGATCTTGTGTGTTCAGGTCATCGGTTGACAGTCAAAATGATCGGAGAAGAGTTGAATTTGTCTGACACTACCTTTATTCAGATTTTGACCAATGAATTGGGGATGAGAAAAATCTGCAGCAATTTCAATAAACGAGTTTTTGGCCAGTAAAAACATTCTTATGGCTCCTCAGCCTCCTTATTCGTCTGACTAGAGTCCTTGTGACTTTAGCAATCACACAGCAATTTCAATAAACGAGTTCTTGGCCAGTAAAAACATTCCTGTGGCTCCTCAGCCTCCTTATTCGCCTGATTTGAGTCCTTGTGACTTTTTCCTCTTCCCAAGATTGAAAAATTACCTCAAGGAACGTCATTTTGGGATACTCGAAAACATTCAAACGTCCGTAACCGACCAGCTGAAAGCCATTCTAGTATCCAGCACTGCTATGAGGATTGTAAGAACCGTCTCCAGCGCTGTGTGGCTTCCCAAGGAAGTTATTTATGGAGACAATATTGAATTGTAATTCTAAACGAATAAAAAAAAATTAAATCAGTCAGGTTACTTAATTTACACACCTCGTAGGTATTTCTATGTAGATTATTAAATCCACTTGAATAAACATAATATTACGTAATCATAATATTAATTTACTAACCTGTCACATAATTAAAGAAAACAATAATCCAATAGAAATCTACTTGATACGCAATTCACAATATAATTTCTTGAGGCGATTGAAACAATTGAAACCTGACACCTGTTACGTAAGAAAAAATAATATTTGCGATGAAATTCGAGATTACAACACAATGTTTGAAAATTTAGATTGAAGTTAGAAAACGTGAATACAAAATATTATTCTTATCACATACATCCTTAAGATGTTTCTTTTAAAATTTCCATTTGTAAACACAAACTATTCAATTTTATTCCCTCGATAGAACAGATATTTTAGATCTAAAAGATTCACTTGAATTCTCTATGGATGGTAGATCTATGGATGGTTCACACAGGATTTTTTTTTGGGGAGGGGTCTCAGAAGACGAAATTATTTATATTATGAAAAAGGTACTCACTTTTAACCCTTAACGTACTAAATTTAATTAACCTAATACTCGCTGCCGGCCGGAATTAAAATTGAACACGTGCGATAAAATGCAAGCATTTGATTAAGGGAGGTTCAACTGAAGGGCCTGGTTCGTCATTACTTGCATAAAATTGATGGGCGTATCTATTTGTTTCTCGTAATAATATGGAGAAAACTTCTTCGAAAAACAGTGAAAAAACGGTAAAGGGCGACGAATCGGCAGTTATATTAGGGGCCGCTGTTTGGTTTATTCCAGTACGTGGTGGTGTAAAATCTAAAATATTGCCAGAATCTCCCGGTCTTCTAGGCCGAAACTGGATCTTCTAGGTCCACTTCTTCTTGTTCAGTTTCTTCTTCACTTTCCTTTCGTGGAATCGATAATATGGAACCAATTTCTTCATCCAACTCTTCGTCTGAATCGTCTTCTGTTATCACTTCTTCAAATTCATTTTCTCGGACTAGATATAGATGGACAACTGTAGCAATTAAATTTTAACTACTCCATAAAATCTCACAGCCGCCGCAATTTTATATTTATTTAGAAACTATAACAAGCTGTCTCGTCAAGTGAAAATATAAAACTGCCCAATTAGAAGATAAAATTCTACTTTTAATATCTACGCCTATGGCTCAAGGTTAAACTTTATTTTCTAAAATGAAATATCAGTTCTCTACTAATGACTCTAGCGCTTAGAAAGAATAAACAAAAACAGTGGTTCATATATAAACCGCTCAGCCAGCAGAGTATACAAACCGCGGTTCATATATAAATCGCTCGGCCAGTAGAGTATACAAACCGCGGTTCATATATAAACCGATAGTCCTATAAGGGTTAAACTACAAGTGATGACGTAAAAAAAGGTCTTCACATTTAATATACAAGTGATGACTAGAAAAAAAGGTCCCCATTTCTCACGAAATAATTAATTCTTTTAATTCAAGAAAGATAGTGTTTTTCAAACCAAAAAATTACAGATTACTATTCCAGAGATATGTTTCGTGAGCTTAGGTTTGAAATTTTCCAGAATATAATTGAACCAAACCCATACGGAAGTAGTCCAAGAATTTCTCGGGATCTTTCTTCAAATCGTCCATTAAATGGTGAAATTCGTCATGCTCTTCTCTCTTCAGAAATATCTGGTTATCCCATTCCGTTCTTCTTGAACGTCTTCTTCTTCGCCTCATCAATAAACTACTACTTTCAACCAGAAAATAGAGCATCTCGCGAAGAGGTGTAGAGAGATGACAGTATGGTCGGGGAGCACGTTAGACCTGTTGCACGAAGATGGAGGGGGGGAGAGGTGGGCGAAGGAATTAGAGGCAAGAAGGATTGAGATCGGGGAAGGATAACAGGAAGGAGTAAAAGAAGGAAGGAAGAGGCCCGGTAGAAGGCAGAAGGCGAGAAATGGAAGGAAGGAAGGGTGCTGAGGTCACCTGGAAATGGGGAGGAAGGAAGGGAGATAGGAGGAGGGGCGAAGAAACGGTTGGAAGGGAAGAGAATGGAATAAAATAAATTAAAGATGGGCGAGAGAACTGGAAGCAAGAAGGAAGGAGATCGGAGAGGGAAACCAGAATGAGAATAGGAAGAAAGAGAGGGACACTGGAGCAAGAAGAAAGAAATGAGAAAATGTAATATATTGTAAATTAAATTGTACTGTATTGTACGTTATGTAATTTGGATTGTTTTGGTTATTTTATTTATTTTATTTCTATTTGTAATGGCTAATACCCTGAACGCTGCAAGGCCTAGGGAGAAATAAAGAATATATATATTTATATTTTCGTTGAATACATACTACTTTCAACCAGATAAAACAATCCATTCAACCTTTCAAAATATTCCGGCAGTCGTACATAGTCGGTTCCAGTGTGAAACCAGCTTAAGGCTTCATTAATCATACCTACGAAATCCTAAACCACCAGCCATTGGAACTATTCGTGTTGTTTATGGAGAACGTTAAATGAAACTGAAACCTAATAACCTGTTATAAGGTTTCAGTTTAATATGCAGATGAATTTTATATGAAGGTAAATTTTCCAAAATTTTGGAGTTTAACTTTTGGATTTTAGTTAAAACTTTAAAGCTACATTAATATTGCATGTGAAATAGTTAGTGAAATTGGCCTGAAGAATCTTTTTGAATTAATTATTATGTACAGAGTTGCATTAGAAATATTTAGTTATGATTTAGCAACATTTTATTTCTTCAGGTGTGTTCAGAGATAAAAAAAAATAGTTCAGATGAAATATGTGGCATCTTTAGTAGGTTATATGAATTATTTTTTATTTTTTCACGTTTATATCCTTTGCTAGATTTTTAAAATTGTAACTTTCATCGATTGATTGAAGCTTTTGATCATTTTGTTCAGCAAACGCCCACTTCAATATATAAAAAAAATTGATGTGAAGTGTGAATATTCACACATTTCAGGATTGCGCAGGTATATAATAAGTGAAGGCGGTATGCTGAGTGTGTAGGACAAATTTTACTTTGTAGTAATCACGGCAAAATGAACGATATTTTTAAAATAATTTATCGTCTGTTAATCATATAATAAGACTGGTTATTAAATTTACGCTCTTAAAAATTAAATACAACATTTGTCAAAATATAACTAGAATTTTGACAAAATAATTTCAACATAATAAAAATGCAAAAAAAAAACAGAAAAAATAAAATTCACTCCGTACTCGAACTCGAAACCCTTCGTTTTCCAGCACATTTTAGCTTACGACACCAGTGCTCTAACCCATTACGCTATCGCAAGCCTTGCATATGAGTGTCTTACATTGGTATAACTTTTGTACTATGTGAACCAAAAAATGCGTTATTTTCCGAAAACATAATCTAATCAAAAATTCCTGTTGTACTATTTCGGTTCACACCAATATACATTACTTAGAATTTTTTTTTAGATTTTTAGTTTAAACCATCTGAGCTACAGGGTGTGGGACAAAATTTTTTTTGCACAATTTTGGCAAAAATCGCATCAAAATAATTTATTTTGCAAAAATAAAAATTTGATCGTTAATCCACGTACTAAGGGCTTTCATTTGATACCCTACTCAGAATTTAAAAAAAATATTTTTGTTTTCGATGAGCACATATTTGTTTATATTTTTAGGGGGGTATGTTTTTTAGATGTTTTAGTATTTTTCCTATGTGCGGGTCAAAGAGTTGTATAAGCATGCCAAATTTCAACTCTCTAGGTTTAGCCGTTTGGCTACAATTTTTACCGAACAGACAGACAGACAGACAGACAGACAGACAGACAGACAGACAGACAGACAGACAGACAGACGACAAAATGACGGTATAAGGGTTTTTTGGTCATACCTACAAAACCCTAAAAATTAACTACTGACAAAAATAAAATTTAAATTCCATTTAGTTCCGTTTAAAGGTTTAGAATAGCCTATATTTTATAAAAATCAAGGAAAAACAATATTTAGAATGAAATATGTTAATTATTTTGCATACATTTCAAAAATTTCTAGAGAATTAATTAAACAAATTCAAGATAAAATTTTAATTTTAATTAAAATATGATATATAAGTTCTATTTTTCTTTAAAGTTATAAATCCATTTGTCAGTTTACCTATTTATCTTTTGAAGTAAGTCATATGCGAAGTAGTTTCTACGTAGTTTCGACAGTTAAATTCCAACATTTTCCTCATTAGTCTTAATGGCTGAAACTGAATTTCAGAATTCATTATCATATATGGTATTGTCTCGAGCTTTTTATTAAAATGAACAAAAAAAAAACAGTCTAGAAGTTAACAAGAATATATGGAATGTATGCAATATTTCAGTACTGAACAATTTTTACCGTACAGACAGACAACATACAGAATGAGTTTATTGGGAGAGAAGGTTAGTGCGGTGGGGGAAATTAATGTTGTGGGTACCCTAAAATGGCGTCCAGCTTGATATTTATTTGAAAAATATGAGTAAAATTTAAAGTTGACACTAAATAATATCAAATATGCGCCAGTACAACAATAAAGTAACAAATGTTCACAAAAATTCAAGACTTTGGTAAACTAACGTTTCCCAAACTATGGTCCGCGGCCCGGTACTTGTCCCCAAGAAAAAAATACTGGTCCTCATAAAATATTATAATAACCGTTTTTAATGATACAAATATATCAAAAATCTTGTAGGCTGCAAAATCTAAGACTTCGAGTCAGAAAGTTATGATACCTCAGTTTTATTCAGTTACAGGGGACAACTAATTTGTAGCCGAAACGTACATCTGGTGACAATAAAGTAATTTGTGAAGTAAAGAATCTTTTTAATTTTTTTTTTTTTTTTTATTTAAATAATTATTGGTTGCCTCAGCTACTCATGCATATGTTTATTCAAATGAATTATTTTAAGTTAAATTTTTGATTTGATGTTGATATCCTTAAGGTATTGAATGACTCTGTCTTCTATATCGGTGTTATTGGCTAGCAGGTCCTTTAGAGTTGCCGGTAGGGAATTATTTGCTCTGCATTGCAAAATCCGTATAAACTACATTTCGTTGCCGTATAAACTATTTTCGTACTACTATTTCGTTGCCCTTACAGGCAACGAAACTTGGATTTATTCATATGAACCGGAAAAAAAGCAACAATCCACTGTTTGGGTCTTCCAAAATGAACCGAAACCCACAAAAGTTGTTCGTTCACGAAGTACTTGCAAGAAAATGAACGTTTGTTTCTTCGGTTGTACTGGACATGTCGCAACTATTCCTTTAGAGGATCGGAGAACAGTTAATGCAGAATGGTGTACAACAATTTGTTTGCCAGAAGTCATCGACAAAATCAGGAAAAACAACCAAAAATGTCGCATCAGTGCAAGATCCCACGTAGAACGTCAAAATTGATTAATTATTTGAAGGAGAAAAACATCGAATTAATGTCTCATTGCCCGTATTCACCTGATGTATCCCCTAAAGACTTTTTTTGTTGCCAAATGTTACACAAAAAATGCGTGGACAGCGATTTTCATCAACTCAAGAAGCTGGTGAAGCCTTCGAAAACCATTTTTTTGAGATACTAACTTCAGAGTGGCAAAAATGTTTCGAGAATTGGTTTGAATGCATGCAAAAGTGTATAAATCTTAAAGGCGAATATTTTTAAGTGCAATAAAACAGTTTTTTTCCAAAAAAAAAATATTCTTTCTTAGTTTTTGTAAAAACTTAAAAGGTACAGTCTATTCCAGCGTTTCCCAAAGTGTGGGTAGCGACCGAAAAATGTTGCCTGGTCGCGAAAAAAATTGTAAAAACAAAAAAGATTTTTTTTGTATATATATATATTTTTTTTTACGTCAGTTAATCACTAGAATAGTGTGTATTTGTGTTCTTTATTACTATACTATATTCTTTATTATTATACTATACTCTTTATTACTATTTATTACTCTTTATTACTATAAAGCTGCTGCTTTAAAATAAAATTTGTTTTGTAAATAAATGCTTTTTTTCATTAGGTGGGTCGCGAAAAATTTTAAAACCTCGTACCGGGTCGCGGTCAAAAAAGTTTGGGAACCGCTGGTCTATTCCAAACGATTAAGCGTAACTAGCTGAAATTTTCATTTTTGTAAGTTGTCATTAGCTATTTTTTTATATATTGAAGTTGGCTTTTCCTGAACAAAATGATCAAAAGCTTCAATCAATCGGTAAAAGTAGATTAGAAAAAGTAGAAAATCTAGTTCCGCCTAAATCAAAGGAACAGACCCTCGTATCTACGAAATCCATTCTTTTTCTTAGTCTTGTAACTTTAAACTCAAAATTGGGTGTTTCATAGTTAGTTGGTTGTCCGTGATGACGTCACGAGAGGCGCGTGCGTTGATTGGCCAGAGCTTTCAAGTTATAAACTGAAGCTCGCGCCAAGCTCTGTCATTGTATCGCAGCGTATGCTACCAGCAACACACAGAAGCAAGTTGGGTTGACAACATCGAATAAGGTAGGCTTTGAATATACTATTGTTTTATTTTCTATGCAAGTATGTAGATTTATTTTAGATAATATTTATTATTACATGACCTAGAAATTAAATATCAGTATTATTTCTTGTAATATGTTTCAATTTTAAATATAATTTTATGTTTATGGTGCGCAATCGGAAAAATATTACGAAAAGTTATTGTTGTTATAGGCTATATTAAATAATAATATTTTATTGAGCCTGTTAGTGATCATTAGAAATACAGAGGTTAAGTCAATATAATGTAGATATTCTACAATTTAACAGAATGCAAAACTTAACACTAGTCAGCTTTGTAATTTAAATATTCAGAGATTGAATAGAACGTATGTTCTAGTACAGCGTTTCTCAACCGGGGGGCCGCGAAGTTATACAAGATCAAGACATGAAAATATAATAGCAATGCGCTCAAGCTTGCAAGATATAAATTTTATTCATGTTTATAAATACGAGTCTGAAAATATACCTCATAACGTAAATAAAATAAATATTTTATTTATTATTCTATCTAAATTCTTATTTTGACAACTAATTTAAGCTACAGGCTATTTCAAACGTTTAATCGGAACTAAATGGAGTATTAATTTTCTAAAGTTGTCACTAGCTAACTTTATAATGAGTAAAATAGGCTTTTGCTAAACAAACTGATCAAAAACAATCAAAATTCAAGTTGTACTTTGAAGTAGGTACGATTTAAAAGTGCAATATTTTTTATAATATTCTTTTTATTACTCTCCGAGCTACAGATAACTCAAGAGCAAGGTTGCGAATGTGTTTAAATCAAAATATAAGGCACTTTGAACACTTGTAAATAAAAATACTTTACTTTCAAATCGTTGTAGGGAATATAATCGTCATATATATTATAGTTTTTTGTCAACCGTAAAAGATATTGAAAAAATGTTTAAGTAAAAGTTGTTTCTTTTGAAAAGCTCTATGCAAAGATACTCAATATGACATACGTTCCCATATAACAATTCTAAACTGTCCTTAATATCCTGAACTTCCGGAAAATTTCAATACTACCATTTAATGTTTTGTATAAATTTTAGTTCAAAATTTTTCCCAATTTGTTCACACGTTGCCTTTTCGAGAAAAATCGTGTTCCCTCTATCTTGTTACACCATATATATATATATATATATATATATATATATATATATATATATATGCCAGAAAAGGTTGAGAAACACTGTTCCAGTAGATATTTCTTAAACTTGTTTTTGAATATTTTCACATCGGTTATACTTTTAATGCTATCAGGAACCTTATTATACAATCTTGCAGCTATAAAACGAGGACTTTGCTCGTACAAAGTAGTAAGGTGCCTCTCAATATTCAAGCTAAATTTACTTCTAGTATTGTGATTATGATAATCACTATTTATATTAAAGTTACTATAATGATTTCTGACAAATAATACGCATTCTAATATAAAAAGTGAGGGAACTGTTAATATTTTAAGATCTTTAAATAAGTTTCTACAAGTTCTATATGGAGTAAATATTATTCGAATAGCTTTTTTTGCTGCAAGAGAATTTTATGCTTCTTTTGATGCTTTTGATTGCGAAAATAATAGCATAATTGTATGAAATTTGGCAAAATAAACTGATCTTAATAATGAAGATGAAATAAATTACCTGAGCCTCTTTAGCATATAACATGATCCTGATAATATAGTATTGATATAATCAATATGTGGAGACCAACGAAGATTTTGATGGATTATAAGTCCTAGAAATTTGAGTTGTTGGGATTGCTAGAGAGAATATGAGCTTGGAGTATTAATGGGCTACTAATTTGCGTATTTTGAAAACTGAAAATTTAGGAAGGTTGTTTTGGTTTTGTTCAAGATAAGTTTATTTTCTATGCACCATTGACTGAATACGCAAAACTATTACAAACGATTAGGAACTAGAGTTTGCAATCTAGTTACTTTCATCGTTCGAATCGGGCTTTTTGGCCATTTTGCTTAAGCTTTGTAAATCATACTTAAAATACACATTTTTTGGTTAAGGTTAATATCATTTTAAAATGTCATTTTCTTTATATTTTGATTTTTTATGTCATTATTAATACAAATTTCCCATTTATTTATTTTTTTGTCATAAAAATTTGTAAAAAAAGTATTTTATTTTTGACATATGTCATTCGTTTCCATGGTTTCATTGTTTTTACCGACCGCCAAGATATATAAAGGAGGTATTGTGATCATACCGATTTTGACATTTCCACGAATTGAGGTCCCTACATAACGTTTTGACTATTTTTAGAATGATGTCTGTCGGTCTGTCTGTCTGTCCGTCCGTCTGTCTGTCTGTCCATCCGTCCGTCTGTCTGTCTGTCTGTCTGTGTACACGTACAGAGCAAATTCGGTTGAAAGTATTTTTATGAAACTTATTTAAACTTCTACCATCAATGGCACAAGTTGATCAACTTTTGGTAAAAATCGGTTGACTAAAAATGGGAGTTTACTCGTGTCGATTTTAAGATTTTTGCGAATATTTCACATTAGAAAAATATCTCGAAAAAATTTATTAAACAAAAGTTGCTATAAAAGTAATAACTAATAACTTTTGTTTGAGACGTTTTTTGATAAAACGAAAAATTTCGAATAATTTCTGTAAAATTTCTGTAGTCTCAATTTTTTCATATTTATATATAACGTTTCCATGGTCATGATAAATAATATCTCTGTTAGAAAATATTAGGTCAAGTTATTTCTACTCTGCTGCCAGAATGTAATTTATATAAGTACTTACTGGCGGTCGGTCCTGTGGTGGCCACAGCTGATTTTTTTAATTTAATGGCCTTTGCTCCTGTGGCAATAAGCCAGTTTCATTGTTGGAATTTTAAATTTTGACATTCCAGTGTGAAAAATGAAATAACCCAAGCAAGGTTCCTTCTCGTGAAAACCTAAAAGAATGAAATTCCCTAAAAGTTCCGCATTTTTGTATATACATTTGTGTGACCTCTTAGTACTTAGATTAATAAACAAAAAAGATTTTCAATAATTTCTTGATTTTGATGCGATTTTGGAAAAAAAATGTCTTATACTAAATACACACAAACCGGATAATTTAAAGGAACAGACATAAAAATCTAATTATTTTCCCTGTAGTGTACATACTGATATCTCTCAGGTAATCTTGTAGTACGATGTTCTTTGGAATAATGTTCAATCGGGTTGAAGTCAGAGACACGCTTGCCAACCCATTGTTGTTATACCCACTTGATTTAAAAAGTTACACAGTGGGCGAAGTGTGGGCGCGCATTATCCTGCATTAGGGTGAAATTTTCTCCGACATATGGGGCAAAAGGTACAACATGGTCTTGAAGAATATCTCTGATGTACCTATCTGCAGTTAACGCTGCGCCATCAATCACCACTAACTCTGTGCGAGCTCCCAAACATATTCCATCCTACACCATAATTAAACCTCCACCAAAAGATACAGTAGTAGCAAAATTAAATGGTGCATTTTGTTGTCCTTAGCGTCGATACAAAACATAATTTTCAATCTGTTCCTTTAAATTTGCCGGTGTGTGTATCTACGAAAGCCTGTAATAAGTACAAATTCACATTCCACATAATTTTTCTTCCACATACTTTTCCTCTTCTTCGGCACGTAGGTTGGTAATTTTAATTACTTTCATGTATCTTATATATCAATTAGTTTTTTTTACCGACCGCCAACATATATAAGGGAGGTATTGTGATCATACCGATTTTGACATTTCGAGATTTCGATGGATCTCCACGAATTGAGGTCCCTAATAACGTTTTGACTATTTTAAGCTAGCATGATGTCTGTCGGTGTGTATGTCCGTCTGTCTGTCCGTCCGTCTGTCTGTCCGTCCGTCTGTCTGTGTACACGTGCAGAGCAAATTCGGCTAAAAGGATTTTTATGAAACTTCATATTTAAGCTTTTGACATCAATAGCACGATCACTTTTGGTAAAAATCGGTTGACCAGAAATGGGAGTTTACTCGTGTCGATTTTAAGATTTTTGCAAATATTTAGCAACAGAAAAATATTTAAAAAAAAATTATTTAACAAAAGTTGGTGTAAAAGCAATAACTAATAACTTTTATTTGAGATATTTTTTGATAAAAACGAAAAAAAAATCGAATTTTTTTCTAAGTATCTATTTTTTTATACATAAATGTAACGTTTCCATGGGAATGATAAATAATATCTCTGTTAGAAAATATTATAGACCGGGAGCTCATGACAGTTTTTGGTCTCCGATTTCATACAGCATGCCTTTTGGAGAAGAGAATATTTACCCTGTGACAACAAAAAAGGGATGGTATTAAACCCCTGCACGCTTTCCGGTCATAGGGAAAATTGCATTTCCACTTAAACACAAAATTTTTGTGCTTTTCTCTGATTTAATATTGCTTGCCCTTTTGTCAAAAGAAAGTTATAACAAATTTAAAGTCTTTTAAATATATGCATGCGATTCGGAGGGTCCCAAAGGGCTCAAACGGTCATGTGATCTTGTAATAAAAAAATATGATTTTCCGCGTTTTCATACAGCATGCCTATAATTAGAAGACTTTAAATTTGTTATAACTTTCTTTTGACAAAAGGGCAAGCAATATTGAATCAGAGAAAAACACAAAAATTTTGTGCAAGTGGAAATGCAATTTTCCCTATGACCGGAAAGCGTGCAGGGGTTTAGTACCATCCCTTTTTTGTTGTCACAGGGTAAATATTCTCTCCTCCAAAAGGCATGCTGTACGAAATCGGAGACCAAAAATGTCATGAGCTCCCGGTCTATTAGGCCAAGTTATTTCTACTCTGCTGCTAGAATGTATTTTATGCAAGTACTTTGTGATGGCGGTCGGTCCTGTGGTGGCCACAGCTGATTTTTTTTTGCTACTCCTTCCTTTAATTGTTGTCTTCCCAATGAAAGGAAATCTTCATCACTCAATTCTCTTCTTTTCTTTGTCTTATACTTGTGTGATACTTGGCTTTTTGTATTTAAGGCACTAAAATACTTTTTCTTATTCTATATAACATTTCCCTTTTATGTTCTATTTTTATTTAAGAATAAATATACATATATAACTTTAAAGTATGGAAATAAATTCGTAAAATAAGACTTGGATAAGGTTGGGACAAAAAGAAAATATTCAATGAATTGTTAAGAAGCCATGGACAATATCCGGTGGAAAATAGCAATTTTTCCTATTAAATGGCAAGTAATTATATTTTGATAGAAAATTTAAATCGATTTTGATTGGAAAATTTTAATTTATTCTTGATTTATCATTAGGATGGAACCATAATTTAAGCGCAGTACTTGTTATAAAATATTGTAAAGTTAATTTTTTGTCACTCTTAATAAAAAAATTCCCATTTTTTTTTTTCTTGTCTTCAAAATATGTGAAAATGTATTCAAAATTTTAATAAAAATTATTCGTTTCTATGGTTTCACTGTTGGAATTTTAAATTTTCACATGCCAACCTCAAACATGAAATAACCTAAGCAAGGTCCCTTCTCGTGATTATCTAAAAGAACTAAATTCTCATTTAGTTCCGCCTAAACGTTTGGAATTCCTGTACCATATTTTCGGACGGAGGGAGTATTATTTAATTCGGTGTTTAATTGACTTAATTGGATTATTTTAAACATATATTTAAAAGTTAGTCCATCATGGAGCCCCCTGTTAAGAAGGGCCACCAGGTATCGTCTCATGCTCCGAATAGTAAATATGGCCCTACCAACTAGATAAATAAAAAATAGTTGCTAAATGTTATCGGTAGATTATTAATAATTATTAGTTTTGTGTAAGAAAATTATGAGAACTGTATTTACAACATCCTTAAGAATTAAATATCAAGCTGTAGCCATCTGCAAATGTACCTACCTATCTCTCTCTTAAAAATCTTTTTGAAATTTATATTTAATATCCCAACTTTTTGTACGTATTCGGAATAACTTTGTAATTCTTATGAAGGTAGAATCTCAACTAAGAAGATGATATTTAAATAATGACAATAAAATTCGACTTAAAAAGCACTAAAAATGGTCACTGAGAAATAAAGATTTTAAAATTCTGTCACGAAAATGTTGTAAAAATGATATAAAATATATTTTAATTTATAAAGAAGATGTATTTTAACAAGTTTAATAAAATTGTTCTTTGAGTTATTAAATTAATTCTCCTAGCTCTCTTTTTCATGAATTATTTCAATTTTTAGTTTTTAGTGATCTTTAGTAGAACAGTAATTACAAAACTGTTATCAAAAAATGTCTCAAATAAAAGTTGTTAATTATTGCTTGTATAGCAATTTTAGTTAAATAAATTTTTTCGAAATATTTTTCTGTTAAATATTCGTAAAAATCTTAAAATCGACACGAGTAAACTCCCTTTTCTAGTCAACCAATTTTTACAAATAGTTGATCAACTCGTGCGATTGATGTCAAAAGCTTAAATATGAAATTTCATAAAAATTATTTTAGCCGAATTTGCTCTGCACGTGTACTCAGACAAACGGACGGATGGACATTTGGCTACAATTTTTACCGAACAGACAGACAGACAGACAGACACAAAGACAAACGGACCGAGAGACATCATGCTAAAAATAGTCAAAACGTTATGTAAGGACCTCAATTCGTGGAGATCCATCCAAATCTCGAAATGTCCAAATTGGTATTTTCACAATACCTCCCTTATATATGTTGGCGGTCGGTAAAAATGAATTGAACATAAAGATTGGCTTCATGACTATAAACAAATTTTGTTATATATTTTTCTGTTCAATAATAAGGGAGATATTTTAATAAACATAAGCCCAAAACACTCCCAAGAATAAAACTCATCATACCAAATTGCGTAAAAATATGTTCAGCCGTATTTGCGAGAATCTTGAAAAGACGTAGACAGACAAAATTTGTTTTTACCGACCGCCAACATATATAAGGGAGGTATTGTTATCATACCGATTTTGACATTTCGAGATTTCGATGGATCTCCACGAATTGAGGTCCCTACATAACATTTTGACTATTTTTAGCATGATGTCTGTCGGTCTGTCTGTCGGTCTGTCTGTCCGTCCGTCTGTCCGTCCGTCTGTCCGTCCGTCTGTCCGTCCGTCTGTCCGTCCGTCTGTCCGTCCGTCTGTCCGTCCGTCTGTCCGTCCGTCTGTCCGTCCGTCTGTCCGTCCGTCTGTCCGTCCGTCTGTCCGTCCGTCTGTCCGTCCGTCTGTCCGTCCGTCTGTCCGTCCGTCTGTCCGTCCGTCTGTCCGTCCGTCTGTCCGTCCGTCTGTCCGTCCGTCTGTCCGTCCGTCTGTCCGTCATTCTGTCTGTCTCTGTACACGTGCAGAGCAAATTCGGCAAAAAGGATTTTTATGAAACTGCATATTTAAGCTTTTGACAGTAATGGCTTGAGTTGATCAATTTTTGGTAAAAATCGGTTGATTAAAAATGGTAGTTTACTCGTGTCAATTTTAAGATTTTTGCGAAAATTTTGAGAATATTTAACAGAAAAATATTTCGAAAAATTTTATTTAACTAAAATTGCTATACAATCAATAATTAACAACTTTTATTTCAGACATTTTTTGATAACAGTTTTGTAATTACTGTTCTACTAAAGATCACTAAAAACTAAAAATTGAAATAATTCATGAAAAAGAGAGCTAGGAGAATCAATTTTATAACTCAAAGAACAATTTTATTAAACTTGTTAAAATAATGAAAAAATTTATTTAACAAAAGTTGCTATAAATGAAATAACTAATAACTTTTATTTGAGACGTTTATAGATAAAACGAAAAATTTCGAATTTTTTTTTGTAACATCTATTTTTTCATACTTACATGTAACGTTTCATGGTCATGATAAATAATATCTCTGTTAGAAAATATTAGTCCAAGTTATTTCTACTCTGCTGCTAGAATGTATTTTATACAAGTACTTTATGATGGCGGTTGGTCCTGTGGTGGCCACAGCTGATTTTTAGGGTTTTGTAGGTATGACCAAAAAACCCTTATACCGTCATTTTGTCGTCTGTCTGTCTGTCTGTCTGTGTGTCTGTCTGTCTGTCTGTTCGGTAAAAATTGTAGCCAAACGGCTAAACCTAGAGAGTTGAAATTTGGCATGCTTATACAACTCTTTGACCCGCACATAGGAAAAATACTAAAACATCTAAAAAACATACCCCCCTAAAAATATAAACAAATATGTGCTCATCGAAAACAAAAATATTTTTTTTTTAATTCTGAGTAGGGTATCAAATGAAAGCCCTTAGTACGTGGATTAACGATCAAATTTTTATTTTTGCAAAATAAATTATTTTGATGCGATTTTTGCCAAAAATGTGCAAAAAACACATGTAGCCTCACCCTGTAGCCTAGATGGTTTAAACTAAAAATCTAAAAAAATTCTAAGTAATGTATATTGGTGTGAACCGAAATAGTACAACAGGAATTTTTGATCAGATTATGTTTTTGGAAAATAACGCATTTTTTGTGGTTTTTGGTTCACAAAGTACAAAAGTTATACCAATATAAGACACTCACATGCATGGCGTGCGATGGCGACATGCGTTAGGGCACTCTTAAACTGGCTGGAAAACGAAGGGTTTAGAGTTCGAGTACGGAGTGAATTTTATTTTTTCTGTTTTTTTTTTTTGCATTCTTATTATGTTGTGTCAAAATTCTAGTTATATTTTGACAAATGTTGCATTTAATTCTTAAGAGCATAAATTTAATAACCAGTCTTATTATATGATTAACAGACGATAAATTATTTTAAAAACATCGTTCATTTTGCCGTGATTACTACAAAGTAAAATTTGTCCTACACACTCAGCATGCCGCCTTCACTTATTATATACCTGCGAAACCCTGAAATGTGTGAAAATTCACACTTCACATCAATTTTTTTTATGGATATCGTCTTATAATCATCTGAAACCTGTAGAAACCATATATGAGGCCGAAAAAATAAAAAATAAAACAGATATAGCTTTATTAATATAGATTTGGGAAAGGTATGAATGAGTTAAAATTATTTTCAATTCTTCTTTATTATTTTATTCTTATTTATCATCGTCTTATAATCATCTGAAACCTGTAGAAACCATATATGAGGCCGAAAAAATAAAAAATAAAACAGATATAGCTTTATTAATATAGATTTGGGAAAGGTATGAATGAGTTAAAATTATTTTCAATTCTTCTTTATTATTTTATTCTTATTTATCATCATCCGATGTCCTATCCACTATTATCGTCTGCCTCTTCTGCTCTATATCTCTCTTTTTAGATATCTTCAACGCCAATATTCAAATTTTTTTCATTCAATTTTCCTTCCAAGGTATTTCATCAGTTAGTTTATCTCCTATGTTTCTTTTAAATCTTCTATATTTTTATAATTTTTTAATTGTACATATAAAATATAATTAAAAATTTAACTTAAAATAAATTAACTTTTAAAACTTTTTAACAAAAAATACCTTGTACAATTGAATTACTAAAAATAATTAGAACTTTATTACGCCAAAAGTTGTAATTATTCTTTAAGCCGGTAAAAACTTCTAAAACAGAAAGGTACTTAAAAAGTTTAACTAAGTGTCTGGCCACATTGTACAGTTACATCTGCAGTTATAACCACTGCCATTTTTCAATCTTCAAATTTCAGTTTAGTTTAACACAAAAACAAAATCCTAAAAATTCTACAAACATTTCTTGGTCAAATATTGGTCAAAATAGATCTTATTGTAATATTTTTTCTGTTGAATTTGCAGTTGAATAAAAATAATTAAATTTTTACTAATTATTGTTTCATTGTGTCAATTACTAGTTAGATAACAACAAATACAAAAATCTTGATCATGTAGGATTTTTATTAAATGAGTTATTTGAATAAAAACGAAAAGTTGGGGGATGTAAAGTTAATATCAAAATTGTTTCGCGGAACCCCAGGGGTCCGCGGACCACAGTCAAAGAACCGCTGCATTAAACCACCAAAATCCTGGGTCCTTGACAAAACACTGTCTCCGTAGGCCTGCTGAAGTTTAGCAAAAGTTTCTCGTATAACCATCTTGACGATTTTAAATATTTGTCTCCCACCAATACATAGGAAAGATAGGGTGACCATTTTCTTGGAGAAGGCAATGCGGGACGGAGCAAAAAAAAAGGTCATCACTTCCGAAATATAAGTGAAGAGTAAACAAAAAAAATTGATGTGAAGTGTGAATATTCACACATTTCAGGGTTTCGCAGGTATATAATAAGTGAAGGCGGCATGCTGAGTGTGTAAGACAAATTTTGTTTTATAGTAATCACGGCAAAATGAACGATATTTTTAAAATAATTTATCGTCTGTTAATCTAAGAACTTTAAAAACAAATTTTATGTTAAAATATTTTTTGTTAATTTTAATTCGAATACCTAATACCATTATTTAGGTTTCTTAACATGTGCAGTATTTTTTTTTATATAGCAAGGTTCATTAAGATTTTGAAAATTGCGCCTATGGCTTCCATTGGTTGTTTTAAGTCATATGCTCCGCTCCTCTGGTTTCGTATACATGACATATAGAATGAAAATATAATCCCAACTGGTTATTAAATTTACGCTCTTAAAAATTAAATGCAACATTTGCCAAAATATAACTAGAATTTTGACAAAATAATTAAAAATAAAAATGAAAAAAAAACAAAAAATAAGTGTCGTCTGACCGAGAGCGAACCCTAGTTTGATGCGTAGCAAGCGAGCAAACTAACTATTCGACCAGAATACGCCTTCTAGTATAGTGTGTTAAATAACTATAACTTTTGTACATCGTCAAACAAAAAAACACAAAAAATGCGTTATTTTCCGAAAACATAATATGATCAAAAATTCCTGTTGTACTATTTCGGTTCACACAAATGTACATTACTTAGAATTTTTTCAGATTTTTAGTTTAAACTACAGTTTTGACTACAGGGTGTGGAACAAAATTTTTTTTGCACAATTTTGGCAAAAATCGCGTCAAAATAATTTATTTTGCAAAAATTTAATTTTGATCGTTAATCCACGTACTAAGGGCTTTCATTTGATATACTACACAGAATTAAAAAAAAAAAATTCGATGAGCAGATATTTGTTTATATTTTTAGGGGGATATGTTTTTCAGATGTTTTAGTATTTTTCCTACGTGCGAATCAAAGAGTTGTATAAGCATGCCAAATTTCAACTCTCTAGGTTTAGCCGTTTGGCTATAATTTTTACCGAACAGACAGACAGACAGACAGACACACAGACAGACAGACAGACAGACACACATACAGACAGACAGACAGACAGACCAGAAAATGACGGTATAAGGGTTTTTTGATCATACCTACAAAACCCTAAAAAGAATGATGGGTCGAAATTATGACCCCAAAAAGAGTGCCATAGGATTTTTGCGCCCTTACCAACTTTGTGCCTGAGGTAGGTCCCTCAGTCACCACACCCTATATCCGGCCCTGCTGGACAGTAATTGTTTTAGTTTATTTTTGCTCCGTATTTTTTAAGAGTTGTATAAGCAGGCCAAATTTCAGTTATCCATGTTCAGTTTGGCTATAATTTCTACATCCAGATAGACAGACAGATGTGTGACGTTACAAGCATTGTTTAGTGATCATACCTACAAAATCATAAAAATGAACAGTCAATGGCAAAAATAAAAATTATTTTTTTCCATATATCTTGCTTTGGAGTTACTTAGAAAAACATTTATTATTTATTTTTAAAATTGGAACAGTAGAAGTCTATTTTTCTAAATTAAATATTCTATCAAAACATCAGTTGAAAGTTTAAAGAACAATCAGCTTTCTTCCAGTCCAACACTGCAAGACTATTTTTCTTCATTTGAACAAGACATTTTATATTTATTTTAAACAAACTCTAATACTAAAAGTTTCGATCTTTGAAATGTCGCCTTTTCTAAATGAAATTGATATTTCAAACAGTGCAAACTTGAAAATATAGATTGTAGCAAGTCACTGAAAATGAGAGACAGAAGATTACTCTGAATAAAACATGTGATAAGGAAAAACTGTGGGAAATCCAACATTAAGAGGGCTGACCATTAAATTTTCACCATCACAATGAAAGATTTGGTTTTACAAATTAAAATAAATTTTATTTTTCAATATGATCTTCCTTAATATCAGAAATAATAATAATAGTTTATTACCCAAAGATTTGTACTAATATTCGTCATGAATAACATACGAGGTGTGTAACACTTAACTCAATAAGTCTCCGGTCTGACATATATATGGCAACACTGTTGACAGACCCACATGATTTCTGGATAGTACCAACCTTCAAACGATACGTGTGAAAATTTCATGACATTCTGACAATTAGTTTAGAGGTTACAGTGGTTTTAGTGGCTCCAGTTTTGTAATTTTCAAAAGAATGGATAAAAAAGAATTTCATGTGTTGATTAAACATTGTTTTTTGACGGAAAAAAATACTGTTGAAGCCAAACAGTGGCTTGATAAGCGTTATAGAGACTCTTCACCAGGCAAATCAACTATTACTGATTGGTATGATGAACTTAAATTAATTAATTAATTTTAATTTTTTTAATTTTAGGAACGTTGGAATGAATGTATCACTCTTGAAGGAGAGTATGTTGATGAATAAAGTCGAATTTCTAAAAAAAAAAATATTTTTCTTAGTTAGACCGGAGACTTATTGAGACGTGGTAAATAAAGTAACCGGACTGGCAACACTGCGTTTTATTTGGCAAGATTTGGGACTTGGGTCTTGGAAGGGCGTCAGGTGAACATGTGATATGCCTTCAGTGCGAGTTTGAACTCGCTAGAGTAATTTTGTTGTCCGTAGCGATTTTTTTCGTGAAACAGTTTTTTCTAGTGCGTTCTAAAAATGAGTGAGATTCATTTCGAGCAACGGTGTGCTATCAGATTTAACTTCAGACTTGGGCACAGTGCAAAGAAAACTTTTGCAAAACTTCAGCAGGCCTATGGAGACAGTGTTTTGCCAAGGACCCAGGTTTTTTGGTGGTTTAAGGCATTTTCAGAAGGAAGAGAATTGATTTAAGATGAATCACCCAGCGGAACCGATGAAAAACCGGTGAAAATATCGACAGGTTCTGGGATCTTGTGCGTTCAGATCGTCGGTTGACAGTCAGAATGATCGGGGAAGAGTTGAATTTGACTCATACTACCGTTCATCAGATTTTGACCAATGAATTGGGGATGAGAAAAATCCTTGTCACACAGCAATTTGAATAAACGAGTTTTTGGACAGTAAAAACATTCTTGCCATAATATTTGTACTTCCCATAATAACGATTACACTAGTAAACAAAAATGAACTTATTTTTTGTGAGATGGGCAAAACATAGTGTATCCCACTTAAAATTTGAACTAAAAGCCGAAAATGACCTCAGATTTTTTCTATCAACCATCATTTTTTTGCTATGAGGTATTGTTGGTTTCTAACAAAACATAGTGATAGACGTATTATTATTAATTTTAACTTACCTCAAAATGTTGTTTTTGTTGTTTTACGTCGATATTTTATTTCTGAGGCATACCTTATTAATATCCAGCAGAAATCAGGGCTAGCAAGCAAATTTGGATTCCATTTACCCCGACATCGCTTTTCCATAGAGGAAATGTCTTGGTGGAACCGTTTCCCATGTTCATCACTTATTGCACCCAGATCTTCTGGGAAGAAATGTAGATGAGAGTCCAGAAAGTGAATTTTTAAAGACATCCTACATCCCATTTCTTTGTAGGCATCAAGTAGTTTATTCACGATATCTCTGTAATTTTCAGCTCTCACATTTCCAAGAAAATTTGAAACAACTGTTTAAAAAGCTCTCCAAGCTCTTATTTCAACTTCATTTAGCATACTGTCAAATACATCATCTTTTATTATTTCTCTTATTTGTGGGCCCACAAATATGCCCTCTTTAATTTTTATTTCACAAATTCTCGGAAATTTTTGTTTTAGATACAAAAAACCTCTTCCGTTTCGATCCATTACTTTAACGAAATTCTTCATTTAGTCCAATTTAATATGTAAAGGTGGGAAAAATACGTTTTTGGGATCGACCAGTGGTTTACTTCTAACGTTTTTTAGTCCAAGAGTTAGTGCCTGACGTAGTGGCCACTCCTCCTGTATAGTGAATTACTTAGAACTCAAAAAGTAACCAGTTTCGAGTCACGACATAGAAAATGCAACAGATTCGGATACCTGTAGTTTACAATCTATTTTGAAGCATACTTCTACGCTTGATAAACAAGAATAAACTGATCTTAACCACTTGTGTACCGTCACCGTAGATACATGTCTTGAATTGACGCAATATAAAAATGTTGCATATTGCAAAATATAAATTTGCCTGTTACAGAAAATCTATGGGTGATTCACTTTTCAGATTTGTTTTCAGCGTATCAAAATACATCAGAAACACCATAAAATTGCCATGTCACAAATAGTGTGTTTATCAGTGTTATTAACGAAAAAATTTCAACTTAACCTGTGCTTATTAATTTTTGCTTTTTTTGCATATTAAGCAGTTTTTATACACATCATTTCGTTGATAACATATTTTTAATACATATTTTAATAGAACTGTAGAGTGGTATTTTAAAATATTTTTTTATGAATATTAAACAGTTTTGACATATTTAATTTTATAAATTTCGTTATGATTTTAACAAAAATAATTGTAAATACTTTTATAATTTAAAATGTATGTCATTGTGGCGTAACTGCCGCCATTGCAAATAAACGAAAAATTTTAAAAAATGCCATTAGTGTGGGTGAGGTCGGAAAACTGTTCATTGGTTTTAATAACTGTAGTGTCGATTTCTCTTCTTTATATCAATGGTTCAGACACATATGTAATAACAATATTAAATTTTTTATATGATATTGAATATTTTTAAAGTATATTTTGGAATATTTAGTGATATTTTTCGAATGAATTGTCAGCAGATTGTGCGCTTGAAAACCGGAAACGCAACGGATGTTCCATGTATTCAAAACTGTATATTCATGACTGATGCAAATATTTTCAAACACCAAATGAAATTTCAAATCATAGAATTTAATTTTTTTTAAATATTCCTTTCGGAAAATATCATTATCATCGTGATTTGTACCAATATTGAGCATTTTTTGCGAGTGTTAAAGGGACTTCATGGTACACTAAAAAATAAATTGATAACGTTTTTGGGGGTTTGAGACAAAGCAGGAGTTTTTTTGAAGAGTGACTTTTTTTCGTAAAATTGATGATAAAAATGTTTTCCATTTGTATCCGATTTCTTGGATTACGCTATACAGGTTGTTTGTTTGAAACGGAGCCCCCGAAAATCTACTTTATTTGTAAAGATATAAAAAATCTTCAGAAAAAAAGTTAAACTAGACAAAAAGGCCCATCTAAAGGTTACTATAAGAATTCTGAGGCACTTCCGGTTTCACCGGAAATGAAATCAACTTTTGATCTAGCATAGGGAATCGATAATTTTATATTTTTTTCCTAAAAGTACATTAAATTAGCTTTACAATGACACCAAAAAATCATATTTTTATGTTAACCATTTCAAAATGGCGACCATTTATTTACAAAATAATAATCAACATAAGTTTTACAAAGTTGAACGTAGCAAGCTTTGGAAACAATAAAAAAAGAAACAAAATATCTCTAAAATAAACTATTGAAATATTTAGAAAACTTATTGAAAATATTTATTGACTATTTAGAAAAAAAAAAATATTACTTTTTACAATAATATAAAAAAAAAAAAAAATACAAATGTTCGATCAAACCAACATTATTGTCCACACATTTTCTCATTCTTAATAAAAACTCTTCCATCGCCCTTATAAGAGTACACTCTTGGATATCCCGGATTGCACTACTAACCCTAAAAAAATGGTCGCCATTTTGAAATGGTTAACATAAAAATGACTTTTTGGTGCCATTGTAAAGATAATTTAATGTACTTTTAGGAAAAAAATATAAAATTATCGATTCCCTATGCTAGATCAAAAGTTGACATCATTTCCGGTGAAACCGGAAGTGCCTCAGAATTCTTATAGTAACTTTTAGATGGGCCTTTTTGTTTAGTTTAACTTTTGTTCTGAAGATTTTTTGTATCTTTACAAATAAAGGAGATTTTCGCGGTGCCCCGTTTCAAACAAACACCTTGTATATTAAAGAATTTTTGCTTTAATTATGTCAAAGTCTATTGGGAGTAGTTATAAATATTTAAAAAATAAATTAAATTTTATATAAAAATAAGTTTTATACTATCATAATAATAAAGGTGTGGGTATTTATTCTCTGTCCCAATGGTCTTGAGTTTGAATCTCACAATATTTACTTACCCTTAATGTTGTCTTAAAATTCTATCATAATTCATGTGCCCTTTGAATGCATTATTGCAGAATTTCCCAAACTGTGTTCCGCGGAGCACTTAGTTATAAGGGATTTTTGGTGGTCATACCTACAAAACCCTAAAAACACAAGATAACAGCGACTTGCAATATCTTAATATATTCGTTAGCAAAGAACCGAAATCCGTTAACCGAGGTATAAAGTTAAGTCTTTAAAATCTTTGAGAGATGAAACATAACCTTTTTCATTTTATTTTATTCGTTGTTATTGCTCAATTTGCGATGAAAACATTTTATATTTATTGACCGATATTCCATTTCCTATCTTCATTCTGAAATCTATCGTGAAAACAGTATTTTCTTTCTCAAGATCTCATTTTCACAGCCGGGAAATTTCACAGTTTTACCTCAGTATCATTTGCGCATGAATAAATAAAAGAAATTTTTGGAAATAAATATCTGAAAGGTTAGATCTGACATAATTGGAATCTTGGCCGAAACCTTTGTCTATTAATTGTAGAATCACATCGGTATTAGAAATCTGATTAATACAATTATTCCTAATCTTAACTGAAATTTGTCATATTAATTTGACATTTGGTAATCCACTGGGCATTGGTCTAGAGAAGGGACATTATTCAACATCCTTGATGATGACGATTGTACGAGGTGTGTAAATTCAGTAACCGGACTGATTTTTGAAATTTTTTATTCGAATAGAATTACAATTCAATATTGTCCCCCTCAAAATAACTTCATTGGGAAGTCACACAGCGCTGGAGACGGTTCTTCCAATCCTCATAGCAGTGCTGGAACTCGGATACTGGAATAGCTTTCAGCTGGTTGGTTAGGGACGATTGAATGTTTTCGAGTGTCCCAAAATGACGTCCCTTGAGGTGATTTTTCAATCTTGGGAAGAGGAAAAAGTCATAAGGACTCAAGTCAGGCGAATAAGGAGGCTGAGGAGCCACAGGAATGTTTTTACTGGCAAAAAACTCGTTTATTGAAATTGCTGTGTGACAAGGCGCATTTGTCATCCCCAATTCATTGGTCAAAATCTAATAAACAGTAGTGTGAGTCAAATTAAACTCTTTCCCGAACATTCTGACTGTCAACCGACGATCTGAACACACAACATCCCGGATTTTCATCGGTACTTGAAGATGAAGTCCTTCCGCTGCGTGATTTATCTTTAATCAACTCTCTTCCTTCTGAAAATGCCTTGAACCAGGGGTTCTGAAACTTATGTAGTCCGAGAATTCCCTCTTGAACAACATTTTTTTTGCGGACCCCAACCCAACCCTAGGAATTTTACGTCGTTCCTGAGACTTAATTTCTGGCTCAATAATCGTGGTAAAACTTGGTAAATATTGCTAAAAATGTATCGCTGGTTATTTTAATAAATGATCTTGTGCGTTTATAGAGGAACATTTTTATTAGTATATAGAATAAAAATCAGCTGTGGCCACCACAGGACCGTCCGCCATCATAAAGTACTTGTATAAAGTACATTCTAGCAGCAGAGTAGAAATAACTTGGCCTAATATTTTCTAACAGAGATATTATTTATCATGACCATGGAAACGTTACATATAAGTATGAAAAAATTGAGACAAAAATTTTACAGAAATTATTCGAAATTTTTCGTTTTATCAAATAACGTCTTAAATAAAAGTTATTAGTTATTGCATTTATAGCAACTTTTGTTCAATAAATTTTTTCAAAATATTTTCTGTTGCTAAATATTCGCAAAAATCTTAAAATCGACACGAGTAAACTCCCATTTCTAGTCAACCGATTTTTTCTAAAAGTTGATCAACTCGTGTCATTGATTTCAAAAGCTTAAATATGCAGTTTCATAAAAATCCTTTTAGCCTTATTTTTCTGCACGTGTACACAGACGGACAGACAGACGGACAGACAGACAGACGGACAGACAGACGGACAGACAGACGGACAGATAGACGGACAGACAGACCGACAGACATCATGCTAAAAATAGTCGAAACGTTATGTAGGGACCTTAATTCGTGGAGATTCATCGAAATCTCGAAATGTCAAAATCGGTATGATCACAATACCTCCCTTATATATGTTGACGGTCGGTAAAAAACATAAAATGAATAAAAATAGTAGTAAAAAGAATAAAAAAAGTTACAAATTTAATACGTTAAACTCATACAAACATTTCTTGGTCAAATATTGGTCAAAATATATCTTATTGTAATATTTTTTCTGTATAATTTGCAGTTGAATAAAAATAATTAAATGTTTACTAATTATTGTTTCATTGTGTCAATTACTAGTTAGATAACAACAAATACAAAAATCTTGATCATGTAGGATTTTTATTAAATGAGTTATTTGAATAAAAACGAAAAGTTGGGGGATGTAAAGTTAATATCAAAATTGTTTCGCGGAACCCCAGGGATCCGCGGATCACAGTTTAAGAACCGCTGCATTAAACCACCAAAATCCTGGGTCCTTGACAAAACACTGTCTCCGTAGGCCTGCTGAAGTTTAGCAAAAGTTTCTCGTATAACCGTCTTGACGATTTTAAATATTTGTCTCCCACCAATACATAGGAAAGATAGGGTGACCATTTTCTTGGAGAAGGCAATGCGGGACGGAGCAAAAAAAAGGTCGTCACTTCCGAAATATAAGTGAAGAGTAAACAAAAAAAATTGATGTGAAGTGTGAATATTCACACATTTCAGGGTTTCGCAGGTATATAATAAGTGAAGGCGGTATGCTGAGTGTGTAGGACAAATTTTACTTTGTAGTAATCACGGCAAAATGAACGATATTTTTAAAATAATTTATCGTCTGTTAATCATATAATAAGATAATTATTAAATTTACGCTCTTAAAAATTAAATACAACATTTGTCAAAATATAACTAGAATTTTGACAAAATAATTTCAACATAATAAAAATGCAAAAAAAAAAAAACAAAAAATAAAATTCACTCAGTACTCGAACTCGAAACCCTTCGTTTACCAGCGAGTTTTAGCTTACGACACCAGTGCTCTAACCAATAACGCCATCGTACGCCTTGCATGTGAGTGTCTTACATTGGTATAACTTTTGTACTTTGTAAACCAAAAACCACAAAAACTGCGTTATTTTCCGAAAACATAATCTGATCAAAAATTCCTGTTGTACTATTTCGGTTCACACCAATATACATTACTTAGAATTTTTTTAGATTTTTAGTTTAAACCATCTGGGCTACAGGGTGAGGGACAAAATTTTTTTTGCACAATTTTGGCAAAAATCGCATCAAAATAATTTATTTTTCAAAAATAAAAATTTGATCGTTAATCCACGTACTAAGGGCTTTCATTTGATACCCTACTCATAATTTAAAAAATATATTTTTGTTTTCGATGAGCACATATTTGTTTATATTTTTAGGGGGGTATGTTTTTTAGATGTTTTAGTATTTTTCCTATGTGCGGGTCAAAGAGTTGTATAAGCATGCCAAATTTCAACTCTCTAGGTTTAGCCGTTTGGCTACAATTTTTACCGAACAGACAGACAGACAGACAGACAGACAGACAGACGACAAAATGACGGTATAAGGGTTTTTTGGTCATACCTACAAAACCCTAAAAAAGGTCTTCACCTCCCAAATATAAGTACAGACCAAAATTCGGCCCTGGGGACACCAAATCAAAATGCGGGACGAATGGTCACCCTAAGGAAAGACTCACTGAAACCCGAACATATTTCTGTTTCACTGTCCGAACGAATAAAAACGTTTTATTTTGATAATCTTTTCGGTTAAATTATACGCTTAGTAATACAACATAGTACTAATAGATCAGGTTGTAATTGTTTCAAATTTCCCTTATATGTCAATAACAAAAAATATTTGAAGAAATACTAACAGATTAAATAACTGTATTATTATTTTAATTAATTCAAGAGCAACATAAACAACCCTTGTATAAATTTGAATGTTTATTTATTTATAATTATAACAATTATTTAAATAAACATTTTAATAAAATTATGAAGAGTATGTCCAGTAAATTAGGTAGTGTACCTTTGAAGTAAAATAGATTACACATATAACACCTAATCCTTGACGAGCTGCTCTTTGTGTTGTTTGCAAATTAAGTTTATTGTGTTATTTTAGAACAGTGGACAATAAACTTTGTGCATAAATAATAGTAGGTGTGACACAAATTTATCAAAACTCAACGAAGACAGCGATGGTCAAGCTTTTTATAAGGGTTGTGTATTGACATTGTTTAGACATCGATGTTTTTAACTTTGATATTGTGACCAGTGTTATCGGACTATTGATGTTTTTGACCGATTTTTTTTTTTTTCAATTTTTCTACTAAAAAATAATTATATCTATATGCATGAAAATGAAAGGTGAAGTAAGAAATTTAATGTCAAAGTAACTTTGTAAGATTTAAACAGTGTTCTTTATTAGTGCCGTACAATATAAAAAAAAAAATAGCTGTGGCCCCCACAGGACCGACCACCATCACAAAGTACTTATTTAATTTATGCTGCGACATCAAAAAATGTCTCAAATAAAAGTTGTAAGTAATAGCCACTTTTGTTAAATAAATTTTTAGAAATATTTCTCTGTTGTGAAATATTCGCGAAAATCTTAAAACCGACACGAGTAAACTTCCATTTCTAGTTAACCGATGTTTACCAAAAGTTAATCAACATACTTCCGGAATAAGATAATGGCACCAGAACATCACTGGAAAAATGTGATTAAGTTCAAAAAGATATGTTGAAAAATTAAATTATCAGGTCGTCAAGGATGAAATTTGTAGTTAATAATATTGCCAACTTTAACAGCTTATTATTTGACATTGGCTTAATATTTTACCGTTCTACTTTTTTTTTTTTGTTGGAAAGTTAGGCATCTAAACAATACCTACAGCTCTAAAAAATATCAAAAAAATTTAAAAAAAAATTAATTTTGTTGAAAATGGTACGGTCGGAAATTTGCACTTTTATGAAGTATGAGTTCTTACATAGAACTACGGCATCGCAGACCACGCGAAACATTAATAGTCAGTGATGGCATCCTACCGGTACGGAACAGTTCGCGCGAACCGTTTCTTAAAATTATTGAAACCTTAGGGAACCGGTTTTTAGAATTATTAAAATAAAATAAATTACTCTGACTCAGTTTCGAATTGTGAGCTGTGCCCTGCAGTGTTGCAAATGTAATATTTATTTTATAGGTTATTAATAATACGCTCTTAAAATGTTTTCCTTATATTTAATAAATGGAAGTAAGTGATTTGTTTTCACTCTTAAAAATACAGAATAGGTTTCTATATATCACATGACTTTATAGAACCGCTTCCTGAAAATTTAGGATGCCATCACTGTTAATAGTGTATTTGGCTCTAGGGTTACTACGCAGCAGACAATATCAAATTGGTTCGGCAAATTTCGTACAGGTAACTTAAAAACCAAATAAAAAAAACCTGGCTTATCGATCACAGCAGAAATATACTGCAACCAACTGGACGAAATGATGCAAAAACAACCTAGATCTTGGCCAATCTAGGTTGCTTAGATCGACTCCTATCTGATTGCATGATAACGCTAGACCACACACTGCACAAATGACCGTGGCAAAACTACAGGAATTGGATTTGGAACTTTTTCATCATTTTCCATACTCGCCAGACCTAGCCCCCACTGACTACTACTTCTTCCGCAATTTGGACAACTTTTTAATAGGAAAACAGTTAAAGTATGACAATGCTGTAAAACTGGCCTTGCAAGAATTCATTGACTCTCGTCCGCCAAGGTTTTTACCACCGGCCTGAAAAACCGGCCGCTTAAATGAATAAAATAATTCCTTATACTTGTAAGTTATTAACCAACTTTGCCTATTTTTCTACAAATTTCATCCTTGACGACCTAATATATATATATTTTATCAAGTAAGCATACACCTCCCATACAAAAGTTGTTTTAATATCAAATATATCCAAATTGATGCACGAATTGTTGTCCTATTTGCATAGAAACCTGATTTAGCTCCGCTTGGAATCATTTTATATCCAAAATGTAAAAAAAAAAATCCTTGGTGGCAAGGAGTTTTGTTGAAATGATGATTCAGAAGCGCCGATTATTTTGAGTAGCTTAAGGAATTCCAATACAATGGCAAGAAACTCATCCTTATGTGGATACCTTCACATATAGGAATTGAAGGTAAGGAACGAGCTGACCATCTAGCTAAAGAAGCCGTAAACGAAGATATAATGGATATACCCATACGAAGCTACGACCTAAAGAACCACATCCGAAGAAAACTCGAAGAAAAGTGGAACGTAACATGGCAAAATATCCAAAATAACCATCTACACAAAATAAAAGATAGTGTACCAGGTCTACAAGTATGAAATGCGGATTATTTTTTAAATAAAACACATTTAACTCAAAAGAACAGTAAAAGTTTATTTATTCAAAGTATGCTCCATTAGAAGTTATACATTTTTCCCATCTTTCAGGCAATTTGTGAATACCTCGCCAGTAGAACACTTTCCCTTTCACCGCAAACCATTTATCTAGCCATTCTTTCACATTTTCATATGAACAGAAGTGCTGCTCGGCAACTGCGTGACCCATCGATGCGAACAAGTGGTAATCTAAAGGGGCCAAGTCTGGTGAGTAAACGGCATAGGGTAGCACTTCCCACTTGAGTGCCTCCAATGTATTGCAAACTGCTTTTGGCTTATGTGATGGACCGTTATCGGGAAGAAAGATTACCTTGTACGGTCTTCTTTCTTATTCTGGTCGTTTTATGAGCAGCGAATGGTTCAATTCGATCAGTTATTGTTGGTAGCGTTGGGTATTAACTGTTTCACCAAGTTTTAACAATTCAGAACAGACCACACCCTTTTGGTCCCACCAAGTACAGAGCATTTTCTTTTTGCCAAAACGATTCGGTCTTGCAGTTGATGTGGATGGTGAGCCTGGGTTCACCCTTGATTTTTTGCGTTTGGGATTTTCAAAATAAATCCATTTTTCATCGCCAGTAATGATACGATGCAAAAAAGACTTTCTTTTGTATCGTGCAAGCAAAATTTTACAAGTGTTTTTGCGTTTTTCCATCTGCCTCTCATTCAATTCATGTGGAACCCATCTGCCGACTTTCTGGATCTTACCCATCTCTCGTAGGCGATTGGAAACAGCTTGTTGACTAACGCCTAACTGCTCTGCTAGTTGAAAAAAATCCGCATTTCATACTTGTAGACCTGGTAAATAAAAAAAAGGAATCCCACTTCCGGAATAAAATAATGGCACCAGAACATCACTGGAAAAATGTACTTAAGTTCAAAAATATTATGTTGAACAATAAAATTTTAAAAAGATAGTTTTTCATTATCAGGTCGTGATTAACAAGTCTTATTGCCTATCGAAGTGTGTAACAAGCAGTGCGAACTGGCATTCCATCAGGATTATAGCATTATTCAGCGAGTAACAATGTTGTGATCCCTCTGTGCGTGTTAATTATTGGCAAATGATTGTCCATTCCAACAATCTGTTACGATATCTACCCTGGTGCTTTCACAGTTGTTTATACAAGCTGAATCCTGGATATTGTGCGAAGGACAATTAATCCTTAGGATCAGAATACAAACCAGTTTGGGTTTCGAGTTTCAAGACCCTATGATAAGTTCCATCTTATGATATAATGTTCCTATCAGGGCTAGAAACCGATATTTTTATTAGCTAATATTTAACCCGTATCTCTAATACAGTGGTACTTAAACTTATGTAGTCCGCGGACCCCCGCTTGAACAACTTTTTTTGCGGACCCCATCCCAACCCTAGGCATTTTACGTCGTTCTTGAGACTTAATTTCTGGCTCAATAATCTCATAGGCACTACGTTGTAATAAGTATTGGTAAAAATGTATCGCTGGTTATTTTAATAAATGTTCTTGTGCATTTATAGAGGAACATTTTTATTGGCATATAGAATAAAAACATAAAATTAATAAAAGTAGTAGTAAAAAGAATAAAAAATGTTACAAATTATAATACGTTAAACTCATACAAACATTTTTTGGTCAAATATTGGTCAAAATAGATCTTATTATAATTAGGCGAGGCAATGAAGCAAAAAAATCAGCCCAACTTCCGATTTTTGGCGCAGTAAGATAGATTTACATGCGGTTTGGTGCATTCGATTCGTTAGAGCCTCAGGAAATTTTGTGAACCAACGCGATCAATGCAAAATGAAAAACTGCATTTGTGCATAACAAAAATCCATTGGAAAAGTGCATTTTCCAGAGTTGCAAAATCAAAAATTTATAACTCGGTATAAATTCACTAAAATAAGTCAAATATTGATACTCGGGGGTTTCTGGGGTCGCTGAACACGAATATCGGAACGAGAGAAGTGTCCGAGGTACCTGGTACCCAGGGTGGACACTACGTACATAGTCTCCTAGAGTTTTATGTAAATTTGATACAAAAGCAGTTGAATCACGTTACTCGGGGGTTTTTGGGGTCGCTGAATCCGAATATCGCAATAGCGAACGTCTCCGAGGTACCTGGTGCTCAGGGTGAGCGGTACTTACCCTCGTCTTCAGGAGTTTTATGCGAATTCGATACAAAAGCAGTTGAATCACGTTACTTACTTGAATTACGTTTCAGTAAATAATTTGCAGTTGAATAAAAATAATTAAATTTTTACTAAATTGTTTAGTTATGTCAATAACTAGTAGATAACAACAAATACAAAAAGTCTTGACCATGTAGAATTTTTATTAAATAAGTTATTTTAATAAAAGCGAAAAGTTGGGGGATGTAAAGTTAATCTCTAAATCGTTTCGCGGACCCCCGGTAAAGGCTACGGACCACAGTTTAAGAAACGCTGCTCTAATACGATGTTTTATAAAGTTTTTAGGATTTTGTAGGTATGACCACCAAAAAAACCTTTAAGGCGGCGCACAACCCTATAGTTCTCAATAGTTTCTTATACAAAACTAATAATCGGCAATAAAATTAATAACAATTTATATATCAAAATTTGCAGCGAATTTTTATCTATCTAATAGGATATTTTTAATTGTAGAAAAAACTCTTATGTAATTGTAAATAAGCAAATTGCATTATAGACGCCATCTTGTAAACCAATTGACGCATATTTGCGTACGATGCGGCAAATTGTAGCTAAAGCTTCATTCTACAAATATGTTTATAGCTATTTTGCTCTATTGTGAAAACTACTTATAGTTATTATACTTGGTAGTCTATTTTTGCCGCCATCTTGAATCTGCCGCGGTTTTCAAAATAGGTGTTACAAGAAAAATGATTTAATCTTCGTAAAGAATACGTGTACCAAGTGGCATTTCATTATCATCAAGTAAAATATTTTTCGACGAAAGTTCTAAACTATAAAGAATCAAGTCGGAAAAAATGTTGACGTATTATTTGAACATTTCTACACAAAACTATATAAATATAAAAGTTATTCGAAACCCACAAATAGATTTAAAAAATTACAGAACAATATCGCTGATGTCTATTTTTAATTTATTGACCGATAATATTTTTACAATAAATGTTTCTACAATTAAAAATATCTTATTAGATAGATAAAAATTCGGTGCAAAATTTGATGCATAGATTGATACTAATTTTATTTTAGATTTTTAGTTTTGTATAAGAAATTAGTAACCACTGGGGGTTAAACGCAGCCTTAACGTCACTTACGTGTCTGTCTGTCTGTACGGTAGAAATTGTAGCCAGACGGCTAAACAGTTTAAATTTGGTATGCTTATACAACTCTTTGACCCATATAGAGCAAAAATTCTGAGAGTTCAAAAAATACATCACGAGATAAATATAAACAAATATGTATTTAATGAGTTACCGTGGTTCCGTGGTAAGATGGTTGCTTACGGAACACAGGCACCCGGGTTCGAAACCTCCCACCTCTTTCTTTATCTTCCGATATTGTGCAGTCAGCTCTGGGGTCAACTCAGCCTCAAGTATTTAATATTTAAAATGAGTTCCTGATTATACAGGGATAATAGGACCAGTTGAAACGTCACACTGACTACGTGGCTTTCATATCTATGACTGAGGGTGAAGAAACGGAGAACTTATCTTCTTGCCCTAAAACATCTATCTAGGCATTTAGAACCTATTATTTTTTTTATTTTTATTTTATTATTTTTATAAAATAGATATAATAGAATCATGTATTTAATAATTTTATTTTTAATTAAACAAATTTTTATTTTTGAAAAATCTTTTTTTTTAAATTTTTGCCAAAAGTATGTGAAAAAAATTGTCCCCCACCCTATTTCCCATAGGGGTTGATATAACATTTTTTTAAAAATCTCAATAATGTACATTGATGGGAACCGGAATAGTTCAACAGGAATTTTTGATCTGATTATTTTTTCGCAAAATATCGATTTTTTTGTAGTGAAATAATTATATATCAAATAATACATTGTTAATAATGAGAAACACATTTTTGAAATTGAAAAAATCTGCTGTGGCCACCACAGGACCGACCGCCATCACAAAGTACTTGTTTAATTTATGCTGCTTTATCAAAAAATGTCTCAAATAAAAGTTGTTAGATATTTCTTTTATAACAACTTTTATTAAATATTTTTTTTAGAAATATTTCTCTGTTGTGAAATATTCGCAAAAATCTTAAAACCGACACGAGTAAACTCCCATTTCTAGTTTACCGATTTTTATCAAAAGTTGATTAACTCGTGCCATTGATGTCAAAAGCTTAAATATGAAGTTTCATAAAAATTCTTTTAGCCAAATTTGCTCTGCACGTGTACAACGACCGACAGACAGACCGACCGACAGACAGACCGACCGACAGACAGACAGACAGACAGACAGACAGACAGACTGACAGACATCATGCTAAAAATAGTCAAAACTTTATATAGGGACCGCAATAAGTGGAGATCCATCGAAATCTCGAAATGTCAAAATCGGTATGATCACAATACCTCCCTTATATATGTTGGTGGTCGGTAAAAATTAATAAATTTAACAATTTATTGACTTAGACTCTTATATAAAATAATTATAAAACTTATTTGATTCTGAAACTTCTTTAGGTATACTTTCCCAAGTTTGATCTTGGTTCATTTGTATTACTGTTTGGCATACGAGTATAATTATGTAAATATCTTTGCTTCTTAATTAGAAAAACAAAATGAATATTAAAATCGTGGTCGTCTCTCATAATGTTACAAGCTAGCACCTAAATGACACTGACAAAAATTAAGCATTCGTTATTTTGTAGACATGACTAAACTTGTAAAACAGATGTGAGACAGAAAGTGATTTTCATGTTCAGTGAGTGCTGTATAATTTACTTCAAATTAGTTTTAATAAGTTTAAACATATAACACGTCATTTAGAAGTTACTTGTCATATTATCCATCATATCATATGTAATATCACTTGATGAGTGATCCGCCTAAACTTAACGTAAATATGGAAACTTGGGTCCACTACTACAAAACAGAAGAAAAAGTTTATTATGTGATCTCGTTAGGAAGATGCTGAAATATTCTACGAATAAATTAAAATGAACATATTCCTTACAAATATATATATATATATATATATATATATATATATATATATATATATATATATATATATATATATATATATATATATATATATATAAAGTATAGGTTTCTTGACGATTGGTATATAAATAAAACAATATTCTCTTGGTATTCGTCAGTTGATATTGTCAATAAAATAAAATAAAATAAAATGAAACGTTTCGTGTACATCCAATTTACACATCATCAGTCTAAAAAAAATAAATATAATACTTTACAATAATTGAAACAATTCATAATTATTTGACCAGAGAATTATACAAACTAGGTAGCATTCCAAAATCAGAAAATAGAGACAAACTTACCAATTTTTTTTCGTTTTCAATTTCAATTACCGATTTCATGAAATTGGTAAGTTTGTCTCTATTTTCTGATTTTGGAATGCTACCTTGTTTGTATAATTCTCTGTTCAAATAATTATGAATTGTTTCAATGATTGTAATGTATTATATTTATTTTTTTTAGACTGATGATGTGTAAATTGGATGTACACGAAACGTTTCATTTTATTTTATTTTATTTTATTGACAATATAAACTGACGAATACCAAGAGAATATTGTTTTATTTATATATATATATATATATATATATATATATATATATATATATATATATATATATATATATATATATGTATGTATGTATTTTTAGGATTTTGTAGGTATGACCAACAAACCCTTATACCGTCATTTTGTCGTCTGTCTGTCTGTCTGTTCGGTAAAAATTGTTCTGATGATATTATTGTTGGCAATAATATTTTGTTTTTGATCGCATGAATGTGCATTCTCTCAAGAGTGAGATAATAAACCTACGTCGGATGCTAACAATAAGGACATCCACTAGTGGTAGCTATGTCACAATGACAAATTTTAAAATGTAAAAATATTTATAATTATTTTTTGTTAAAATCATAACGAAATTTATAAAATTAAATATGCCAAAAGGTATAAAATTGCTTAATATTCATAAAAAATATTTTAAAAACTTTACAGTTCTATTAAAATGTTTATTCGTTAAAATTACGTTACCAACAAAATTATGTGTATAAAAACTGTTTAATATTCATTAAAAAATAATAATAAAAACAAATCACACTACATGTCTATTGTACAAATTTTTACGATTTTGCAGGTATGACCAAAAAACCCTTATACCCTCATTTTGTCGTCTGTCTGTCTGTCTGTCTGTTCGGTAAAAATTGTAGCCAAACGGCTAAACCAAGAGACAACTCTTTGACCCGCACATAGAAAAAATACTAAAACATCTAAAAAACATATCTCCTAAAAATATAAACAAATATATGCTCATCGAAAAAAAAAAAAAAAAATACAATTCTGTGTAGGGTCTCAAATGAAAGCCCTTGGTACGTGGATTAACGATCAAAATTTTATTTTTGCAAAATAAATTATTTTGAGGCGATTTTTGCAATAATTGTGCAAAAAATGTTTTGTCCCATACCCTGTAGCCCAAATGGTTTAAACTAAAAATCTGAAAAAATTCTAAGTAATGTACATTAGTGTGAACCGGAATACTACAACAGGAATTTTTGATCAGATTATGTTTTCGGAAAATAACGCATTTTTTGTGTTTTTAACTAAAATATGTAAAATATTTAATCCGCTATTTAACACAGTAAACGAGTGAACGTCCGTAGTCCAGTGGTAACATTCTCGCTTCGTTGCAAGTTGCAAACCACTGTTCGATTCCCGTCAATTTTTATTTTTTTGCATTTTTATTTTGTTTAAATTATTTTGTCGAAATTCTAGTTATATTTTGGGCAAATGTTGCATTTAATTGTTAAAAGCGTAAATTTAATAATCAGTGGGAAGTGTTGAAATTATAATTTAATTCTATGTTTGAATGTATACGAAATCAGAGGGGCGGAATTTATGACTTGAACAATCAATGGAAGCTGTAGGCGCAATTTTCAAAATATTAATGAACCTTGCTATATAAAAAAAATACTGCAAAGATTTAGAAACCCAAATAATGGTATTAGGCATTCGAATTAAAATTAATAGAAAAATGTTTAAACATAAAATTTGTTTTGGCATCTCAAATAATCATCATTCACTTACTAAATACCTCCGAAACCCCCTGAAATGTGTGAAAATTCACACTTCACATAAATTTTTATATATATATATATATATATATATATATATATATATATATATATATAAAGGAAGGGCTGAAATTCTGTTAAAAACCCAGCTAACCATTATTTACCTTATAACTTTTTTATTATTTACGTGGCTAGACAAGATAAGAAATTGTGAAATTAAGAAAGAACTGAAAACCAAGCCCCTAATTGAAAACATTTACGAACAACAACTGAGGTGGTACGGACATGTTCAAAGACAGCCTAAAGAAAACTTGCAAAGAAATCCTTTGAGGCAAGAGTGAACGGAAAAATACCAAGAGGAAGACCTAGGAAAACATGGCTTGAGGGTACCAAGGAAGCAGCTACATATAAAGGAATAGATATGCAAAATATGAAGAAATAAACATATAACAGAACAGAATGGAGAAAGTTATGTAAGACATCAGCCGACCAAGAAATTTAGTTTAAGTATATTAAATGTACACTCGACATCTTTGGGTATAAGAGTCTATAGATTATGTATGTATACATGTAACTTTTTTATTAAATAACACCGATTTAATTCGGATAAATTACCAGTAACTTATAAGTGTTTTTTCTGCAACACTGATAAACCATTTTTTTCTTTTTCTGTAATTTACATGCAACACAAATATAGCATCGTCATCATGTAAAATAAAAAAATAAAAATAACTTAAATTAAATTACAATCAATAACTAATACGCGTCAATGGTTTATCCTGCTTTTAACGTTCTCGAGTCTCTGTCCACAGAACATTTACTAAAGAAGTGACATTATTATGTTAAAATTTATAATATATTAAAGTATATTATTGCACTCTATGAAGTATACGAACCATAAGACGAACCATAAGACACACCCCAAATTTATGAAACAATTTTTATAAAAAATATTTATTATTACGATAACTTGTACCAGCAACATTCTGTTCATCTTCACTCTCTGTACTATCACTCGTCTCGTTAATGTCACTGTTCGTATTATTTTCGTCTGAACTATTGTTGTCAATCTCTTCAAAAACCAACATCTTCGATACTATCCATTGCGTTGTTCATACCGCATTTCTTAAAAGACTTTATAATCGTCTTTTCTTTTACAGCTTCCCATGAATTTATTACCCAGATTCTTCTGAAATTGTTCGTTTCATACGTCCTATTGCTGTACCATCGTAATTTGGCTTTATTGTACCCGTATAAAATTATTAAATTGTTTATTAATCGACACATCCAAGGGTTGTTGACTTGTAAGGCCTCCAGAAATGGCAGCTAATTCTGTATTAATTTCTATAATATTTTCTTGGTTGATTCTGTTTTATGCACTCTGAATTGGTTCCACACTAACATCGCACACTTTTTAAACAACGTAGCTATACCTTCAGACCATAAGACGCACCACAATTTTAAGTCGATTTTTCTGCGTAAAAACATCTTATGTTCTGGAAAATACTGTAAATTTTGTCTAATACCCTTTTCACACTAGAACTTTAAGATCGGATGTTAAGGTGAATTTAAAGTGTCTTGAATTGAAGTGTCTTGAATTGAATTTAAAGAATTAAAGTGTCTTTAAACGCTAATGTGAAAACGTATGACCTCGTCTAAATACAAGCGATGTTGAAGACAGAGATCTGCGTCTTAAACATCGTCCGCATTGCCAACATAATTTCTATTATAAAAAAATACTCTTTGAATTTGTGCTGTCAACATTTTGTATTATTTATACTTATTGTTATAATAAAATTATTTATTTTAATAATGTGTTTAATAAAATACAGAGCTACAATAATTGAGATAAAATGTATCGACTTACATGTTAATACAGGTGTAATATATTCTTTATTGTAGTGGATTTATTGTAGAATGAAATGAAATATCCATATTTGTTTATAATAATTCAAAATGTGCGTCTGCCCAGACAGTTCAAAACTAGTAATTTCCTGACGGTAACTTAAGGACAAAATTACTGTAGCTGATGACAGCACCGGAGATTTAATGCTGCGTATAAACCCCAGAGGTTACTAGTTTCTTATACAAAACTAACAATCTCAAATAAAATTAGTATCAACCTATACATCAAATTTTGCACCGAATTTGTATTTATCTAATATGATAGTTTTAATTGTAGAAACATTTATTGTAAAAATATTATCGCTCAATAACTTAAAAATATACATCAGCGATATTGTTCTGTAATTTTTTAAATCTATTTGTGGGTTTCGAATAATTTTATATTTATATAGTTTTGTGTAGAAATGTTCAAATAATACGTCAATTTTTTTTTCGACTTGATTACTTATAGTTTAGAGCCTTCGTTGAAAAATATTATACTTAAAGATAATAGAATGCCACTTGGTACACGTATTCTTCACGAAAAATAAATCATTTTTACCCGTAACACCAATTTTGAAAACCGCGGCAGATTCAAGAGGGCGGCAAAAATAGATTACCAAGTACAATAACTATTATTAATTTTCACAATACAACAAAATAGCTAGAATCATATTTGTAGAATGAAGTTTTAGGTACAATTTGCCGCATCGTACGCAAATATCTGTCGATTGGTTTACAAGATGGCGTCTATAATGCAATTTGCTTATTTACAACTACCTAACAGTTTTTACTACAATTAAAAATATCCTATTAGATAGATAAAAATTCGCTGCAAATTTGTATATATAGATTGTTATTAATTTTATTGCCGATTATTAGTTTTATATAAGAAATTATAGAGGACTATAGGGTTGTGGGCCGCCTTAAACATCAAGTGTGAAAGCAAACCGATGTTAAACATCGGTGAACTTTAAGTTCACTCGTCTTAAAGTTCTAGCGTGAAAAGGGTATTGACTCGTGATATTTTCAGAAAGGATGATGGTTGTTCACCAAAATCAATGTTATAACATTTTTTATTTCAAATACCACAAAAAAAAACAGTCCTTGATTACTTCTTTTATATCTTATTATTTTTTAATTCAGTTTACACACGTGTGTTTGTTTAGAAATATCATTTCTTTTATATTTGATTTATCTAAAAGCGTTATTGGTATTCTACTTGCACCGACCCTTGGGACGACCAAAACAATGTTATTCCTTTATAACTCAAAAGAATTTTATCAATCTATTCTTAAACATTTCCAGCCGTGTTTACTTAGGAATTCGTTCATACAATTTCTCTTAAGGTCTTGAAATCTATAGCCTGTAATACATGATGCGATTTCTCGTTTTGAATCTCGTACGATTTATCGTACAAGAATTATTGTATCGTGTACTACAGGATTTTCATACGAGATCTTGTACGATATTGAAAACCATCCAATATTTATGCTCCAGACCTAAAATATTGTATAGAAATGAACAGATATCGACGCAGTAGATTATTGCGCATAGTCACGTGACCGATACCGTTAGGAATAATTATCGTACGATAAATCGTACGAGATTTAAAACGAGAAATCGCATCATGTATTACAGGCTTATGCCCTAATAAACTTGCTAATAATTATTACCATAATAAACTGGTTACTAGGCAAACAATTATTTTGTTTACATCAATCATAATTTATTCATTTAAGGGTCATGAAATATCTCCTAAGAAACCACTTAATAAATTTATTTGCCTATAATATTTTTTTATTATAACAATGTCCTAATAAATTTTATCAACGTAGTAAACTGACATATTGTTTTAATAACGTATTAACTAGATGAAGCTGCTAATAAACATACAGGCTGTAAGTTTTTTAAATTGGGGAAAAATTGCCACATTGGTTGGCCATTTTAATGATGTACGAGGTAAATTAAGTAACCGGACTGATTTTTTTTTTTTTTTTTTTATTCGAATAGAATTACAATTCAATATTGTCTCCCTCAAAATAACTTCCTTGGGAAGCCACACGGCACGGGAAACGGTACTCCCAATCCTCATAGTTGTGCTGGAATTCGGATACTGGAATAGCTTTCAGTTGGTCGGTTACAGACGTTTGAATGTTTTCGGGTGTACCAAAATGACGTCCCGTGAGGTGATTTTTCAATCTTGGGAAGAGAAAAAAGTCACAAGGACTCAAGTCAGGCGAATAATGAGGCTGAGGAGCCACAGGAATGTTATTACTTGCCAAAAACTCATTTATTGAAATTCGCAAATTTTTCTCATCCCCAATTCATTGATCAAAATCAGTTGAACGATAGTGTGAGTCAAATTCAACTCTTCTCCGATCATTCTGACTGTCAACCAATGATCTGAACACACAAAATCCCGGATTCTGGCGACATTTTCATGGATTCTTGATAATGAAGGCATTCCGCTGCGTGATTCATCTTCAATTAATTCTCTTCCTTCTGAAAATGTCTTGAACCAGGGGTTCTTAAACTTATGTAGTCCGAGAACCCCCTCTTGAACAACATTTTTTTTTTGCGGACCTCATCCCAACCCTAGGAATTTTACGTCGTTCCTGAGACTTTCTGGCTCAATAATCGGGGTAAAATTTGGTAAATATTGGTAAAAATGTATCGCTGGTTATTTTAATAAATGATCTTATGCATTTATAGAGGAACATTTTTATTAGTATATAGAATAAAAAACATAAAATGTTACAAATTATAATACGTTAAACTCATACAAACATTTCTTCAATCAACTCTGTTCCTTCTGAAAATGCCTTAAACAAGCAAAAAACCTGAGTCTTTAACAAAACACTGTCTCCGAAAGCCTGATGAAGTTTTGCAAAAGTTTCCGTTGCACTGTGCCCTAGTCTGAAGCAAAACCTAATAGCACACCGTTGCTCGAAATGAATGTCATTCATTTTTAGAACGCACTAGAAAAAACTGGTTAGGTTCGAAAAAACGGGCACCAATATATTCTTATATACCAATACTAGATAATTCATCAGCTACTAAAATATTCCACAATGCTCCTTTATTGAGAAATGTTGACAGCCACTGTCTATTATGATTAAAAAATGTTAAACCCCAAACAAAAGATAATACAGTGAATAAACAGCTAATTTTTAAATTAAAAATATTAATTTCTCCTCATTCTGTCGCTATTTGAGATGTGAGCAAACAATATTTAACAAATTACACAAAGAACGGATTAAAATGTGTTTTAATGACTTTTATAGCAAAATGGCGGAGTTTAATTAAAGTTTATAACATTAATATCGAATTCATTCATGTTAATTTAAAATACTAAGGTTACTACGGATTTTTTAATATTGTTCCAGTGGTACTCATAATTTTTGACGTAGAATATGTATTTGTCTACAAAATGAAACCTGGTTCAAATCATCTACACTACAATGCTCGAGACCTGTGTGATCGTCACCAGGGGCGTCGATAACGGGCCTTGGGAAAAGAATAATTTTGCCCTACCCCCGAAAATAAATAGCTGTGTTAAACCATAAAGAACCTCATTAAGGATTTAAAAATCATCATGAGTTAGATAGTTAGTTAGTTAAAATTTTTGGCGCACAGCAACAAAGGCTATTTACACCTAACGCAGCCTATCTAAATGACTACACTACATATTAAAAACAATAAATTAAACAATTGGTAAATAGATATAATCAATAAAATTACACATACTCAATAAAAGAAATCTTGCACAGACAAACACAAATAAAAAGTCTGTTCGAAAATTTGAACAGACTCAGGGTGATGGTAAGAAGCTGTAAAGGGGCCAATTACCATCGAATATCACAGTTTAGAAATAGAACACATTAAAATAAGGTGCAAGAATTCACACATAAAACAGTAAGTTCGATTTTCTCAGGAAGAGTATCAGCCTGTCCATGAGTACTCTGTCGTCACCTAAAGCAACTGACAGGTCACAGGCCTAGCCTCTCCCTGATATCCTCGAACTGCGCGCATTCGGTTAAAAATTGTAAGACAGACAAATCTGTGTTACACGTCTCACAGATAGGGGACTCTTCACCTCGAAAAAGCCTCGTCCACCAACAGTGACCTATACGAAGGCGTGTGATGGCGGTTTCCTCCCTGCGGTTAATCCGGCAGGAAGAACCCCATGGTTTAACGTCTCTTTTAATCTGTCTCAACTTAACGTTCTGTATGCTGCTCCACTTATGATGCCACATGGCTAAAACAAGATGTTTCAGATGACTCTTTGCGTCATCTGGAAATATGAAACTCACATCAATCATAGGTCTGTGGGAGGCGGATTTTGCAGCTACATCAGCCGCTTCGTTACCTTTAATACCAACATGTCCCGGTATCCAAAACAGCTCTACTCTCACATTCAAAAATCATCATGAAAAAATGTCATTGAAAAATAAATCATTTTATATTTATATATTTACAGGAGCATATTTGAAGTTTTATATGTTCAATTATCATTAATCCAGCTATTTGAAAAGCTATCAAAGCTGAAACCATTTGACCATATATTTATTTATATAAAACACATAATAGATATATCTATTTAAAATCATAATACATATATGTTTTTAATATCTTTCGATATTGTTTTGCAATGATTCAATATTAATGCGATTTTGGACTTTGCCATTGCTGATAGTATTAGGCTAGAATAGTACAATATAATGAGTATTAGTATCAAAAAGATGTAATAATTCATGAGTATATAAAATATATTCGGACGTTTCGGAAACTACTCAAAAATCTGTTTCCGTCTTCAGCGATAACGAGAAGTGATAAACATTTCAATTTACTTCGAGTTTTTATACCGGGTATTGTAAGAGTAGGACCAGGTTATAGATGTGTTGCTATTGGTTGGGTGGTTAGGAATAGCTATAGGTAGGGACGGGACTACCTGCGGAGGATTAACGACCGGATTAAGGTTGTTTGTCACATTATTGTGTGGTAATGAGTTTTTACCGGATTAGTGACTTGAGGATTAGAAGGATTGTTTTGAATAATGGAAAGCCAGAGTTGAGGAAATTCTATGCTAGCTTGGCTGACCTTTCAAGAGTTTTCGATCAAAGCAGACTCTTTCAATTTTCTTTTGTACTTGTTTTCCTCATTTAGGGTTTAGCATCTTTCCATTTGAAATAGTGCTCATTTTCCCAAGCATGTTTAGCCAGTTTGGAACTGTAAATTTCGCCCTGCTGAACTTTTTTCTTATGCTCGTTTACCCTCACATGCAAAGGTCTGCAAGTCTCGCCAATATATTGTTTCCCGCATTGGCAGGGAATAGAGTAGACACAGTTTTTGTTTAGGCCATATTTGGGATTTATACTAATATATATTAGGTGTACAAATGAATAATCCAATTTTTTTAGCTACATTCAAGGTTTATTTTAAAAGAAAGTAAATTAAATTGTTCAATCAAAGTATTCGCCCTTGCTTTCAATAACTTTAAGCCATCTTTCAGGCAGCTGATGAATTCCATCTCGGAAAAATGTTACGTCTTTGGACACGATATAGTCGTCAAGCTATTTTCGGATCGCATCCACTGATTGGAAGTGTATATCGGACAAGACGTGTTGCAGCGACCGGAACAAGTGGTAATCGGATGGAGCAATGTCTGGTGAATATGCCGGGTGCTGCAAGACGTCCCAGCCAAGACTCATTATGGTGTCTTTTGTATTGGAAGCAATGTGCGGCTTGGCGTTGTCATGCAATAATTTCACTGGACATTCTCCTTTGCCAGTATACGGGCGTGTTCGTTCCAATTCTTGGCAGATTAACTGACGTTAGTAGCAGTCCGCAGTAACTGTTTCTCCCGGTTCGAACAACTCATAATAAAGCGCGCCTTTGATATCCCACCAAATGCAGAGAAGAACCTTCTTTCCGAAGCGATTGGTTTTGCTACCGATTTTGATGATTCGCCGGGATTTACCCATGACTTTCTGCGTTCCGGATTGTCACAGAGTATCCATTTCTCATCATCCGTAAGGATTTTCTACAAGAAAGACTTTCGACGCTGCTTATTGAGAAGAGAAAGACATACTGTCACTCGTTGATTTTTCATGGTTTCAGTGAGTTCATGCGGAACCCATTTTCCATCTTTCTAGATCTTTCCCATCGTAGGAGTTTAGAAATCGTTCGCTGCGTTACTCTCAACTGTTCTGCAAGCTCTTTTTGCGTTTGTGCCGAATTTTCAGCGAGCAGCTTCTCCAAATCATCGATCTCGCACTTTCGAGGGCCTCCAGGGCATTGTTTGTCGTTCAGACAGAAATCATCGCTTTTAAACCGCTTAAACCGAAATGCGCACATATTGTACGATACAACATTCGCCGAGAAAGGAACAAATCGATTCACACGCTCTTGCAGCATTTTTTCCTTGTTGGAATTCGTATGCACCTTATCTGTTGCCATTTTCGACTGTACTGAATTGAATACTTTTTAAAGTTATGTTAGGCTTTCACGCATACCAACTCTCATTTTTAATAACTATATGTCAACACTATATAACAGCAAAAGAGCGGGAAAATCAATTGATTTTAAAATTAATTTCTTAACTGCTTAAAATAATTTGGATTATTCATTTGTACACCTAATATTATTAGTATATTAGTATATAATATATTATAAACATTTTTTGTTATATACGTTTTTACTTTTAAGTAAATAATAAGGGAAATATTTCAAAAGTTTACAGTGGCCCCCACAACTCCCCAAATATTCATCTAAATGAAAAAATGTATAGAAATAAAAGATTTGTTTTCTTATTATAAACAATTTTTGTCATCGATGTTTTTGCTCTTAATAAATGGAGATGAATATAGATTTTAGTTTTAGAGTGACCCCCTGTAACTCCCCAAATATTCATTTAATTGGCTTCCCTCTCCGATCTCCTTCCTTCTTTCTTTTTCCTTGCCTTCTCAACTCATCAGTTCCTTTATCTCTTCCTCCCAGACTTCCATCTCCTTGTAAGTCTTAGCTAAATGCTCCAAGGTTTCTTCTGCGTCCTTTCACATTCTACATAGCCTGTCCTCTGGGTTTGCCCAGTATCTGTAGTTGCTTTCTTCGTTGCCGTATCTTAACTTCCTATCCTCCTGGCGCTACCCCTTGATCTTCCTCTTTTCCCCTTCAGATATCTCGGTATTTCTATCACTCTTATATCTTTATATCTTTTCACACTAAGCAAGTTGTTTATTCTGTCTGTTCTTTCCTGTTCCTGTACCTCCTTATCCCTCCTCAATTCTTCTAATATATTCCTCCGGTTCTTTTTCTCTCTGCTTCTCTTATGTCCAATCCACACCTCCAAAAGTACTCTTTTCTTGTCTCTCCCCATGCCAACAATTTGCTTTTCTGTTCTTTCTTCATTCTTTCTTCTAGTATTCCCTTATTATTTTTCTATTCTCTTCACTTCAGACTTTTTCCTCATATTTCACGGCCCTCGTATATGTTTATTTTCCTTATTAATATTTTTAATCTGTTATCCTATTTGTGTTTCTCACATATACATATATACTGGTTATTGTTAAATGATACTTTAGAACGACTTTTAGTGTTTCATTTTAACTGTTCAGCATTTCATTATGTCCAAATTTACAAGTAATGGACTTTAGCAAATGGAAATTTAATATTATTACAGAACGTGACGAGCGCAAAATGATTACACTTGGTAATAAAATGTTTTTAGAAAATGCATTATTTGATAACAATATTAAAATGTAAAATTACAACGAATCTCCATGGGGCAGTAAAATAGTGTTACGCCGTATTACAAAATGTTTAATACCATTTTATAGGGGATTATATGTAATTTATTACACGTTTCATTTTGCAATAAATTAGTTAACGGAATTTAACACTATTTAGTAATTTTATTTCTCTCCTAGAATAGTATTTTTCAAATTAAATATTGATGAATGTAGCTGTTACCTCTTGATGGAACATTTTTAATAATAGAGCAGAAAAACAAAACACACACTTGGTTAAAGTTCCACAAAATAAATTTTTTAAATTATTAATATACAGGGTGTTTACGGTCTGACCAAAAAACCCTTAGACCGTCATTTTGTCGCCTGTCTGTCTGTCTGTCTGTCTGTTCGGTAACAATTGTTGTCAAACGGCTAAACCTAGAGAGTTAAAATTTGGCATGCTTATACAACTCTTTGACCCGCACATAGAAAAAATACTAAAACATCTACAAAACATATCCCCCTAAAAATATAAACAAATATCTGCTCATCGAAAAAAAAATATATATTTTTTAAAAATTCTGAATAGGGTATCAAATGAAAGCCTTTAGTACGTGGATTAACAATTAAAATTTTATTTTTGCAAAATAAATTATTTTGTCCCACACCCTGTAGCCCAGATGGTTTATACTAAAAATCTGAAAAAATTCTAAGTAATGTAAATTTGTGTGAACCGGATTAGTACAACAGGAATGTTTGATCAGATTATGTTTTCGGAAAATAACGCATTTTTTGTGTTTTTTGCTTGGCCATGTAAAATATTTAATAACTTATGTAACTCAGTAACCCAGCATGATAGCGTAATGGTTAGCGCTCTCGCGTTCTAATTAGGGTTCAATCTCGAGTTAATTTTATTTCTTCTGTTTTTTTGCATTTTTATTTTCTTTAAATTATTTTTTCAAAATTCTAGTTATATTTGGGCAAATGTTACATTTAATTTTTAAAAGCGTAAATTTAATAACCAGTGGAAATTGTTGAAATTGAATACACGAAATCAGAGGTGAGGAGTTATAACTTAAAACAACCAATGGAAGTCATTGGCGCAATTTTCAAAATCTCAATGAACCTTGCTTTATAAAAAAAATACCGCACATATTTAGAAACCTAAATAATGGTATTAAGGGTGCGCACAACCGTACAGTTTCCTATACAAGACTCACAACCTGAAATAAAATTAGTCATCAAAATTTTCAGCGAATTTTTATCTACCTAATACGATATTTTTAATTGTCAAAAGAACTGTCATGTAATTGTAAATAAACAACTTGCGTTATAGAAGCCATCTTGTAAACCATTCGACGCATATTTGTGTACCATGCGGCAAATTGTAGCTAAATCTTCATTCTACAAATATGTTTGGAGATAATTTGTTCTATTGTGAAAATTACTTATAGTTATTGTACTTGGTAATCTACTTTTGCCGCCACTTCGAATCTGCCGCGGTTCTCAATATAGGTTCGGCGGATAAAAATGTTTCATTTTATGTAAAGAATACTTGTACCAAGTGGCATTTCATTATCATCAAGTATAATATTTTTCGACAAAGGCTCTTAACTATAAACAATCATGTCGAAAAAAATGTTAACGTATTATTTGAACATTTCTACACAAAACTATATAAATATAAAAATTATTTGAAACCCACAAGTATATTTAAAAAATTACAGAACATTGTTGTGTAATACCTATTATTAAGATATTTAGCAATAACATTTTTACAATAATTTTTTCTACAATCAAAAATATCCTATTAGATAGATAAAAATTATGTGCAAAATTTGATGTATAGATTGTCACTAATTTTATTTCAGATTGTTAGTTTTGTATAAGAAACTAATAATCTCTGGGGGTTGTAGGTACCGTTAAGTATTCGAATTAAAATTAACAAAAAAAATATTTTAACACAAAATTTGTTTTGACATCCCAAATAATCATCATTCACTTACTAAATACCTGCGAAACCCTGAAATGTGTGAAATTTCACACTTCACATCAATTATAAACATTTATAAACATATGTATATATATATAAAAGCCCTCTACCATAGTATGGTGTAGGCTGTATTTCTTTATTTTCTTCTTCTTTTCTATATTATAGCAGTACGGGCTTATGATTTTCGCCCAGTATTTTTTGTTTCTTGTCATTCTTTTAGTTTCTATAATCGTTTTTCCTCTTTTCTCTAGTATCCCTTTTACTGTTCTGTTCCATGTATTTCTTGCTCTTCCTATTCTTTGCTTTCTGTACGTTCTATACTCTATAATTAACCAAAAAATATACCACCATGTCAGGTATTTTCGAAAAACAACATGACTCTCTATGTAAAGAATGGAATATTAAAAGAAAAGATGCAGAAAGGATGGTAAAGAACCAAGTTAATACAATCAAAAACTTTTTTTTTGTTAAAAGTCCGTTATTGTTGACGGGTTAAACAACCTAGTATTATAATATTGAAATTAAAAAATATGTACTCACTTTGGAAGATTTAGAACTAAGTCTTCTTTAAAAACCTCTGCACACTGTTTTAACACAAAACACTAAATTAACACTATTTTAAAGAGACGATTTTTTCCGGACAGTTAATAGAACCAACAGTTATACCATCTGACGCGTGTTCTTACTACAAAAATTATTTAAACAAAACATGGGATTAAGAATATCAACTGTCAATAAAAAATAAAGGTAAACATTATGGAGCCTTACATCCTTCTCTGCCCAATAGACCATGATTTCATTCCGACCTTAATATAGGACTCATAACAACTGTCTGTCGTATGAAATTCGACCATACGTTTGCTAAGAATCATTTATACAAAATAAATATGGCGCTAACGCCATTTTGTTCTTGCGACGACTCTACTCCAGAGGACGTGAACCTCATAATATTCGCCTGTCCAAAGTTTAATAATGACCGAATAACTCTTATATCAAATTTAATTTCAATGGGAATTTCTTTACCAACTAATATGAGCTGTCTCCGTATGAGTAAAAACGAAAAATTATTTATGATTTTATTACGAGGAATAAAATCAAAATATAAATAATTATGACATGTAACTCTGATGTATAATTTTACATGATCCCTAGATTAGTCTAGCTACAGTTTACTGACGTTCCGTTGTGACGGACGCTAATGGCAACGCAATAACAAATATTAATGGCAACGCAGATAAACCTTTCAGTATATTTATCAATTTATTTATTTAACTTCTATTTTTCCCCATAAATGTTTAAATACGGGTTAATGGCCATAGTCGCCAAGACCAAATAAAAAGGAAAAAAAAAAATCATTTACACTATTTTAAAACACTATTTCATTAATTTTTATTTAAAAAACGTTCAATTCTTGCAAAAAATTGATTCTGAGTATTTTCAACTTGTTTATGCCAAAATATTTCGTTTATCACTGGGATTAAAGGAATATCATGTGACCTTAAACCAGATTTCATACACACACTTGCTAATTATGTATGTACGAATATCCATTTCTTAGTTTCGTGAGGAACAAAATTTTAAAATCTAGTGGCTTTTAGTTATTCAATGGGGATTTGAAACCGTTTGTTTTAACAAAGTAAATCGGGCTTCATAAGACTATTTAGATTAAAAATTTCAATTTTATTACACCTTAATTTTTAAATAATAAATGTATTATTACATTGCCAAGTTTTTTACAAGTCAAAAATGCATGATTAAACGAGCTCGGTCACTCCGTTGGCGTTATCTGCAATTAATACAGCATTCGAACACAAAATCCAGTATTTTTAAAATTTTTATTTTTTTCAATTAAGTTTATATAAACTCAGCAATTTTTTTATCTCCATCTTCGTAAATCATGTTGATAAATGATACGCAATTAGTGTCCACAAGATGCGAAAATTAAATTAAAAAGTAAAATATCTTTAGTATCTCAAATTTACTAGTTTATACGGAAAACATAAAACTGTAAAACGATTTTTGCCTCATAAACAGTATAAATTGTGTAAACATTACTTATATTTTATGAGGTTACATTCGAGCTTAATAATATACAGTTGGGATATGATTTTTTAAAATGTTACTCAAAAATACTTCTTTATTTTGTTACAATTTATTACAATATATTTATTAGGGTTTTGTAGGTATGACCAAAAAACCCTTATACCGTCATTTTTCGTCTGTCTGTCTGTCTGTCTGTCTGTCTGTCTGTCTGTCTGTCTGTTCGGTAAAAATTGTAGCCAAACGGCTGAACCTAGAGAGTTGAAATTTGGCATGCTTATACAACTCTTTGACCCGCACATAGGAAAAATACTAAAACATCTAAAAAACATACCCCTCTAAAAATATAAACAAATATGTGCTCATCGAAAACCAAAATATTTTTTTTAAATTTTGAGTAGTATATCAAATGAAAGCCCTTAGTACGTGGATTAACGATCAAATTTTTATTTTTGCAAAATAAATTATTTTGATGCGATTTTTGCCAAAATTGTGCAAAAAAAAATTTGTCCCACACCCTGTAGCCCAGATGGTTTAAACTAAAAATCTAAAAAAATTCTAAGTAATGTATATTGGTGTGAACCGAAATAGCACAACAGGAATTTTTGATCAGATTATGTTTTCGGAAAATAACGCATTTTTTGTGGTTTTTGGTTCACAAAGTACAAAAGTTATACCAATGTAAGACACTCACATGCAAGGTGTGCGATAGCGTAATGGGTTAGAGCACTGGTGTCGTAAGCTAAAATGCGCTGGAAACGAAGGGTTTCTAGTTCGAGTACGGTGTGAATTTTATTTTTTCTGTTTTTTTTTGCATTTTTATTATGTTGAAATTATTTTGTCAAAATTCTAGTTATATTTTGACAAATGTTGTATTTAATTTTTAAGAGCGTAAATTTAATAATCAGTCTTATTATATGATTAACAGACGATAAATTATTTTAAAAATATCGTTCATTTTGCCGTGATTACTACAAAGTAAAATTTGTCCTACACACTCAGCATACCGCCTTCACTTATTATATACCTGCGAAATCCTGAAATTTGTGAATATTCACACTTCACATCAATTTTCAGGCTGTATAATAAGGCGTGCTTGTTGATTTTTGGCGAACTATAAGAGAGAATAGGAAAAACTAAAAATAATTTCAAAATTTACTGTAAATATTATTAGACTACTACCTAATAATTGGTCCAATCTCCATTATTACCAATTATTGCTTGGCAACTTTTCGGTACACTTTCTACCAGCTTTTCCGCATACTTTGGCAGTGATCTCCATATCTGCCGTATTTGACGAGTTAGCTGATCCAAATTTTAAACGTTTTTTGTTCGAAGCTTATATTTCATGTAAAAACTAGATTCATCAGAGAAAACCACATCACTCCAATCGCGGTCTATATTTTCCTAGGCCCAAGCGAGTCGTTTTTCAAAATGTTTCACCGATAACAATGGTTTTTGTTTGGTGCTCCTGAATTTAATACAATTTTCAATAAAACGACTTCTCAGGGTCATTAGATTTTTTTTTTCATAATAATAATCATATATTATTTCCCATTATTAATATTACATTTTATTATTTACAGAAAACTAATAAGCTAAACTTATCTATCAGAAAAGCTTGAACCATATTAGTATGCATTTGTGCATAGTGCAATGGAAACTTTTGCAAAACTTGTGTGAGTCAAATTCAACTTTTCCCCGATCATTCTGACTGTCAACCGACGTTCTGAACGCACAAGATCCTGGATTCTATCGACATTTTCATTGGTTCTTGAAGATGAAGGCCTTCCGCTGCGTGATTCATCTTCAATCAACTCTCTTCCTTCTGAAAATGCCTTAAACCACCAAAAAACCTGGGTGCTTGACAAAATACTGTCTCCGTAGACCTGCTGATACATTTAAGTCTCGAACTAATACCCTTTTCACAATAGATCTTTAAGACGAGTGAACTTAAAGTTCACCGATGTTTAAGATCGGTATGCTTTCACACTTGATGTTTAAATCTCTGGTGCTGTCATCAGCTACAGTAATTTTGTCCTTAAGTTACCGTCATGAAATTACCAGTTTTGAACTGTCTGCGCAGACGCACATTTTGAATTATTATAAACAAATAAGGATATTTCATTTCATTCTACAATAAAGAATATATTACTCCTGTGTTAACATGTAAGTCGATACATTTTATCTCAATTATTGTAGCTCTGTATTTTATTAAACACATTATTAAAATAAATAATTTTATTATAACAATAAGTATAAACTTCTTATAACGTCGATATAATACAGTATTCTTGTTTATGATAATATAAAATGTTGACAGCACAAATTCAAGGAGATTTTTTTTATAATAGAAATTAAGTTGGCAATGCGGACGAAGTTTAAGACGCAGATCTCTGTCTTAAAGTGGGAAACAGAATGCAACGAGTTTGAAGGCGCGTTGACGCCGTTGGACGGCGCAAAGGCCGTCGGACGGCTGTACTACGCAAGTGCACAGAATGAACAACGTCCTACGGCGTTTGATACTGAATGTTCGTCAACTTCCAACTTTTGACGCCGTTGAACGTTGACGCAGAACACCTAACCTCAGTTTTTACTGAATGGTAAAGTGTTTGTATGTATAAATAACTTGCATACAACATAAATAACATCACACACAAGTCTTCATCATCCATTATACTTTTAATAAAAGAAAGCGCACGTTTAAACACAAATATAGGTTGTCACGTGACACTTGACGGCGTTAAAAATTATTGCATTGTGGGCAGGCGAAAATTCAACGGCGTTCTCAGCAACGCCGTCGCAAATGACGGCGCGCTGACGGCGTAGCGCGCTGTGCATTCTGTTCCAGGCTTAAACATCGGTTGTGTTTAGACGAGGCCGTACGGTTTAACATTAGCGTTTCAAGATACATTCACTTTAACATCCGATCTTAAAGATCTAGTGTGAAAAGTGTATAAGTCATTAAGTTCAGCCTGTGATATTAGTTGCGGCTCTGTTGAACATTTTGGTACGTTAAATAAAGAATCTGCGAGGCCACTTGAAGAATCAGCGGATTCAGGTTCTTCTTCATCTAAAGTCCAAGATTCTGTTCGTTTTGGGACAGGAAGTTTGTTATTATGTTCGACGGGTCATAAAGCTGATAGTAAATTAGGATACTGCCATAGTATGTTTATACTTTGGTCCAATACCTGTTATATTAGTGAGGCAAAAATAGCAATCCGTAATATGGTCTTTTGGTTCTCTCCAAACCATTGTTATTTCCAAAGCGCATTTTACGATTTGTGTCTTTCAACCAACCTATTAACAACTTTACACAACTCTTACAACATATAAGGGCCCATGCTTTGTCTTGGTTTCCAACTTTAACTTCGAAATAAAGTTTGTAAGCTTTTCGCACAAGTGCGGTGAAATTACGTTTTTGCGATTTAAAAGTCCACTTTCCGCATGCATATCAAAAAGTGGCACTATTTACGCACAGCCTAGACATTTTACTTCAAACTAAGCAAAATCAAGGTAAAAGAAAAAATATAATTACTAAGAACTTAAAGAGTTACCAGACGCGATATAAAAAATACAACAGATAGTGATACCTGTGGTTTACTAATACACGCAATCTATTTTGAAGCATACATTTAGACCTGATAAGTAGGAATAAATTGATCTTAACCAGTTGTAGTCGTCACCGCAGATACGAGCCCTGTCCACTATCAGTTGGCCCAGCTACGAAATTTTTACTTATTGGTGTTCAATTAACATAATGCGAAGAGCTTATGAAATCTAGGTAATATTTTATTTTCAATTACACATTTTAGAGATTTACGATAAATATTTAAAACTATTAAAGTAAATTAATAAGAAAAAAATAATATTTCCATTGGAAAGCCATTAATTTGGAAACCTATTTCAGAAGTTACCACTGGGTAACGTCACCTTTCATTTTTATAATGGCATTAATTCTTCTAGGCACAGTATCTACAAGGACTTGGCATTGTCGAGGAGTAAAATTATCCCATATTTCTTGAAGCTTTAGTCTTAATTCTGGAATTGTTCTAGCCGGTGTTATACGCAATCGTTTTTTCATTTCGTGCCAAAGTGTCTCGATAGGAGATAAGTCTGGGCTACTTGACCTACTGAACCTACTCTAAAAGTGGAATAGAATGATCACGGAACCATTTCAAAGATTTTTTTGACGTATGGCAAGCGGCTCCATCTTGTTGAAAAATAAAATCCTCCCCAGAGATTAATGCATGTTCCATAGTTGGCAACAAATACTCCTCTAAAATACTTAAATATTTGGCTGTATTAACAATGCCATCGATAAAGTGAAGTTTTCCTACACCTCTTGCAGACATTGAACCCAACACCATGACAGGTGCTGGAAATTTCACCTTCCTTTTCAAGCAATAGGGATGATATGCTTCATGTTTCTGACGAACAACTCTGCTCCGGTTGTCCCCTACACAGACTTCAAACCTAGACTCATCGCTCCATTGCACGCTGTTCCACTTTTCACAATTCCATATTTTATGTTCTCTTGCCCATTTCAACCTGTTTTTCTTTTGCTTAGACGTCAATAATGGTTTTTCCTTGGCCTAAGAATTATAGGTTCCAAATCCTAATTTTTTAGCTTCCTTATGACATGTAGGCCTTGAAACACGTCTTCCAATTGACTGTAGTTAGCACGTCTGTTATCCTTAATAATTCTTTTCAATGCACGTTTGTCATTGTCCGTCAGTGTAGTTTTCTTCACGTACTGGGGTTTTGGGGCAACTGAACCTCTTGTTTTGTACAATTTTACAATATTTTTAATACTGTATCTTGACAAACCTAATAATTTTCCGATTTCGGAATTTGTTTTTCCTGTTTTTGCTAAGTTCACAATGATTAACCGAATTTTTTCATCAATAGCTTTGCCTCTGCCCATGTTTTAAAATTATTTAGACTTAACACTTTTAATACATCACAGTCAATAAACAAACTTTGTTTTCCAACGCCTACTACGCATAGCTACCGCAAAAACCCAGTTATTTTATATACAGTACAAGAATACATGAACTCAAAAAACACGTTTGTTTTACGAATATTATTTTTATAATCACAAATTAAATATTACGGAATAAATTTTGACCCCTTTGCTTCTAATATGATTATATTGTCAAAAAATGTACAAAGCAGCATTTACTTTTACTTATTATTTAACAATTTCTAAATAAACTGAAAATTTCATAGCTGGGCCAACTGAAAGTGGACAGGGCTCATACATGTCTTGACTTGACGCAATATAAAAATGTTGCATATTGCGAAACATAAATTTGCATGTTACTGAAAACCTATGGGTAATAGAATAATTCTGTTTTCAGATTTGTTTTCAGCGTATCAAAATACATCAGTAATATCTAAAAATTGCCATGTCACAAATAGTGTAATAGAGTAGATTTGATAGAAAAGGCCCAAATTCCAATTTGTCAATGATCCCAGACGTCTTCAATTTCTATCTAAATAGTGTTCTGTATTTATGAAAGTTTATTTAATTTTCAAAAATAAGCCTTCATATTTTACACTAGATTGAAAAAAAAATTTGCAGGCGACCAATGTGTCAGAAGAAATTGAGCAATATCATTGACCATAGTCTTGTCTACGAATTAAAATAAGGGTACTGTTTGTGATGCCTATTATTACATTAATTTGCTGGTAAACTAGTTTAATAATTTGATCAGCATATGCAATGTACATATTAATATGCATGTCCAACTACCAAATTAATTGAAAATTATAATTCAAGTAGACTTATGATAATTATATTGTTCTACACGCGTGATACGAATGTTTTATCTCAGGATACAATCCATGGACAATGGAATATACATCAATGCAATCAGGTCTACGGTATTGTCCATTACAATATCTCCATTGCTTGGTTAATACTTATGCCGGGTTTACATTGGTAGAGTAACAGAGCTAGTAACTAGCGCAAGTACTAGGCGATTTACTCTACTATCTTATTTTCAGGATAGTAGATGTTCATACACAATTGACATACTTATCTTATTTTCTGGATAGTAAGTGTCAAAACACATTTGACATCTTCACTGTAATTTTGTTGTGAAATTATCTTTTTGCAAAAAATAGTTTATGAATATGAATATACAAGGTCGCCGACTTGATGCCATTAAAAAAATGGTATTTTGTATTACATCATTTCAAATTATATTACTCTAAAAATTATGTAAAACTAGTTATAACGTCTTTAGCTAAGCTACGGCTATAATATTAAGAATAGATTGATAACAATTATGTACGTGTCAAATATAAATATTACTTACGTTTTCAAAACTCTTATAGACGGTGTTACAGCAATAGCACAATACAAAAAAGAAAAAATAGTGAAAAAAATAAGTGAAAACTTTGGCACACCAAAAATGTTGGATTGGAGATGCGAACACTTCAAAAGAAATATTTGCAATGACTGAATAATTACACAATTCGTAAAATGTCCCATATTTCCATGTGTTCTAAGAATTTTGGTTAACCCCACCTCCGAGCCCTTGTTCCAAAATTAGAACAAGTTTAAAATGTATTTTCGGCAAAGATTAAAGCATTAGACCTATTTATGGTTTAATCCCTTTTGAATATGACCATAAAATTTTACAACAAATTTCCTGTCTATATTGTGTTTTGCATAAAATTATTAACAAATGTGAAGAATGAATTTACACACATTTTAGGTTTTCAATTATTAAGGTTTTTTAGGGTTTTGTAAGTATGATCACCGAAAAACCCTTCTAAGAAAAATAAATGTATATTAAATAAAAAATTTTAATAAAAATAAATATTTTTAAAAGAGTTTGAAAAGGTTTCATATATCACATGGTATTGTTAAATTGAAAAGAAATCATCAAATAATACATCAATGTTACAAAATTTATGTAAACAAATAATAACTTATTTGATATCTGTTGTTTTCTATTTGTTATGACAGGTTAACACTTGGCGCCAATTTCATATGTATCAATTTTGTGTGCTAGTGGACAAGATAGTAGCTAGTAAATACGTCGACGAGCTAGCTGCTATCCTAGCCCAACTACTGGCAGATAGTACTCTACTAGCCACAAGTCAACTGTTTACACAGGGATAGTGACTAGTAGCTAGTTACTTGCGCTAGTTACTAGCTCTGCTACTCTACCAATGTAAACCCGGCATTAGGGCGGTAGAAATGTTTCTTTCCTGCTAATCATTTTTTCTCCGTTAACTTCTATCCACTTTCTTATTATAGTCATTATTTGTTATATAAATTTATCATATTTGACAAAAAATTATATTAGCTAGACACACCTTCAATAAATGTTAAAAAATATTTAACCACGTTAGAAGAAAACTAAATTTAGTCCTAACTTCGTTTATAAACCCTACACATCAATTTTAACATGTTTATCTTTGAAAATTTCATTTCACATCCTATCCTTTTATATGCATATTTGGTTCCAAATTTTCAAGGATTTTGCACTGTTTATATCAGGCAACAGTGGCGGCGTTAGGCGTCGGCGACGTCGGTGACCACTGAAGGCCTCGCGCTTTAGGGGGCCTCTCAAAAATTTTACAAGTTATTGAAAATTTTAAATATTATATATTCTAAGATTAATAAATAAAACACTCGGTAAGTTTCACAAATATCAGTTTAATATACTCTATACGTATTTCGGCAGTGACGCCATCTACAGGAGTTCAAATTACAAACTAAACTTATTTTTTAACAAATACATTCAGTGGGAACAAAAATTATGGTAGGGAATACAAGTGTAAACCATATTAGCAGATAAGGGAAAAAAGGGGAAAAACAGTTATTTACCGATTTATTAGGGGTGAGTTGTAAACGTCAATCTGGTCATTCATTAAGGGAATTCCAGAGTTAATATTTTTGTGAATTTCTCTGTATTCTAAAAGGTTCAGTTTAAGGCTTTTATTGTGGATGTGTAGGATTTTGAAGTCATTAACGGAAAGGTTATGATTATTGGAGATCATATGTTCTGTTATGTTGGACTATTCTACTTTTTTATTTTGGATGGCTTTCAAATGTTCACCAAATCTTGTAGCAAATTTTCGACCAGTTTGGCCTATATATATTGTTGAGCAATCTTGGCACGATGCTTGATAAACTCCACTTTAGTTGTGTAAATCAGTTTTATCTAGTTTATTATTAACGAGTAAATTTTTAATTGTTTAATGTTTATTATAAAAGGCTGGGGTTATATTTGATTTCTTTAATTTTGATCCTATTTTGAAACTAACCTGGCCGTGAAAAGGTATTTTTTTATAAATTTTTGTATCAGGTATACTTGGGGGATAAAAATATGTTAATAAAAGTTTTTTGCGCTTTTTTCTAATAATTTTGTCAATTTCAGCCTTGTTATAACCGTTATTAATAGCAATTTTGTAAATAGTTTGTAATTCCAGATTGTAGTCTTCATCAGAGAGTGGAACTTTTAATAATCGGTCTACATAACAATTGAAAGCAGTCATTTTAGTATTATAAGGATGTAAAGATGAAGCAGGAATGATGGTGTCAATATATGTCGGTTTTCTATAGATTTTGAAGTTGAGTTTAGAACTAGAATGTGAGATGGAAAGGTCTAAGAAGTTTAAGGAACGATTATTTTCTATCTCCATAGTAAATTTTATAGAAGGATTGATATCGTTAATATGGTTGAAAAATAATTTTAATTGCCTATTACTACCTTCCCAAAGACAAATAATATCATCAACATAACGATACCAGAATTTAATACAGTGACGGAATTTGTTGGAACTACTAAAAATAATTTTCTCCATATGATCCATAAATATTTCTGACAATAGGGGGGAGAGAGGAGAACCCATAGGCAAACCATCTTTCTGAGCATAAATTAAGTCGTTAAAAATAAAATAGTTTTGGTCTAAACACAGTTCTAATAAATTGGATATTTTTTGAGATTTAAAGCAATCTATATTATTATTTTGAAGATAAGTTTGGACAATATGTTTAACCTCATTAATGGGAATAGAAGAAAATAAGTTGACTACATCAAAGGAAACTAAAATCGCGTTTTGGTTAATAGGGATATACTTAATTTTATTAACCAGATTTAAACTATTCTTTATGGCAAATTTGGATTTAAAGTTTAAAATTGAGGGTAATATGTTATTAAGTTTCTTGCATAATTTTTAAGATTATTAATTAATTAAGGGCATTAACATACGAAGCAACTGGTCTAATGGGACAGTGGGGTTTGTGTAGTTTCGGTAAGCCATTTAAAACTGGAGGAGAAGGATTCATAGAGATATATTTGACTTTATCATTTTTGTTAAGAACCAATTCACATTTGCTTAACAGAGATTTTAATTTGTTTTGAAAATTACAAGACTTCAAAATAATTATTATATACGATAACTATTATCGTTTTGTTTTTTTTTTTACTGAGAAATGATAGGGGCCTCGCAAAGCTAATTTCGCCGAAATCCACGATTGGTCTAACGCCGCCGCTGTCAGGGAATATAAAAATAAAGAATAATAATTAAAAAATAATAACTAAAACAATTGAAACTATGGTTTTTACATAAATTGTTATGAAATGAAAAAAATCATTCAGATAACTGGAAGGCTATAAAGCTAATCGTAAAAATTCATTTCATTTCAATTATTATTCATAATTTCATACTTTTGTGACTAATTGGTATGGGATTTGGATGCGATTTCCAAAGGTTGAAAGTTTGAGTCTCCTGAAAGCTTTATTTTTATATTAATTTGTTCACTTATGCATATATTTTGAATTGATTTTGTTCAAGTGAATAACATGGATATTGCTCTACAGTTGTTGTAATACCTACTCCTTTCTAAAGGCACTGAAAGTCTCCGATACTGTCTTAGTTATATAATAATCACGTGTTATTGCAGTTGTTTCAGATAAATTCAATACTGAGAAAATTTTCTTAATTAACTTATTATAAAGACAATATTGTTACATCTTTCTGATAAAGAAACAAAGATTTCATAAGAAAAATCTGATAATCAAAGCTGATGACTTTGTACATAAATGTAGATCTTTTTTGTTAAGTTTATACAGTGAATATATTTTTTAATGCAACATGTACTATGTCATTACCATGGATACAGTTTTTGACAGCAATATAAATCGTGTTCATTTTCATTTGCAACATAGACAATTAGTGTGTATACTTTCGCTCATTACTGATTTAAAAATTAATCAACATGTACATATATACAGATGAAGAAAAAATAATGATGGTAACTTGGTATAATTCCGAAATGAGTTTAAGAGAAGTTTTTGCTGTATATAGCGCAACTTATCCAGATCGGCCAATACCAAATCCCTCTACAATTTCAAGACTAGTTAATAAATATCATCGCGAAGGATGTCTTAAGTGAAAACATAATAAAAAAAGAACAACATCCCACGTGCTTACAGAAGAGAAGCAGTTAAAAATATTATTACAAGTGGAAGAAAACAATCAAAATACTTTAAGATCAATTGCACAAACCGTTGGTGTCAGTATTGGATCTGTTTTTAACTTCTTAAAAAAAGAAAAGTTTCGTACAGACAAATTTCAAAATCATCAAGAATTGTTAGAAAGGGACGCAGCAGTACGTATGGATTTTAGTTTTGAAATGTTTGAAAAAATTAATTCCGACCCAACAATGCTTCAAAGAATTTTATTTACAGACGAAGCAACGTTTACTCTAAATGGTGAAGTGCACAGACAAAATTTTAGGTACTAGAGTCGAGAAAATTTACATTTGTTTCATTCCTCCCGAACTCAAAATCCGCAAAAATTAAATGTTTGGGCAGGGATAATAGGAACCAATATTATAGGGCCTTTTTTTATTGACGGTAACCTTAATGCCGCAAAATATCTAGCCCTTTTGCAAAATCAAATATTACCTGCATTGCGAAACCTGAATATTAATGGACAAGTATGGTTTCAACATGATGGCGCACAAGTCCATTATTCTAGAATAGTTAAAGAATATTTACATAGAACTTTCCCAAAAATCTGGATTGGAAGAGGAGGGTCGATGAATTGGCCAGGGAGATCTCCGGATTTGGCACCCAATGATTTTTTTTATTGGGGATATTTAAAGGCCAAAGTGTATAATGGAGAACATAGGGATGTTGCTGAACTGCAAGACATAATTGTTTAAGCATCCAACAATATACCTCAAGAGCAATTGCTGAATGTTTTGAATCATTTTTATGATCGCTTAACATTTTGTATGCAAGTAAACGGAGAAACTTTTGAACATTTATTATAAGTTTTTATTAGTTATTTATTTATTATTATTATTATTTTTTTAATTTGTATTTTCAATGAAATATTTCGATTTTGCTAGTAAATATGGTTTTTTCTATGTTGCAAATGAAAATTAACACGATTTATATTGCTGTCAAAAACTGTATCCATGGTAATGACATGGTAAGTACATGTTGCATAAAAGAATAAATTCACTGTATATTAAAAATATGTTTTATAAATTTGGCGCAGTTATATCTGCTGTCAGTTGTTTTTATCGCGAAATTCCATTTAATTTAGTGTCGGAGGCGACGTTAATGGCTAAAACAAGGGTAGCACTCATCGAAAATGCTTGTCGGAGAACAGTTCGGGGGCGCTCTAATGGTATCTGACACTACAATCACTTAGTCTGCTCAACTAGCCACTAAAACACCAGGAAGCAGCCGCAATATATCAATATATTCAAAAATAACAAAATTACAAAAATTATTAGAAATTTTGAACATGAGATTCTAATGATTAATTTTGAAATTATTCTAACGGTCTTTGGATTTTTCTGGACTCTACAAGGCCGGCCTTAGCAAGCCTGGCGCCCTGGGCAAGATTTTTTTCGCCATCCCCATAAAAAAATCAACTGTGGCCACCACAGGACCGACCGCCATCACAAAGTACTTGCATAAAATACATTCTAGCAGCAGAGTAGAAATAACTTGGCTTAATATTTTCTAACAGAGATATTATTTAAAGACCGGGAGCTTATGACTGTTTATGGTCTCCAATTTCATACAGCATGCCTTTTGGAGGAGAGAATATTTACCATGTGACAACAAAGAAAGGAGAGACTAAACCCCTGCACGCTTTCCGGTTATATAGAAAATTGCATTCCCAATTTTTTCCAAATTTTGTATTTTTCTCTGATTTAATTATTATTAAGGGGGGGTCTGATAACCACATTTTAAGCATATTTTTGTGAATTTTTTTCAAATCTATGATTAAATTTATTCATTTTCACACTAAGTATATATATAAAGTATGTTTTGAAGAAGATACAAAAAAATTTTGAAGGCAAAATATGGCGAAATGAGCCAGCTGTGGCAAATCTTCTCAGACTCCGGGAAAAAAATTAGATTTTGCGGTGACCAGCATAACTCGTCACTGGATCATCTGAAATCAAAAATCCAAAAAGATTTTGTTAGTTTATGAGTTTGCCGAGGTAACGACGTTGAGATATTTTTTTCATGTTTTTTTTTTTTATTTAACAATCACAAATATACTCATTTTTAGGTTTTTTTTTAGGGGGAATTAATTTTTTTTTTGTCTTCTAAGTAACGCTAAAAACTGAAAAATCATTTTAAAAATAAAAACTCAACGTCATTACCTCGGCAAACTCATAAGCTAACAAAATCTTTTTGGATTTTTGATTTCAGATGATCCAGTGACGAGTTATGCTGGTCAACGCAAAATCTAATTTTTTCCCCGGAGTCTGAGAAGATTTGCCACAGCTGGCTCCTTTCGCCATATTTTGCCTTCAAAATTTTTTTGTATCTTCTTCGAAACATACTTTATATATGTACTTAGTTTGAAAATGAATAAATTTAACCATAGATTTGAAAAAAATTCACAAAAATATGCTTAAAATGTGGTTATCAGACCCTAACCCTTAAATTAGACCTTCTTATCAAAAGAATGTTAAAACAAATTTAAAGTCTTAAAAATTATAGGCATGTGATTCGCAGGGTCCCAAAGGGCTCAAACGGTCACGTGATCTTTTAATAAAAAAAATATGATTTTCCGCGTTTTCATGCAGCATGCCGATGAAAAGAATTAAAGTTTGTGTCACAAAGCCCCTATAAAAGTTGGCGTGACGCTCAAAGGTGGAAAATTTCGGAAAAATTTTGGGAGATTAAAAATTTTACAAAAGTTTTCCACCCTTGGGCCAACGAGGACGCATGCCAATTTTTTTATAGGGGTTCTATGACACAAACTTTAAATCTTTTCATCGGCAAGCTGCATGGAAACGCTTAAATTGTAATTTTGAAAATGATTAACACCGAAATTGAAGTTCGTACGACGAATAAACATATTTGTAAAACTTAACCAAACACTTCGTTACAGAACATTACCTTAGTACAGGGGTCGGCAGACCGAGGCTCGCGAGCCGCATGCGGCTCTTTGAGGATATTCGTGTGGCTCTTCAAATTAAGTTAAGCTACACATCTAACATACTAAAACCTTCTAAAGAAATGCAAGCTCATTGTTATCAATAATTTAAATCCATACTTATTACATGTTGTGAATTACACTGGTCAACAAATTTAAACTTTTTTTTACTGACTTAGATCTGATACTTGTTTTTAACTAATTTTGGGGTGCTGATTTAAAAAATGTTAACAGTTTCTGCCTATCACGTAAAATTTTTGTTCTGTCGTATTTTGACTTGTTTCACCTTTTCACGTTCTGATATACGTCTACTTTAATTTCAATTTCGTTCTTGTTGTCCAATATATTTCGTAGGAACGCCTTACATGCAGGAACCTTTGGTGGAGCGAACAAAAATCATTTTCCCCCCTCTTCATATTAAACTGGATCTAATGAAGCAGTTTGTAAAAGCGTTGAAAAAAATGGTGACTGTTTCAAATATATATCTGAAACATTTCAAAGTCTCAGTAATGAGAAGCTAAAAGCTGGTATTTTTGACAGACCACAAATTAGAAAATTATTGAATGATCCATATTTCACTGTACATATGGATGATATGGAGAAGAATGCATGGCAGTCTTTCGTGGCGCTCATCAAAAATTTTCTTGGGAATAAAAAAGCCGAAAACTATGTGGAGGTCGTTGAAAATTTGATTGAAAATTGTCATAATCTGGGGCGCAACATGAGCGTGAAACAGTCATTTCCTGTCAATCTTGGAGATGTTAGTGATGAACAGGGTGAACGTTTCCATCAGGATTTAAAAGAGATGGAGAGACGTTATCAAGGAAGGTGGGATACTCACATGATGGCTGACTACTGTTGGAGTATTAAAAGAGACTTATCGGGAATGGTGCACTCCAGAAGATCTTACAGACGACCATTTAATCCTTAAATTATTTTGTATTTTTATTTTAACACTCAAATGCATTAAAATGTAATTAAAACTGTTCTCATTTTCTTTCTTTCACTATAAATAAAATTTTAAGAATATTTTATAATTATTTAGTCCTTATTGTTCGCCAAATTTGTACCAATTACAGTATCAACGTCTAAAATTAAACAATAGAAGCATTATTTGGCCGAAAATGTGTATTTGTTTGTATTTGTAGAGGAAAAATCTGATGTGATACGCAAAAACTGATGTGATATTTGAGTTTAGCAGCACCAAATTAGTAAGAAACAAGTCTTAGATGTAGGTTAGCAAAAATTGTATTAACCAGTGCTATTTATGTATATTTATGCACTACTCGTTAAATGATGCTAAAAAAGGTCATGTATTAAAACAAAATTATGGCTCTTTAACATGTTTCCAGATGCCTTAAAGGGTGAATTTGGCTCTTTAGCCTCTAAAGTTTGCCGACCGCTGCCTTAGTAGATCATGCTGACAATTTAGATAAAATCATGATCAAAACTTAACGAGTAACTCTTTTCGTGAGTGCATCCAAATGGACTGATAGTGCCTCGAAAGAGATAGGGTATTACAATGGGTCTTTAATGGTGTTATATCAGCTTTAACCAGCAAGCATCGCACTTGTAGTACCCTATATATGACAAACAGTTGACGCCAAGTACACCACAACCCTTAACATCACAGCCAAGTGTACAGAACCACCCTATCTACTTTGTTATCGCCCCTATTGACAGACAGACAGACATCTTTATCAGTCAATATTTAAATATCAGTCAAGTTTAATACTTAACACCACCAATAGACTACGCCTGTCTACTCCAAAACTCAATTAGTGAAAAAATAAACTTTTCGCAAAACAGCAAAATATCCAATTATTTTACACGATCCTGCGAACTAATTAATTAAAAATAATTATATTTTTATTTATTGTAATAAAACTACAAATTTTTATTAAGAAATAAATGTGTTTTAGTTATAATTACGTATAAAATATATACTACCATGAGTTCAAAATAAATATTTCATAACAGAAAAATATTTCGAAAAAATTTATTTAACAAAAGTTGCTATAAAATAAATAACAAACAATTTATTTGAGACATTTTTTCATACTTATATGTAAGGTTTCCATAATTACATAAGGGTTGGCTTTGAAAAAATAAAATAATGTGTACTGCAAGCTTTATATAACAATAAATATCTTATGACAAGAACAACATTAATGACAGTTTTTTACCGACCGCCAACATATAATGGAGGTATTGTGATCATACCGATTTTGACATTTCGAGATTTCGATGGATCTCCACGAATTGAGGTCCCTACATAACGTTTTGACTATTTTTAGCATGTTGTCTGTCTGTCCGTCTGTCCGTCCGTCCGTCTTTCTGTCTGTGTGTGCAGAGCAAATTCGGCTAAAAGGATTTTTATGAAACTGCATATTTAAGCTTTTGATATCAAAGACACGAGTTGATCAACTTTTGGTAAAAATCGGTTGACTAAAAATGGGAGTTTACTCGTATCGATTTTAAGATTTTTGTGAAAATTTCACAACAGAAAAATATTTCGAAAAAATTTATTGAGCAAAAGTTGCTACAAAAGCAATAATTAATTACTTTTATTTGAGACGTTTTTTGATAAAACGAAAAATTTTGAATAATTTTTGTAAAATTTTTCGAAATTTTTTTTGTCTCAATTTTTTCATACTTATATGTAACGTTTCCATGGTCATGATAAATAATATCTCTGTTAGAAAATATTAGGCCAAGTCATTTCTAATCTGCTGCTAGAATGTATTTTATATAAGTACTTTACGATGGCGGTCGGTCCTGTGGTGGCCACAGCTAATTTTTTTCTTATATTAATCTAATTTACCTGATTTATATTGATGCCCCGGTATTTAAAGGTATACATATTTAAATTCACAAAAAAGCTTTTGTTGATAAAAAAATGATTATAATCCAACAAATAATCAATATTTTTGTAAGCTATTACATTATAAATTAATTATTTTTTTCAAGTTTCCAGAGTTTTGTAAATACTTTATAACCCTTTCAATCTTTTCAAAAGAAATTATAAAAGCTTTAATATTTTATTATGCTTGTTACAATAATCAATGCTTTCAATTTTTTTTTTTTTTTATTTGAAGAAGAAATCTTTGTAATACTAATTTTTATAATTGGGTATTCACTTTATTAAAAAATAAGGTGAATCCCATGTTTTTTTATTTTCTTCTGTACCTCCCACATGTTACATTCTGTACCTGATTGATGTGAGTTTCATATTTCCGGATGACGCAGAGTCATCTAGGAGGAGGATTCATTAATTCAAATAATTTTATGAATCTGCACCCTGCTCTGTGGGGGCTCTGATATGAAATATAAATATGAAATGTCACGGTTGGCTGATTTATTTATTTCATTTGTACTTACTCTGTACATCCCTCAACTTTAGGTCTCCCTCACATTATGGGTTCCAAGACTTGCGAGCGGATCAAGTCTGGACCCCCCCTATTAGTCCGCTAGCTGGTTGCTATGATTCTTGGAAGGATTAAGGGTTGTTCAATTAAACTCAACATTTTAACTAACCTACTTTAATTACAATTACGGTTTAAATATTTACACTAATTACACTAGACTTACAATTACGTCGATACAGCTAAATCCAAATGAGACATTCACACACACTAGACACTGGACTCTTTAGCACTAATCACTAATTTGTCCACTGGACACCACAGTCCTGACTGACATCCTCTAAAACCATTTATCTCTCACATGTCTTTAGCTGGGCACTACACTAACGTTCATACGGAATTACTTGTTACATCTTACTAGTCCAACCGAACATCCTAAATGACTCTAACCCATGATGAACAAAATCTCACTCTAATTAAAAACACGACTTAACTTCACGACGGTTTAAAATGAACTCCCCAAACATGACTTAACCACTACGACGGTTTAAGCTGAACTCCTTAAAACGCGACCACCCTGAAAATGCTTACATCGCCCAACTGTTAAATGTCATTTAACACCTCTTGACTGTCTGTCTTGTACTATCTTAAAATTCATAATTTATTGGTGATAACTCAGATAAATATCCCATTAGAAAATAGCCCAATCATAATATTTATATCTCAGACAAAAATTAATTATTATTTATGTGCTTATGGTTGACGTATATTTTTAACACAATAATTTACGATTCACTTTTCATGTTACATTGACGAAGTGTCAAGTTGCAATAATAAACAAGTCTACCGTTATCTTAAATGTCCTTTCTAAGAAATAGATTATTTTTTTATCGTTTAACACAGGGCTTCTTAAACTTTTTCATATAGCGACCCCCTTCAAGCCTAGGAAATTTTAAAAGACCCACCATGTAATGAAATTAATATTGACTGTAGATGTAGGTGTAATATCGCGACATTGTAGAATCTACCTTATATATATATATATATATATATATATATATATATATATATATATATATATATATAATTCTTTATCTCCCCTAGGCCTTGCGGCGTTTAGGGTTTTAACTAGTACATTGTGAAAAAATCATAATAATAATAAAATAATTCATTTTATGATTTTCTTTCTTCTTCTTCTTCTACGTTCTGCCTCCGGTGTTCCTCTCTTTCTTCGTATTCTCTTTTCGGCTTCCGTCTCCGGTCTCCTTCCTTCTTGACTCCAGTTCTTCTTCCCATCTTTCTTCGTTTCTCTTCCCTTTTTTCTTTCCTCCTCCTTTGCTCTCTCTTCCTTCCTGTTCTCAGTTCTGTCTTACCTCTCCGCATTCCTTCCTTCTTTCCTCGAGTACTCTCACCCACCTTTCTCCCTTTCCTTCTTCACTCAACAGCTCCTTTATCTCTCCCTCCCATTTTGTCATCTTTCCACATCTTTTTGTTAGATGTTCCAAGGATTCTTCCTCCTCTCTACACATTCTGCATATCCTATCCTCTGGTTTTGCCCAATACCTATTACTCCGTTCTTCATTTCCGCATCTTAATCTGGCAATCCTTCTAACTCTGTCCCCTGCCTTTCCTCTCCTCCCTTTCAAATATTTAGGTATTCCTACCGTCCTTATCTCCCTATACCTTTACACATTCCTTGAGTTGTCTATTCTTACTATTCTTTCCTGCTCCTGTACGTCATTGTCTCTCCTTCTCAATTCTTTTGTAGAATCTACCTTGTAAATTCTAAAAATGTATTTATTCTTACCCAAAAGTAGCAGATCTTTGCGACCCCCTTCAGCAGCCTAGCGACCCCCCGGGGGTCGGGACCCACAGTTTAAGAAGCCCTGGTTTAACAGATTAAATATTTTACTCTAATTGAATGATTATAATGAATTTATTTATGAAATTTTATTTATGAAATAATACCAAAATTACCTCCTTTACAGCTCTTTAATTTATTTTTTATCCAATCGACAACAATTTACCCAAATTGACGGCCACAAATCTGAACCTCTTCCTCTTCTTCTCGGTGTCCCCCAAGGCTCGGTTCTCGGTCCACTACTATTTTTAATTTATATCTTAATCGACAAATATTGCAAAACATGCCGGTCCTTTGTCAGAAAAGTTTGCAAATGCTGCTCTAGTTATTTAGATGCACTGTGTTAGGAGTAAATAGCCATCGTTGCTGTGGGCCCAAAATTTTAACTAACTAACTTCTTCCACTTGGCAACTCAATTTTAGATGTCATAGTGCATTTTGAAAGCAAGCATCTGCACATAATCTGATGTATAACACCTAACTTAATATTCTTATAAAGTTTTAGTAATTTTCAAAGTAATTTTGTCCAAGTTATAAACAAGGTTTTGTCCTCTGGGTTTACATATCGTGTTACAAAGTAATCTATCATACTCGACAATAAATGATACGTTTAATAAATAACATCATTTGACTTCGATATTTGAGAAGAGATGAATTTTTAGATTTGTTTCTGATAAAAATAACGTATTAAACACGTTTTGATGCTCATTGTTTGAAATATTCACGCTGTTATTTACATTTGAGATGTGAAAAGTTTATTCAAAATATTATTTCATGTGTAATATTTAATTAAACTTCCTAATTATGCCTTTTGGCCTAAAAACACCACCTGCATATTAAACATTGTCCTATAAAAACACTCAAAAAAACGTTTTGAATGAATTATATATTTTAAAATATGGAGCAAAATGTTAAAACGAGGAACATTCGTTTTTACAATTACAGTTTTTTGCATTTTTATTTTTTAATTTCATTCCCATGCATAAAGATACCTACTACTGCATTTTAATATTTTTGAATTATTTATTCGAACAAATATATGAGGTTTTATAAAAAGTACGCAGCCTGCGCGCATTATACAATACCTAGTAAGTAGAGGGGAGGAATATTGACTTTATGATGCAGCTATCATTTGTAACTTGATTTTCTTTGATTTTAAGTTATATCTTTCATATTTTATAGCGGTTTTGTAAATCGATTTTGCTTGCCCTGGTGATTTTAAAGATTGACCTGGTCGTAGAGTAGCCTGTATGAAATTTTGTTTCAAACTTAAAAAGAAACACAGCTTTTTAACCCTTTCACTACCGCTACGCGCTATACGCGCCGTACGCTTTGAGATTTCGTGCTCGCTGTGCGCACAATTTCGATTCACGGTAAGTTCATCGAAAATCAATTCATCAAAAATCAATTCATCGAAAATCAATTCATCGAAAATCAATTCATCGAAAATCAATTCATCGAAAATCAATTCATCGAATGATCAATTCATCGAATGATCAATTCATCGAAAAAAAATATTTTGTAAATATTTGAGAGGAATGCCGAGGGGATCGGAAAGCCAAAAAAGCAGTGGTCAATAAAAGTTGAGAGACTACACTTATTAAATAACTATCATACTTGGTCTATTAATATATTTAAATTTTCCATTCAGAAAATACGCCAAGTAAAAGATACCTGTTGGATTATTTTGAAATCGAACAGGGCTACTTAGATCAGAAAAACCCGGTTAATGGGATTATAAATGTACTTAATACACCCATTCTTAAAGGATTATAAAAATGGTATTTCCCCATCTGTTAAGTCTTAAGGGTGTTGTGTTATGTACATAGTTTTACTATTCATATTTACTATACCACACATGATTTGTTCAATGTACGGTGATTCTAAACAGGTGGCATTGTTATGTTAGTGTGAGTTTGTTTTGTCATTAAACTAGAAGATGGGTAGCTCGCTTCGCTCGGCTTCTTCTAACCAAACCCTTACTAACGTAACCTAACCTAAGATAGTGTTTTGACATTAAACTAGAAGATGGGTAGCTCGCTTCGCTCGGCTTCTTCTAACCAAACCCTTACTAACCTAACCTAACCTAAGATAGTGTTTTGACATTAAACTAGAAGATGGGTAGCTCGCTTCGCTCGGCTTCTTCTAACAAAACCCTTTCTAACCTAACCTAACCTAAAATAGTGCTTTATCCTTAAACTAGAAGATGGGTAACTCGCTCCGCTCGGTTTTAGACTTTTACTAACTAAACCTAACCTAATTATTTTGTTTTTAGGCGCATAGTACGTTATTTTCCCCCATATTAGCCCAATTAAAATGCGTATCATTGTGTATGAATTTATAAAAATTATTTGCGTGCAATTGCCCATAACCTGTCTTATTAAACCTTAAAAACAAAACATATATTTCTTTTATTATATAAGTTTTCTTATTTTAATTTTTTATTTATATTTAAACACTATGTCACTTTATTTACCTTTTTTTAAACTATATAAAAAAATTCACGCAATTATTTCTTAGTCTGTCTACTTTTATTGACCACTGCTCTTTTGACTTTCTGATCCCCTCGGCATTCCTCTCAAATATTTACAAAATATTTTTTTTCGATGAATTGATCATTCGATGATTGATCATTCGATGAATTGATTTTCGATTAATTGATTTTCGATGAATTGATTTTCGATGAATTGATTTTCGATGAACTCGTCGGTTATCATTTCAGTGATTGCGAGTTTATTCGTGTAGAGCAGTTGGCGTGAACTTTTTGTGTAAGTTTTCATGACATGTAAGGATGAATGATAGTATATGACTAATGTTAGGAAAAAGAGTAATGTGAGTGAATGAACACAAGAATACAATCAAAAAGATTTTATTTAATCGATATAAATAAGTAGATATACCGAATGTAAGACACTATCTAACTGAATTGAACTGCACAGCAACGTATACCAACGCAACGTGCTCGCAGGTACTTGAACTGGTTGGCGTACCCAGCGAGAATAGTCGTGTTGAGCAGGGAACAATTTAAAACACGGCGCGAGTTAACTCGCTCGGAGCGTATCGGGCCACACTTTTATTTACGAGTATATACGGTTGGAGCAGCGAAAGGGTTAACTTAACACAAGATGCTCTTAGTTAAGGTAACCAGAATTTGAAATTTGCGTCATCTGGAAATATGAAACTCACATTAATCATAAGACCTATAAGGTCTGTGTGAGGCGGCTTTTGCAGCTACATTGCCTTTTATATCAACATATCCCCATTGGAAGAAGTAGATAAAACTACTCATTAACAAATTAGCCTAATGGTAAAAATCAATTGACTTTTTTTTTGAGAAGAGAAAACTTTTTTCTTATTCGAATTATCAATAAATTTTTTTAGGGTTTTGCAGCTATGACCTAAAACGTCACACAAGTGTCTGTCTGTTCAGTAGAAATTGAAATTATTTCCCGAAAGCCTCTCGATTATTCTTTAGTTTGATAATCAGAAAAGTTTAATAATTGAACTTTTGATTATTACCTGATAATGTATGAAAAGTTTTGTATGCTAATACAGGTTATGCATCGCAAAAAGCTCAACTTATAAAGTTATGTAACAAACCAGGTGCATAATAAAAGTTTTAATAAAGACAAAACTATCATAGTTTGTAAAGAAATGTAAAGAAATTTTAATATATAATAATATAAAAATTAGATAGTCTATTCCAAAATAGTATACTAATACTTTAAGGGCCGCGAAAAAGTTTCGCCATCGTTGCCTTAGTGTTTACCCGGGACCCGATAATTTGTACCCCGTGACGCCTCTGATGCCCCCCTGATCTTTCATGATTCCCCGTTCCGCCCCTGGTTAGACCTATGCCGTGATCGAGAGTCAGATATTATAAATAATAAAAACAGCAAATATAAACCAATTGTTATCAGAAATACAATATAGAAATTTTTCATACATTCATTTTTTTGTTTCATTTTTACAATCAAACTTATAGTACCATTTGTGACAAACGATTTTGAAATTATTTGTTACAAAACCACTATTGTGTTTGAACTGAAACACTCATAAATTTGAACAGGAGTCAGGAAATGCAAAAAATTGGAATAAAAGCAACAGATGGCCTCGGTAAAAAATTACAAAAAGAGAAAATTAAATTTTCTATGACATAACGTATCTTTTTGCTTTTTATTAATTAGAATAGTAATGTCGGGTCTACACTGAAAAGACAGGGTCCTGCGACAGCGTCCAATAACTATGCGTTAATTAAAATGAAGTGAGTAGACTATTGGCAAAGGTATAGGTAATTTCTTTGATTTGTGCGGAACTAAATGGGGATTTCTTACTTTTAAGTTGTCACGAAAACAAAGCTAGGCTAGGTTATTTCATTTTCGATGTTGGTATTTATTATTAAGAGACGGTTATTAGAAAAATAAAATAAATATTATCTGTCTCATTTTGTAATACGGAACTATGGTCTATTTCAAATTAGAAAAAAGTAGATAGCGCTGCGAACCGAGTACGATTTACACTGGACAAATACAGTATAGCGGGAAATTTAAAATAAGTTACAACAAGGGCATGGGCGTAGTAACTGGGTTAGGAAGTGATTTTTTTTAATATAAAAAAGGTTAATAAGATATTGAAATAAACAAGGCAGATAATACACTTACGTTATTTATACGACATAAATTCAGTTTAATGGGAAATTTGAAAAAGTTAAAAAAATATTAATTTTTATAAATTATGTGCTATATATAAAAAGAGAAATTTGGCTAAAAGATTTTAAATAAATCAATAAAACAAACAATATATCTTCAGAGCTAAAGTTTCTTATTTAAATATTTATTGTAAATAAAAATTTAAAATATATGTATATATGAAGGTCTAAAAATTATATCAATAACTTCTGCTTTGGGCACTATCAGCTGTCTTTTGGCCTCACATTAGTCCTCTATTTTGACCTGTTAATTTTCAAGTGTCAAAAAATATTTATATGTTAGATAACCTAAAAAATATATAACTGCGTAAAAACAAATTACATCGAGAATTTTCTCCATAATATCTACACCAAGAATATAAATAAAATTCTAAATATGTAAATAAGAACAAAATATACGAAAAAAATAAAATAATATAAATAATATATGTATATTAACAATGTACGACACTGAACATCTGTCAACTTGGACTAAAAACAATATTTTATCATTGTAATAGGGATGGTGTTCTAAACCAATCAGAAACAAGGACAAACAGCTCCTATCTTCTTACAAGCATTTTTCTAAGCTGACATTGAGAATAGATTACAAAATCTATGCCAATTTGTTTAAGCTTTGTAAAGCTGCATTCAGAGCTCAGTAAATTAACACGCTGTGCGTTATGGATAGTTTTTAAACGAGTGCAATTGGTATGATTGGACAAGCTATATCGCTCAACAGTAGTATAGCAACGACAAAGCACGAGCACGTCCGATCATACCAAATGACCTCGTTTAAAAATTATCCATAGCGTACAACGTGTTGATTTACAGAGCTCTGAATGCAGCTTAAATCATACTTACCGTATATTCCGGCGTATAACGCGCACCTCAAATCTGAATAGATTTATTTTAATTTTTGCATGTATTCCTCGTATACCGCGCACCCTTATAATCTGCTTTCCTGGAAACACTTTTATGCCAATATTCCTTCATAACAACCGTATGTATAAACTAATGACGAAAGTACATCTAAATTTGATGATATACCTGATAATATTAGCGAAGACGAATTTGATGAACTTTTTATGTCATAATAAAAATTATTTAAATTAATCATTGAGGTAATTTATTTTATTATGTATATAAATAATATAAATAAATATGTATAAATTTAGATAGTTTAGTTTATTAGTATTTATATTATGTATTCATTATATAACAGGAATCCTATTTATACCCTATTTACACTATTACCATTCTAATCTTCGAACGGGTAAGTTTTATACACGGCGTATAACGCGCACCCAACAAATTTAACAAAACTTTCAATGTTAAAAGTGCGCGTTATACGCCGGAATATACGGTATTTTAATATTTTTAGGTTAAGGAGAGATCCCAGCAAACATTTTTATCCGGACCAGTACTGGTAAAGCACATACTCGCCGGCATTGAAAGTAATGGGCCAGTGCTGGCATTTCGTACTGGGCCAGTACCCCGGTGTCCCCGTGGCCGTTAGCTGGCCCATTGATGTATCAGTTGCCGGCCCTGCAACGGTAAAGTGCAAAATAATCGCATTAGTTGCAAGATTTATTTCTGACAGACTAGTGCTTATATTATACCCACTCTCTAGTGTTTCAAATGTAATATATGTGTACTTACCCAGTATTAAAATAAATTAATGGTTAGGTGCAAAATAAATACTCATTTGGCCATTTTCACCATCGTTGAATAAATTTATTTAACAAGTAAAGTTGACAATATCGCATCGGTTTTAAACTATTAATGAAGAAATTAACATTGCTGTCAATAGAATGATGCGATATTGTTAACTTAAGTTGTTAAACAAATTTATTCAACGATGGTAAAACTGGCCGATTGTAAATTGAATTAACAGTTATAATTTATTGATTTATTTATAAATATTAAATAAATATAATTTCAGGAATAACAGGAATTAGTTTATTTAATTTATTAATTTAATGAAGAATTTTAAGAAAATGGTTTTCTGCCATTTCGGTCAAACCAATTGCATCCTAAAGATAAGGGGTGACTAATAATTTTCGCCAATATTCGTCTTGTATTATCTACCACATCTTTTCCCCCTGACTTGAAAAGTGCCAACCTCAGAAACCCAAGAAATCATACTTGTTAAAATAAATTCAATAAACAAATTTTATAAGCATTAATGCTATAAGCTGTTCACTTTTGTAAGAACAAACTAGATCTGGTTATTTTGGTGATTTTTATAGTGTATTACTGACTTTTAGAAACTTGGTTATATTGTAAAAAAGCTTTACAGTTTTGGATTAAGTTTGTATTATTTTAGGTTAGTATTATATTTACAAAATATTTAAGATGTCACTATTCAAAATGAAATATGACAAATTATATTTTTTAAATGACATATTTATAATCTTGTATCAGATTTATTAATAATTGAAAATTTTATTACATGAAAAAAACTATGATTGAACTAAACTAAAAATTAAACAATTTAATATGAAACAGTTTGTGTAAACTACGTCCTTAAATCTAACAAAACACACACAAATCACAATAAAAAACTGTATAATGCTCACAATCAATAACTATTCAAATACACATCTTGATAAACTGTCCACTAACACGTCCCAACTTGTACTCACAGAATATCACTTGTACCGACCCTCGAAGGCCACGCCATTAGGGTGTTTTATGACTAAGAACGATCAGACTTTTCAAATTATTACATTCAAAAAAAGTTATAAACATAAGCACTGGCCCGCTAGAAATAATCTTGGATTAATACAAATAAGGAATGCTTATAAAATGCTGGTAAAGTACTTCGTATAGGCGGAGTGCGAAATACAAATGTGAAGTACATTATTAATACTGGCGTTGCACTTACTTTTGGTGCCAGCAATGTACCAGCGTAAAAGCAGTTTGCCGGCATTCGGCCGTTAGTTCTATGTTTGCTGGGATATTATAAAATGTCATTTTCATTACATTTTGATTTTTAGTATCATTTTTTGGCATTTCAAATTACGAATGTTGCCAACATGAAATATAAAATATCCCAGGCAAGCTCGATTCTAGTGACAACTTAAGAAAAAAATTCCCATTTAGTTCCATTTAAACCAAAGAAATGAACTATAGTGCGTTCGAAGGTGAGTTTGCAGTATAGCTCTTATGGAAAATGGGGGCGGTGTTGCCAAATGTTGTAAAAGTGTCAAATGTGTCAATTATAATAATATGAAAAACTCGTATGATTTACAAAAATCAACTCTTATAAAACTCAAAATAACACTCAACAAAAACAAATGGCCATTTGTAGAATACTGCGTCTTCACAGATCAGCGCGTTTTAGAGCTGGCAACGTCGACAAGCAAGAAAAGGATAGTGTCATTGTGTAAACCCATTAGAGAGTATGAAAAAGAACTACTCCATATGCCCTGTACTGCAAACTCACCTTTGAACGCACTATATAAACGCACTTCCCTTGCTACGGGATTTTAATGAAATTGCACATGTAAATAAATACGCACTAAACTTACTGAGAGCTCTTTGAAACTAATTCAGTGCCATCCAAAAGCACATTGAAGTCAACTTTCGTTAAAAACAGTTTAAACTGTGCGTTTAACATCTTAATAATATACCAGAGTAAATTTGATATTAACTAAATGTTCCAGTCTGGCTCAGTACTTATATTAGCCCCTTGAGTACAGACTACATGTAGTACACTCATGTACTGTTGGTTATATAAACAAACCACTGCAAAGGGCCACTGCTTTGTGACTTTAAAGGGCATAATTAACACTTTGCTACTTGACATAGCATTGTCATAACACTCGATTACAAATAATGGAATCATTCCTACATTAAAATATGTCTAAATGAATTTTAATGATAATAATGTTTCTCTTTAAGCCTGCTTTACCGTGGATAGCCAATTGATTGTAAAACTTTTGCATAATTAAATGCGTCAATCTTTTTACAAGTTGAAGTAGAAACACATTGAATGCATGTGAAATTGAACATATGAAAGCTGATTGAACACTTCTCGTTTATAATGAAGTGACAATTAAAAACTATTGTTTACTTTTCAATAATAGAGGATAGGCATGATTTTTTTTTATTTTTTATTATATCCCTCTTGTTACATATAACATAAAAAACAGTTTTTCATTTTTTTTTAAATTGAAGGCTTAAAAAAATCATAAATGTATGTAGCACGCGAAAACCACATGTGGCGTCATACCCTACATAAGTGTACTGCGTACAGCCTACCCAGTGTACATCGTACAGCTTACACAGTCTGTCGTGAACTTATTTGCTTGTATAACTTTTATAGATTGTGTAAAGTTAGAGTGATTTTAATTAAAATAAAGTTTAATTCTATAAAAACAATTTATACATGTTTACCGAGTAAAATTTTATATTAAAATATATAACCTATATTGCAGTATTTAAATTATGCCTCTAACGTTTTGTAACTTCATGTAAACAATGTAGTAAAATTCTGACATCTAAATTACATAAATATTTACATTTTACAGAGTTGCAGCGTTTATTGTTTACATAAAGTTATAGAATACATAAATGGTTATTACAAGTCTATTTTGACACCACGTATTTCTTCAGCACTGTAGCATTCATTATTTTTCATATATTCCATGAGCATAAAAGCATCAATGTTGGGTAAATTATCACTCTGAGCCCAAACAAAATCTTTATCTGCCATTTTAAAAACAAATACAAAACTCTCGAACAATACAATATACACACGTAAAGATTATGTTGTAGTCTGGGCTGTCTGGAGTTTGATGTCATGATCAGTCGTATTTACTCGGCAACCTTCGCGCTGTGGTCGGCTTATTTCAAATTTACAATATTTTAATTAAAAAAATTGGCTGTAATATTAATTAAAATGTGATTTTTGTTTTGTTAGGTGACATAACTAACATTAACATATCAAAAAAATGAAGTTTTAAGGAAATATAAATTTTATGCGTATCTCCTATAATAAAACGACATTTAGTTCTTACTGATTCTATTACGTTTACAAATTAATGTCTTTAAAATAATTTCCTGTAGCTGCTAAGTATAGACTGTATTTAGACTTTATAAAAATTAAAGACCTTGTTTCCCAATTAAATCTAAGAAAGCAAAAATTACAAAATAATAATAATATTAATCAGGGCCGTCTTAGGCCATACAGGGGTCCTTGGGCACACAGAGTTGGGGCCCTTTTATAAAGTAAAAAAAAATGTGAATGAAAACATCAGTATGTATTTTTATTTAGTAACTTTATTGGTTATTATGGTTAGCTTTATACAAATCAAATATAAGTGAAGTGATTACTATTTTGAGAATTGGACATTAATGATGATGGTTTCTTTCGGGATTTCTGTTGGGCAAAATCTTCTATTATGTCTTCAAAGTCTAATTTTTGAAGGATGTCACTTTCTATTAGGGATGGGAAAAAAACATCGATGTATCGAAACATCGATGTTTTTACCATCGATGTTCAGGTGGCGATAGTATCGATAAAACATCGATGTCTACTACCGATGTCGATGTTTGAAATTCAGTAACTACCGCTAGAGGCGCTGGAATCTTAAAATTTTTATTTTTATGAAAATTAGTACACAAAATATAAGCGCCATCTATTTTAATATAACAATACTAATAGTGTTAGTTCTTATTCTTCTTAGCAGTTAGCAGAATAAGAAAAAAATAAGAAGAAACTTCTAATTTTTGCAAATAATGACAACGACCAACGACACCAACACACTTGTTTTGCTCTTTTAGTTTTGCTGTCGAGTAATTTTTTGTATAAGTGAACGAGGTAAATAAAGTGAAATTTAAATGTCGCCAAAAAGTATATATTGTATATAGAGTTGTCAACCACATATCCGTCCCTATATAAAATAGCCCCGAAATTTTTAAATGTTGTCGCCACCTCTGAACCATCAGAAAGGTTATTTTCTAAAGCAGGCCTCACATTATCACAACAGAGAAATAGATTAAAGGGAAAGACACTTTCCCAGTTATTATTCCTAAAATCTCTAGAATTGCCATATTGGGAAATGTGAATTTATTAATATAAACTAATTATAAGCCGTTCACTTTTGTAAGAACAAACTAAGTGGAAATTAAATTTTCAACTGTTTGCACCTTTGAAACTGTATGTCATGTTGGCACTACAGAAAAATAATTTGAAAAGTCAGATTATAAATATCTCATTTAAAAAAATATCGTTTGTCATATTTTATTTTGAATAGTGACATCTTAAATATTTTGTAAATATAATATAATACCAACCTAAAATAATACAAACATAACCCCAAACTGTAAAGCCCTTTTTACAATATAACCAAGTTTATAAAAGTCAGTAATACCCTATAAAAATCACCAAAATAACCAGATTTAATTTTTCCTTACAAAAGTGAACGGCTTATATAAGCTGTTTCTTTTTGTAAGGACAAACTAGATCTGATTACTTTTATAGTGTATTACTGACTTTAAATGTCAATTAAAAATATTCTTTACGGTGTAAAACCGACTTTAGGTTTATAGGTTATAATCATTATAATTAAGATATCATTTTTCATTATGACATATGTCAAATGGATCGAGATTTTAAAAAAGTGACATTTTTTAATACCAACACGAGATACAGTTCCAAAGGTGCAAACTATTGAAAACAAATTTTCCTCTTAGTTTGTTCTTACAAAAGTGAACAGCTTCTAAAGTCTGTTCCAAACGGTTATAAGCAGCGGCGGGACATTTGAATGTGTCTGTTACACAATCTATTTAAAAATCTAATAAATGCTTTTTGTGTATTATCTGTCTCATTTTGTAATACGGAACTAACAGTTCATTTTTTATGTTGTATATTGACAATACATTTATAATATTATCATAGTATTAGTTCACACGGATACGCCAAAGTCTGTTTACACCACAACAGTCACCAAAGTAACCAGATCTAGTTTCGTATTACAAATTGAGACAGATTATATTATATGTTACTTTTTTTCGTATTTTATCTTTACATTATTAAATAAAACCTCTATTTATATAATATAAATAAATAGTTTTTTTTTTTAATATTAATAAAACATCGATGTTTCCGATACATCGATGTTATCCCTTCGATGTTTTTTCAACATCGATAGTAAAACGCCGATGTTAACATCGATGTTCAACATCGTTGTTTTGCCTTCGATGTACAATCCTACTTTCTATGCACATGATTGACAAGTTAGTAAGTCGTTCTTGTAACATAGTCGTTCGTAATTAATTTTTTATTCTTTTTAGCCGTGAAAATGAGCGCTCTGCGCTACAATTGGTGACCATTAGGCAAAGGAATATCCTTGTAGCAACTTACACATTCGGGAAATTTTCTTCTAATTTATCTGCTTTTATTAGAGTATATAAGGCTGAGATTGCAATGTTTTTTAATAAAAGTAGTAAAATTATAGTAAAATTGCACTAAAAATTGAGCTTCCTTTTTTTCGTGTAAACGACAACCTCGGTATTTTGATGCCCCCATCAAACCGGGGGCCCTGGACTCGTGCCCCATGTGCCCTTATGAAAAAGACGGATCTGATATTAATAATTTGATCTGGTTTTAAGATTATTAGTGTTTTTTTCCTTTCTAAAACATCAAATAAAATCAAATTTGTAATTTTTTGAGCTAAGACAAATTAACATTCGAAATTAAAAAGTAAAAGCATTTAAAAGCATATTTTTTAGACGTAAAATAATAAATTTAATCTGCCCTGATTAGCAGGATCATCGCTTTTAAAAGTGTATAATTAATAGGCTAATTAAATCTCCTGAAACGCCTTACACCTTCTTGAAACTTTCCTGAAAAAAAGGACAAAATATTAATTAACATGAATCAATATGAAGAATTGTTTCAAATTTATATTTACGCCAACGGCTAAACAACAAAAATCTCTCTAATTAAGGCTACAATAGACTTTGATATGCAAATTAAACATAAACAGAATTTAAAGCCCAGTGTCATCATGTTTCGCGGGTCATTGTTCGACCGGGAATATTCCTTATGGAAAATTATTATTTAAAAAATCAGCTGTGACCACCACAGGACCGACCGCCATCACAAAGTACTTGTATAAAATACATTCTAACAGCAGAGTAGAAATAACTTGGCCCAATATTTTCTAACAGAGATATTATTTACCATTACCATGGAAACGTTACATATAAGTATGAAAAAATAGATATTTAGAAAAAATTTAGAAAAATTTTTCAATTTTTTTTCGTTTTATCAAAAAATTTCTCAAATAGAAGTTTTTAGTTATTGCTTTTATAGCAACTTTTGTTATATAACAATATAACAATTTTTTTAATTTTTTTCTGTTGTGAAATATTCGGAAAAATCTTAAACTCGACACGAGTAAACTCCCATTTCTAGTAAACCGATTTTTACCAAAAGTTGATTAACTTGTGCCATTGATGTCAAAAGCTTAAATATGAAGTTTAATAAAAATCCTTTTAGCCGAATTTGCTCTGCACGTGTATACGGATCGACAGACAGACAGACACAGAGCTGCAGTAAGGGGGGAGGGGACTGCTCCTAGCACACTAAGGAAAAGGGCGCTGACGGGCTTGCTAAGGGGCGCCATTGCGTAGATGTGGACCTTTTTTTTTTGCTCGACACTTGTGTTATGGGAGGTGAGGACCTTTCTTTTTTTGCTTATCACTTAAATTTTGAGAGGTAAGAACCTTGTTTTTAATTACCAAGGGCGCCAAAACATGGCTCTGCCCCTAGCGCAAGTTTTCCTTACTGCGGCTCTGGACAGACAGACAGACAGACAGGATCTAGTTCCGCCTAAAGTTTTGGAATAGCCAATACACGCCAGCTAGTATAAAGTCCATTCTACATTATACTTTTTCAATACTTTTTTCAATACTATCCAACTCTGACGTCATTTCAACTTTTGATACTACAGAATATAGTGGGGGAAAAAAATAAGAGACACTGAAAAATTTTATATCTTCCATATCTTATTACTTTTCATTGCCAACTTAAAAATTTTTAGGTTCAGATGGCAGACAACAATTTGGTTATAGTGAACCAATTTATAAATATTGTTTAATTGTGCTAAGTTTATATTTAATTATATGATCCAAATAAACTTCTTATCAACTTAATAAACTACTAAAAGTTAAGTTGTAAACAAAAACATAAAAGTTGGTGTTGGTACGATTGAAAAGTACAGAACTGTCATCCAAAACTACCCCCGGTCAAATTTTTGATTGACAGTTCTGTACTTTTCAGTCGTACCAACACCAACTTTTTAGTTTTTGTTTACAACTTAACTTTTAGTAGTTTATTAAGTTGATAAGAAGTTTATTTGGATCATATAATTAAATATAAACTTAGCACAATTAAACAATATTTATAAATTGGTTCACTATAACCAAATTGTTGTCTGCCATCAGAACCTAAAAATTTTTAAGTTGGCAATGAAAAGTAATAAGATATGGAAGATATAAAATTTTTCAGTGTCTCTTATTTTTTCCCCCCACTATATTCTGTAGTATGAAAAGTTGAAATGACGTCAGAGTTGGATAGTATTGAAAAAAGTATTGAAAAAAGTATAATGTAGAATGGACTTAAATATATTTTCATATCGATCAAGAATCATATAGCTTAGTAAAAATAATACATAAAAAAATTGTGTGTGTTACTGTGTGTGTGTGTGTCTGTGTATGTGTATACACGATAACTCAAAAACGGTTTAACTTAAAGAGTTCGTTCTGGTACTGAAAAATTCTCCTAATAATTGGAAATAACCCTTTTGTTTTTTATTAAAATCCTAAACCGGAAACGGAAGTTTTTAAACTTTAAAATTAAAAAAAAAACTAGTAAACCAAGCCTTGGACAAAAAATTGTATAGGACATAATTTGATGTATTTTTGAAGATTTACCTAAATATACTTTTAAATTGAAAAAAATATATGTATTTTTGTTTCTTATTATTATTTTTTTAATGGAGGTCAAGTTTAGCGGAGGTTTCCCTTCGCCACTGGTTTTATATTCCGAACACACCAGAGAAAAAATTTGTACCCTTTATCTTGTTATACCTTGTACATCCAAACTATAGAAATAAAAACGTTTTTTTACGTTCGTATTTATTTCTTTTTAAACAAATCCTTCTGGTTTAAACTTTATTTTTTCTAACTCTAGTTTAAAACAATACCGGGTTTTATTTAAATCCCCAATTCTATTTACAAAACTGAAATCATGAGAAAGAGAGATGGATTAAACATCCGTTTCCGTTCTATTGTTAAAGACAAAATCGAAAATTTTAAAAGACAAATTTAATTAAACCACTAAGACTATAAGGAGAAACAAATATTTTAATTATAAAAATTTTAATAAGATGTTTTTGTTTTAGGATTAAAATTAAGAAAATGTCTGCCAAAGTGGAGATAATTTGTTGCTGTATCCTGGTTGCTTTGGCCGCCATCTGCGAGGCTAGGCCTCCTCAAGGATTCGAAGCACCAGCGCAGGTAATGACTAATACCCTTTTCACACTAGAACTTTAAGACGAGTGAACTTAAAGTTCACCGATGTTTAACATCGGTATGCTTTCACACTTGATGTTTAAATCTCTGGTGCTGTCATCAGCTACAGTAATTTTGTCTTTAAGTTACCGTCATGAAATTACCAGTTTTGAACTGTCTGCGCAGACGCACATTTTGAATTATTATAAACAAATATGGATATTTCATTTCATTCTACAATAAAGACACTACAATAAAGAATATATTACACCTGTATTAACATGTAAGTCGATACATTTTATCTCAATTATTGTAGCTCTGTATTTTATTAAACACATTATTAAAATAAATAATTTTATTATAACATCAAGTATAAACTTCTTATAACGTCGATATAATACAGTATTCTTGTTTATGATAATATAAAATGTTGACAGCACAAATTCAAGGAGAATTTTTTTATAATAGAAATTAAATTGGCAATCCGGACGATGTTTAAGACGCAGATCTCTGTCTTAAACATCGTTTGAATTTAGACGAGGCCATACGGTTTCACATTAGCGTTTAAAGATGCATTCACTTTAACATCCGATCTTAAAGTTCTAGTGTGAAAAGGGTATAAACCAGTGATGTTCAAACGAAAACGTTTGGTGGGCTCAAAAAAATCTTGCTGGTACCGTAAAGCATTTGACTGCATCTCGCATAACGTTTTAATAAATAACCTGCTCCTTGCTTAGATCATATCTATCGGATAGGAAATGATTTACTCAGCTTGACAAGAATAAATCTTAAACTCCTCCTTTACAGTTTGGTGTTCCGCATGGTTCCATACTTGGTCCGTTACTATTTTTAATATATAGTAATGACTTACCCCTTTTTATGACTTCTAAAACAGTTCTCTACGCAGACGACACAACATTATTAACGAAAAACTCCAATATAAGTACTCTTCTTTCCGATACTAGATCCTTAATAGTCGAAGCAAATTCTTGGTTTAACAACAATAAATTATGCTTAAACACGGCCAAATCCCAGACCTTGCTGTTTACTACTAGGAAACATAATTATGAAAACCCTCACTACGTAAAGTTTTTGGAATCCACGTAGATCATCAGGATCGATCCTCAAACTATCAAAAAATGTCTCAAATAAAAGCTGTTAGTTATTTCTTTTATAGCAACTTTTGTTAATTTTTTTTTTTTCGATATATATTACTGTTGTGAAATATTCGCAAAAATCGTAAAACCGACACGAGTAAACTCCCATTTTTAGTTAACCGATTTTTACCAAAAGTTGATCAACTCGTGCCATTGATGTAAAAAGCTTAAATATGAAGTTTCATAAGAATCCTTTAAGCCGAATTTGCTCTGCACGTGTACTCAGACCGACAGACAGACAGAGAGACAGACCGACAGACATCATACTAAAAATAGTCAAAACGTTATGTAGGGACCTCAATTCGTGGAGATCCATCGAAATCTCGAAATGTCAAAATCGGTACGATCACAATACCTCCCTTATATGTTGGCGGTCGGTAATTATACCGGTAGGCATTCGATGTTTACTCGATTTTAACTTGTTCGAACCGGAACTGAACCGGAATTTTTAGACGATCCGAAACCGTAACTGGAACCAAAAATATTTACTTGGAACGTAACCGAAAACCGGAACAAAATAAATTTGGGTTCGAATCTCTGATTAAAACCCAACTATAGCTATCCAGTTATAATTAGTAAAATGAATAATTGTATGCACAGTGTTGTAAAAAAATTGCTAACTTTCGAAATAATTATCAGATCAAAAATTCCTGTGGTAATTTTCTGGTTCTCTATATAGTGTATTACAGTGGCGTAGTTAGGGTCATCTGCGCCCGGGGACATGACACAAAGTCTGCGCCTCTTCTCGGACCGACAGTCTGGAGGCCCAAGAAATTTTTGAAATTTTACGGTTTATATGGTTCATTTTCGAAGCATCTGGTATTTTAATGAAATAGAATACAGACTAATAATTCTCTAATCTAAAACTCGTCAATCACGTTGTCAAAATTAATATTCTCAAGTGTTTCTCTTTCGATGCTAAGGAGTGCAAGGTCACTCAGACGATCTTGCCCCATTGAAGCACGTAAATAAGACAAAATAAGCTTCAGTTTGCTGAAGGACCGCTCACAGCTTGCAATTGAAACAGCAATTGTTAGAAGTATTTGCAGTGAAATGCGTAGTTTCGGAAATACGTCATCTCCATATGAAACAATAAAACCAAGAAGATCCAAAGGAGTTTCCGGTAGAACTTCACTCCGGGTACTGAGCAGCATTTTGCAGTCTCCGATTTCTGTGCACAATTCGTGACCATTGACGTCAGTGTCGTAGAAATTTCCAAAATCTAAGCAATTTTGACGAAGTGTATCGACATTTGTCTCAGCGAGAAGAGTTTTGACGTCTAGTAAAAATCCAAATTTGGTGTTTACGTTTTTTAGACGTAAAAACCGTATTGATATCTCCTGTTGGAATCTATCAATTACGCTGTTCATAACACGTGCAATTACTTCTTCTGCAGAATGTCCTGCATATCTTGCTAATTCTCCAGGCATCCTCCGATGTCGTCTAATCCTTTTGTCAACCTCGATTCCCCAAGATGTGCATCTTGTTTTTCCATTGTCTACCGCAACCTGGCTCAAATTATCATGAATGTTGACAAGTTCTTGCTTCAGCGATGCAAGATCAGATGCTTTTGCTGCTTCCTTGAAATTCATAGTAGGATAAAAATATTATTTTATAATAAAATGTATATTTTATTCACTAGGTTCAATTACTACTTACGAGAAGACCCTACAAGAAACTTGTAAGAGATGTACAGTTAAAAGTTATAAAATAATGTTATGTCTCTACTTTACTAAAAAAAAATAATAATAATAAAGTCATAAAAATGCATAAGTACTGCGAACAAAGTAAGATTAACATACGACAGATATTTTAAATATTTTGTAGTAATAATTGTTATTAACTTCATAAAATATTATAATTTGAGGCCAATATCATTTAAAAAAAATATTTAATAAAATCTTGACTAAGTATGAAAGGCAAATACAAGTAAATTAAAATATAGTTAACGAAAAATTAGCTAGATTTAAAATATTATTTAAAAGAACAACTTATTGGCTACATTTATATGTAATAACAAATTAATAAGTTAAGTATAAACCAGTGGTGGAATTCTGATGGATCGAAACGACAGTTATAGTCTTTATTTTTTCGTCTTTCAGTATATGTATCGTCTTTCAGTATATGAAGAATAATATTTGACCCAAACTGATCTTTGTTTAAAAAAAAAAAAACGCCATCAGCAATCATCCATTGTGGATGTGTCATTTGTTTATGAGTAAAATGGCGCCCTATAATGCTCAATGGGGGCACCAAAATCATGCTTGCCAAGTGGTTTGTAATGAAGATATTTGTGGAGCTCCAAAATTCAATCTTGCAAACGTATTTGGGATACATTAGTTTACATTAAAATAAAATTAAATAATTAGTTTTAATACGCATTTTGGCGCCCCCTAACGTGGCGCCCGGGGACATATGTCCCCCTCTGCCCCCCCTAACTACGCCACTAGTGTATTACTCAGAATTTTTTAAAATTTTTAGATTAGTAGTTATTAGTTTTTTTGGCTCATTTTTGCCAAAAATCTTTTGGGAATTTAAAAAACCTACCTACTCTCGTATTAAAAGTTGGACAGCGGCGTATTGAATTACGGCACATAGTTTGGGAAGCAATGATCTAAAGCTACATGTGGAGTTATTGGGAGTCCTGATATCGAAAGCTATCTTGGTCAGATCAAGGATTATTAATTTCTAAACATGCTATTGTCTGTATTATTAGATAGTATGATGAAATTTACACATTGTCCTTTTGATAGACAATTAATCAGTTCTTGTCAATAGGCCTATTAAATTCCTTAAATCCTAAAATTAATGCAAAGTCACATAGTTTGAAAAGTTTTTGACAGGCCGTGACTAAAATTAAAGACACAAGAAAGATAAGAACTCTGGGTTAAAGAAACACAAAATTGAAAACTAAATTAACTTTTTGTCATGATCAAATTATCAATAGACTCAGTCATGAAAAGATCAACTTGCAAATAAATGGAAATGAAATATCTGAGAACTTGTATCAGCTAACTAAAATACAGGATCGAAAAAAGATATGTAAACGATGTTAAATACAAGGTGTCTCGAAGTGTTACCAATTAAAAAGCTGTAGTTTCGTCAATTATGAATCTTTTTATTTAATATTTTACGAAATTGTTGAAAATAGGGTAACTGCAGCGAATTTCGACTACCAAATTTATTTATTTTTTAATTTACGTACTATACAATATTTTGGTAGGAAAGTGGTCCCAATCGATACCTCATTCACTTATCTTTAGGTGCTAAATATTTTCACGATGAAACAAGCTGTTATTACAACTTAAGTTCGACATAAAAAAAAAATATGAAAAAAACGTTGATTTCAAAAAAGTGATGTTAATATCGACTACCCTAAAATTTTAAGATAATCAACGTTTATTGTCTCTTTTACAATTTATTTAGGTAAAAGAATATAATAATAGAGACTTTTAGTAAGACGTGATTTTAATTGTCGTCAAATTAGGTAAGTGAAACATGCATGCATGTAATATCGACTTGTCCGTAGTAGCTTCATTCCTCTACTCGATATTACCTGCAATCAAATTTGTTTTATTTAGCCTGTGATATTGTAACAAAATATTATGAAAATCAAATTTTACCAGCTAATATACCAGGTCTACAAGTATGAAATGCGGATTTTTTTCAAACTTGCCGCGCAAACAGAGTGTATAGTTCAAAGTTTTAACACATATGGCGTTTTGTTAAGTTATCATTAAGTGTCAAATGCGTATAGGTTATAATTTGAAAAGTGATCATATAGTTTTGTTTTACTGTGTTAATAATGTCAAATTTTGTGCCAAATAAAGAGCATTCGCGGACAGTACTACTGTTTTGTTTTCATTTGAAAAAAACTGCTGCTAAATCATACCGACTGCTTCGAGAAGCTTATGGTGAATATGCTCCATCGCAAGATACGTGTGAACGATGGTTTCGGTGTTTCAAAAGTGGTGACTTTGATCTTACAGACAAAGAACATGGAAAACCTCCAAAAAAATATGAAGATACAAAATTGGAAACATTGCTACAGGAAGACGATAGTCAATCACAAAAACAACTAGCAGAGCAGTTAGGCGTTAGTCAACATGCTGTTTCCAATCGCCTATGAGAGATGGGTAAGATCCAGAAAGTCGTCAGATGGGTTCTACAAGCATTGAATGAGAGGCAGATGGAAAAACGCATAAACACTTGTGAAATTTTACTTGCACGATACAAAAGAAGTCTTTTTTGCATCGTATCATTACTGGCGATGAAAAATGGATTTATTTTGAAAATCGCAAACGCAAAAATCATGGGTGAACCCAGGCTCACCATCCACATCAACTGCAAGACCGAATCGCTTTGGCAAAAAGATAATGCTCTGTACTTGGTGGGACCAAAAGGGTGTGGTCTATTATGAATTGTTAAAACCTGGTGAAACAGTTAATACCCAACGCTACCAACAACAACTGATCGAATTGAACCATTCGCTGCTCATAAAACGACCAGAATACGAACGAAGACAGCACAAGGTAATCTTTCTTCACGATAACGTTCCATCACATAAGGCAAAAGCAGTTTGCAACACACTGGAGGCACTCAAGTGGGAAGTGCTACCCCATGCCGCTTACTCACCAGACTTGGCTCCTTCAGATTACCACTTGTTCGCATCGATGGGTCACGCACTTGCCGAGCAGCACTTTTGTTCATATGAAAATGTGAAAGAATGGCTAGATGAATGGTTTGCGGGGAAAGGGGAAGAGTTCTACTGGCGAGGTATTCACAAATTGCCTGAAAGATGGGAAAAATGTATAACTTCTAATGGAGCATACTTTGAATAAATAAACTTTTACTGTTCTTTTGAGTTTAATGTGTTTTATTAAAAAAAAAAAATCCGCATTTCATACTTGTAGACCTGGTATATGAATTTGGATCAATTCTTATCAGTTTATTCACTGCAAAATATTTTGATCAACTTTCCCTTGATAAACAACTGCTGATTAAAACCAATAAAAAAATATTTTAACACTTAAAAAATATAAATATCTACACTGTTCGTCTAACGACATTCACACGTGGCTTAAAATAAAGTGAGGTTAGTTTTTCACATAAACATAGTGTTACGTTATACTACCGCTATATGGCAGCAATTATTTAGAGAAAGAATGGGATAGTCGAAATTACCTGCGTAGTCGAAAATCGCTGCAGTTACCCTACATTACATTTCATGAAAAACATGTCACTGTTCGATATGGTTACCTCTGTCGTCTTTCGATGAAGGCATTGCACGTTGCACAAATGTGAGCCTGTGGAATTCGTTGCCATTCTCGACGAAGTGCTAACTTCAATATTTCACCACTTTTATTACCGACCGCCAACATATATAAGGGAGGTATTGTGATCATTCCGATTTTAACATTTCGAGATTTCGATGGATCTCCACGAATTGAGGTCCCTACATAACGTTTTGACTATTTTTAGAATGATGTCTGTCGGTCTGTCTGTTCGTCCTTCTGTCCGTCTGTCCGTCCGTCCGTCCGTCTATCTGTCTGTGTACACGTGCAGAGCAAATTCAGCTAAAAGGATTTTTATGAAACGGCCTATTTAAGCTTTTGACATCAATGGCACGAGTTGATCAACTTTTGGTAAAAATCGGTTGACTATAAATGGGAGTTTACTCGTGTCGATTTTAAGATTTTTGCGAATATTTAGCTTCAGAAAAATATTGTCACGGGGTGGATTCAAGAACGGACATCTTTTCTACAATTTATTATATTATAATAATTCTACAACACAATACAATTAATTGTCAGAATGGCTGCTGGTGTTGACTGTTAGTAGCTGACGTCAGTCCCGTTCTTGCCCCGGCTTCTCCAGGATCGGTCGAACCACCTCATGTATCCGCACGAGGCGGACACGTGTAGAAGCCCTGTAGACGGCACTCACATCTCGGGTTGGTGACTTGAACAGCTGGGCTGGTCCTCGGGTAGCGTGCTCACAAAAGATGGTCGAATGAATAACTAACTACTTCAATGACTGACTCAATGAATCACTGACTCTCCATGAATAACTGACTCTCAATGAATAACTGACTCTATTCCCTAAGACCATTTTATAACTGTTAATCAGGACACTATGACGTCAAGTCCTACCTCAATTGTTTTGAAAACTTTATTCATTTGTGTAATTGTTGGCAGCAATTAAAGACCATAGTCGGCACAATTGAATAATGTTTATCAACACATTAGAGAGTAGTTCAAAACTTATGGTGACAAACACGCAACACTCTGCACATTCTTTAATTCCCAAAACCGCAAGTCAGCAACCGCGACCTACACGGCCTAAAGGCCGCTCAAGCAATTGGGACATTAGCATACAATTATATCATAATTGTGACAATATTTCGAAAAAATTTATTGAACAAAAGTTGCTATAAATGCAATAACTAATAACTTTTATTTGAGACGTTTTTTGATTAAACGAAAAATTTCAAAAAAAATTAAAAATTTTTTTTATGCCTACAATTTTAGCTTGACAGCTATGTAAACACAACACAACCAAATTTTGATTATCCTCGAGCCAAGTTAAAAATTGACCACCGTAGCGCTGGGATCTTAAATTTATTTCCCTTTACTCTTAATTATGGAGTTGAACATAAGCAGCCTTATTTTTTGTCTGCTTTGAATTTCCTCTCGCCTTTCCCCGCACTTGTGACAAGGCAACATATTTACTATTATTATTTTTTTAACTTTGATCCGTTTTCGTTTTTTAGGATTTTGTAGGTATGACCAAAAAACCCTTATACCGTCATTTTGTCGTCTGTCTGTCTCTCTGTCTGTTCGGTAAAAATTGTAGCCAAACGGCTAAACCTAGAGAGTTGAAATTTGGCATGCTTATACAACTCTTTGACCCGCACATAGGAAAAATACTAAAACATCTAAAAAACATATCCCCCTAAAAATATAAACAAATATATTCTCATCGAAAAAAAATATATTTTTTTACAATTCTGTGTAGGGTATCAAATGAAAGCCTTTGGTACGTGGATTAACGATCAAAATTTTATTTTTGCAAAATAAATTATTCTGAGGCGATTTTTCCAAAATTGTGCAAAAAAATTTTTGTCCCTCACTCTGTAGCCCAGATGGTTTGAACTAAAAATCTGAAAAAATTCTCAGTAATGTACATTGGTGTGAACCGGAATAGTACAATAGGAATTTTTGATCAGATTATGTTTTCGGAAAATAACGCATTTTTTGTGTTTTTAAGTAAAATATGTAATATATTTAATCCGCTATTTAACATACTAAACGAGTGATCCTGTATAGCACAGTGGTAGCATTGTCGCTTAGTGAGTTGAAACTACCCAGCAAACATTCAACTAACAGCCGAATGCTGGCAAACTGCTTTTATGCTGGTAAATTACTGGCACCAAAAGTAAGTGCAACGCCAGTATTAATAATGTACTTTACATTTGTATTTCGCATTCCGCCTATACGAAGTACTTTACCAGCATTTTATAAGCACTCTTCTTCACTCATACTTTTTACTTAAAACCATCAGAAATAAATCTTGCAACTAATGCGATTATTTTGCACTTTACCGTTGCTGGGCCAGCAACTGATACATCAATGGGCCAGTAACGGCCCCGGGGACACCGGGGTACTGGCCCATTACTTTCAATGCCGGGGAGTATATGCTTTACCAGTTTGCTGGGTACTGTAAGAAACTGTGTTCGAATCCCGTCAATTTTTATTTTTTCAGTTTTTTTTGCATTTTTATTTTGTTTAAATTATTTTATCAACATTCTAGTTATATTTTGGTAAATGTTGCATTTAAATTTTAAAAGCGTAAATTTAATAACCAGTGGGAAGTTTTGAAATTATAATTTAATTCTATATTTGAAGGTATCAGAGGGCGAGGCTTATGATTTAAGCAACCAATGGAAGCCATAGGCGCAATTTTCAAAACCTTAATGAACCTTGCTATATAAAAAAAATACTGCACATATTTAGAAACTTAAATAATGGTATTAGGCATTCGAATTAAAATTCATAAAAAAATATTTTGACATAAAATTTGTTTTATCATCCCAAATAATCATCACATAGTTAATAAATACCTGCGAAATCCTTAAATGTGTGAAAATTCACACTTCACATCAATTTTTTTCCTGTCGGCATTTATTTTTGCACATTAAATTGTCCAGAAAGCATAGCTCATAGAAAATTCATTATAACAAGTTTCTGTTTTATCGTGTTATTTTGAAGTCTCATTTTTTTAGGGTTTTGTAGGTATGACCAAAAAACCCTTATACCGTCATTTTGTCGTCTGTCTGTCTGTCTGTCTGTCTGTCTGTCTGTCTCTCTGTCTGTCTGTCTGTTCGGTAGAAATTGTAGCCAAACGGCTAAACCTAGAGAGCTAAAATTTGGCATGCTTATACAACTCTTTGACCCGCACATAAGAAAAATACTAAAACATCTAAAAAACATATCCCCCTAAAAATATAAACAAATATATGCTCATCGAAAAAAAATATATTTTTTTTCAATTCTGTGTAGGGTATCAAATGAAAGCCCTTGGTACGTGGATTAACGATCAAAATTTAATTTTTGCAAAATAAATTATTTTGAGACGATTTTTGCCAAAATTGTGCAAAAAAATTTTTGTCCCTCACCCTGTAGCCCAGATGGTTTAAACTAAAAATCTGAAAAAATTCTAAGTAATGTACATTGGTGTGAACCGAAATAGTACAACAGGAATTTTTGATCAGATTATGTTTTCGGAAAATAACGCATTTTTTGTGTTTTTAAGTAAAATATGTAATATATTTAATCCGCTATTTAACATACTAAACGAGTGATCCTGTATAGCACAGTGGTAGCATTGTCGCTTACTGAGTTGAAACTACTGTAAGAAACTGTGTTCGAATCCCGTCAATTTTTATATGTTCAGTTTTTTTTTGCATTTTTATATTGTTTAAATTATTTTATCAAAACTCTAGTTATATTTTGGTAAATGTTGAATTTAATTTTTAAATTTAATAACCAGTGGGAAGTTTTGAAATTATAATTTAATTCTATATTTGAAGGTATCAGAGGGCGAGGCTTATGATTTAAGCAACCAATGGAAGCCATAGGCGCAATTTTCAAAACCTTAATGAACCTTGCTATATAAAAAAAATACTGCACATATTTAGACTTAAATAATGGTATTAGGCATTCGAATTAAAATTCATAAAAAAATATTTTGACATAAAATTTGTTTTGGCATCCCAAATAATCATCACATAGTTAATAAATACCTGCGAAACCCTGAAATGTGTGAAAATTCACACTTCACATCAATTTTTTTTTTCCTGTCGGCATTTACTTTTGCACATTAAATTGTCCAGAAAGCATATCTCATAGAAAATTCATTATAACAAGTTTCTGTTTTATCGTGTTATTTTGAAGTCTCATTTTTTTATAGTTAGAGAAAATGTAACACATTTTGTGTATTTCTATTGAATCTAAGAACTAAGTCGATAATCTTCTTAAGTTGTAAGAAATATTATTTGCTACAAATGGAAAAGATTTGTCTCGGAAATGAAATAAGACTTACACTGGAGATTTATATATATACGATTAAACAATTTATATAGCACTGAACTGAAAGAATTTATTTTGTAAGACTGGCTGGTGTTTACTAAATAAGTCCGAATAACCCTCCTTGAGCTACTCCCTAGAGCAGTGTTTTTCAAACTTTTTAAAATGACTGCCCTTATATAAAATATGAAACTTTCTAAGCACCCTACCGTTATTTGTCCGTATTATACAAGGTGTCTCAAAAGAAATTTTATATTTATTTAGCTTACTGCGTGAACGCAACGTATCCGAGGGGCGCGGGGGTTATGTCAATCGGTAACCTGGCTCTTGCGAATTCAGTCGCTATGGAGCGTTTCTCGGGAGCAGACCGCGCGTTATGCGTGCGAGAGTTTTACAAAAACGGTGATTCAGCGACTGTAGCGCGTAGAAAATTCTGCAGTATTCGAGGTTTTCGCCACTTAAATGATGCGCCAAGCATTCCTCTCATTCGACATTGGGTTAAAAAGTTTGAAGAGACTGGTACAACGCTGGATAAATCAAAATCCGGGCGACCTAGGTCATCAAGAACGGTAGAAAACGTGGAGAATGTTAATCAGTCTGTTCGTGACGACCCGAACCTTTCAATTCGGAAGCGCGCAAGTGCTTTAAATGTCCTACAAAATTCAGTTGGTGCAAGAATTAAAGCCCTAAGATGCCAGTCAGAGGCTTAATTCTCAGGCAAATTGATCTCCCGGAGAGGTGACATAAATTGGCCTCCACGCAGTCCAGATTTAACCCCTATGGACTTTTTCCTATGGGGTTATCTTAAATCTAAAGTTTACGCCAATAAACCGACTTCACTGGCGCATTTGAAAGAAAATATCCGTCACGAAATGGCAGCCATCCCTGAGTTCACCTGCCGAGACGTCATAAGTAATTTTACTGTTCGATTAAATGAGTGCCGAGAACGCGAGGGTCTACATTTAGACGATATTATTTTTAAGAAATAAATCCCCAAAAAGTGTATTTTAATAATTAATAACCGTTTTTTCTATATACGGCTTACTTTTTTTTAATCGATCCACTAAATATAAAATTTCTTTTGAGACACCTTGTATCTGAATTAATTCTACGTTCATGGCATCCCTTTTTCCATTTTTAGTTTTTGACAAATCATAATAACTTTTTTTTTTTCAGGCTGCAGCAGAATTAGAAACCCCAGATCGCAACATAATAGATCGCGGTGATGGTCTAGACTCCTTCCGATTGCAACTTCTGGCTCAACAATTGAACGACTATAACGCCCTCAACCAATTTCCAGGATTGCCAGATCGTATCATGATGACTAAACGGCAACAACGATACAGACAGTGCTACTTTAACCCCATCTCTTGCTTCAGAAAATAAATATATTTAAAAAATAGCACGATTTTCTAACTCACAAAAAAATTAACTCAACAAATTAAATTGTAATAGTCAAATTTTGGGGAATTGTGGTAAAATTTTCAGTGTTTGTGAGTTAGATTTTTGGAGCTCGTAGCCTATATTGTTTTAAGTTATATAAATGTTTTAGTGTAGGTCAAGCACATATCGGTAGTATTCACAATAATTTTATCATTTAAAATGTAGACAAAAAAATGTATTACATTGAAAAAACATGTAATAAATTATTTAAAAATGTATGTTATATCTGCAAATTGATTTTATTGTTACTAATACGATCCTGTAAGGTACGGCGCCAACCGTTTGAGACAGTGAAACAACCTTGGAATCTTCTAGAGACCACTAGCAACTGCGAGAAGGATAAAGAAACTATGAACAGCTATATAATACCCTTTTCACACTAGAACTTTAAGACGAGTGAACTTAAAGTTCACCGATGTTTAACATCGGTTTGCTTTCACAATTGATGTTTAAATCTCCGGTGCTGTCATCAGCTACAGTAATTTTGTCCTTAAGTTACCGTCAGGAAATTACCAGTTTTGAACTGTCTGCGCAGACGCACATTTTGAATTATTATAAACAAATATGGATATTTCATTTCATTCTACAATAAAGTCACTACATTAAAGAATATATCACACCTGTTTTAACATGTAAGTCGATACATTTTATCTCAATTATTGTAGCTCTGTATTTTATTAAACACATCATTAAAATAAATAATTTTATTGTAACAATAAGTATAAACTTCTTATAACGTCGATATAATACAGTATTCTTGTTTATGATAATACAAAATGTTGACAGCACAAATTCAAAGAGTATTTTTTATAATAGAAATTATGTTGGCAATGCGGACGATGTTTAAGACGCAGATCTCTGTCTTCAACATCGCTTGTATTTAGATGAGGTCATACGTTTTCACATTAGCGTTTAAAAACACATTCACTTTAACATTCGATTTTAAAGTTCTAGTGTGAAAAAGACATAAAACGTAAGTACCGCATCTTATCAGTGAATCAGTTCTATACAGTCGATTTCTGAGTTCAGTTAGACAAGTGTTTGAGTTCATTACAATTACTGAGTGCAGTTATGGATAAAGTAAAGGCAAGAAACTATGTCGGAATGAAATTTGGTTCCAAGAGACTGGAATGATACACAAAAATGACTACTGAGAACTTAAAACGTCGAAAACACGTATCAACTATCAATAAAACGGTATTTTTAAAGCATAGCTTTCATATTTAGTTCCAAAGTTTTCCGTAAATAGCACCGCCAGTCTTGAAAGCAGCTCTGTGTTGCCATCTACTGTGCTTTCGGTCCACCATTCCAATCAATAAAGCAGTCTTTCAAAGCTCTGCTTTCATATTTAGTATTAAGTTTTACGGAGATGGCAGTACAGTTTTAAAAACTGTGTTGTCATCTAGTGCTTTTGCTCTTAAGTGACCTATTGTCCACCCTTTCGATCAATATAGCAGTATATTTAAAGTACAAATTTCTCATTTAGTACTAAAGCATCACGAAGATGGCAGCACAGATTTAAAATCTGTGTTGCCATCTAGTGTTTTTGCTCTCAAGTAACCTTTCGTTCAGCCTTTCCATCAATAAAGCAGTATTTTTAAAGCATAGCTTTTACATTTAGTACTAAAGCTACACGAAGATGGCAGCACAGTTTAAAATTCGTGTTGCCATCTAGTGTTTTTACTCTCAAGTAACATTTTGTCCAGCCTTTCCATCAATATTCGCGACTGCAAATAACAGTGAGACATCTGGTAGTGACTGGCTAAATTAAACAGAAGCGTATATTTGGATAATATTTGGAGCGTGTTGTGCTGCAGTTTATGTGAATTAAGAAGTATTTTAAAATATAGTGACTTAAATACAATGCTTTTTTGCCGAAATATTATTTGAACAGATAAATATTAAGAAAAAACTTCTGACATATACGCTTCTCGTACGCCATCAGCTGTTGTACGCAGCGCCGCCAACGTTAGTTTCAGTCGCGAATAGGGGAAAATTTTTAAGATCGTAGCGCCACGCGGATTTTTTTGAAACCATTCTAAATCAGATACCACTTGACATTTACTAGTAAATAATAGCGATAAGTGTATCATAAAACGACAAAAAATAAATAATTGGATGGGATTTTCTGATTTTGTTTTAAAATTTTATAATCAAGTAAGTATACACACGTATTGTGAGGACATTTTTTTAAAGTGACATTACTTGTAAACATCTTAAATACTACATTTTGTGATCTGGTTTTAAGTTATGGCGGCACAGTTTTCCATTGTCGATTATTTTAATTATATTGGGGGAAATAATAATTCCCGTGTTGTTTACGAAGGGCTAGATATCTACAATGCTGGACATATAATATTGTGTGGAGTCACTGAAAAAATCAGAGAGTTCATAAAGATTTATGCATTATGCCTACAGACTTGTGCATTACAAACCCACACACAATAACAGGAATTTTCAAGATATGCGATAATAAATACAAAATTGAAAATATTTTTTGTAGTCACTATCATAAAAATGTAATGAGCAAACTTTGATATAAGGGCTCACATTTTTTCCAATTTTTAAATTGTTTATCTAAACATCGCGTCGATTCCTAACCTCTTGCTTTCCCAATTTTGTTTCGAACCGTACGGTGTCTGATATTGGTGGAAACAAATGAAACGATATTTCCGGGTTACTTCTTTTCAATGAATTGCACATAGGCACACAACAATATGTATTATACATTTTTCAATGATTATAATAAAACTTTAAAAACAAACTTCATACAAAACCAATACACAAAACGAAATGTTATATGTAGTACACAAATTCATGAAACGCTTACCAGATGGTAGGGTGCTTAGCTGCAAATCCCTATAGCAGTATTTATTGAGAACTGACACGCTCGGATACGCAGTCTGGTGGTTAAAATATTGTACTACGCGACTGTAGTACTGTATTTTTTGTTAGAACGTCGATAGATTCATTTTCATACAATAAAAATGTACTGTGCTTAAATTAACCTGTTCCCTGTTAGCATATTCACAGCTGAATACTAGACAATTCAGCCATATTGCCTTGTATTACAGCGCCGCCAACGGTTATGTCACTTCTCAATAGAGCACAAGTTGCACATTTAGTTACAAAGCTTTCCGTAAGTAGCAGCATCAGATTGATAAACTACAGTGACTGTATAAAGACTGTGGCCATACGATGGTCTCATTTTCTATTGGTCGAGCTGAAGTCCGCCATATTTCTTCCAACTTTGTTACAGATTACTTATGCTTTATATGTGTTTAACTTGTGTTTCAGCAGATTTAAGTGATATTTTCCAATAATATACGTATATTTATTGAATAAATGTATAATTGTCAATATATACATCAGTTTTCTTTATTAATATATCTTTTATATATAACATGTTCTGCTTTTTGTTCTGCTTATTCTTTTTTAATATAAAAATATCCTATCTTTTTTAAACGAAAATATTAATATTCTCAATTAAAAAATCAGGTGTGGCCACCACAGGACCGACCGTCATCACAAAGTACTTGCATAAAATACATTCTAGCAGCAGAGTAGAAATAACTTGGCCTTTTTCTAACAGAGATACATTTATCATGACCATTGGAAACGTTACATATAAGTATGAAAAAATAGATACTTATAAAAAATATCAAAAAAATTTTCACACATTTTTCGTTTTATGAATAAAAGTTCAAATAAAAATTGTTAGTTATTGTTTTAATAGCAACTTTTGTTAAATAAATTAGATCGAAATATTTTTGTGTTCCTAAATATTCGCAAAAATCTTAAAATCGACAAGAGTAAATTCCCATTTCTAGTCAACCGATTTTTACCAAAAGTTGATCAACTCGTGCCATTGATCAATTTAAGCTTCTGACATTAATGGCACATTGATGTAACAAGCTTAAATATGAAGTTTCATAAAAATCCTTTTAGCCGAATTTGCTCTGCACGTGTACGCAGACAGACAGACGGACGGACAGACAGACAGACGGACAGATGGACGGACAGACATCATGCTAAAAATAGTCAAAACGTTATATAGGGACCTCAATTCGTGGAGATCCATCGAAATCTCGAAATGTCAAAATCGGTATGATCACAATACCTTCCTTATATATGTTGGCGGTCGGTAAAAACGATCGTAAGTCAAAATTACGATCGTTTCACCAACTTTAAATCTTGAAGTACTACAAAATTGGTCCGAAGGGCCCTTTTTGTAATCTCTTTTAAAGTAACGTTAGTAATTTGTTCCAATGTACATAACAATGAGTTCTTTTAAAGTTGAGAAAAGTAAAATTAAAAGGTGATTATAAAAAACGTGCGTTTTCCTAAGAATTAGAGAACCCAACATCACTTTTTATAGAACCTTATCATTATTTTTTTCCTATTTTTTATTCTAATTCTAATGTCCTGTTTGAACTTGTTTTCTTAAATCTAAAATATTTAAATTAAAATAAATAAGTATATTTTTAATTTACGACTGTAGCCCCGCTTTTATACAAAAAAAATTGTTGTCGTTTATATAGGTCCTAAGATAAAATTATAAAATAATAAAAACATATTTCTTTTATTTCCTTTTATGTCCTTTTTTAAGAATTTTTTTCATTTATTTCCTTTTTATGTTGCAAATATTTCAAATAATACCTTCATTGGTGACTAATTTTAATATTTATCTAAATAGATGTTGAATCATATACATTTTTTCTTAATAATAAATTGATATTCACATACATATAAACATAAATACGTAAAACTATTAAAAATTTAAGAAATATTATAATATATTAGGATATATTAACAGTTATTCCATATAACCCAATACAAATCTGGAATAAACATGGCGGCGACAATTCATATGGCCACACTGTCTTTATACAGTCACTGTAGATAAACTGTCCTGTGCTTCCATCTAGTGTTTCTGATGTGTAGTAGCGTTCTACCCACCCAATCAATAAAGCTGTTTTTTAAGCACAACTTTCACATTTAGTACTAAAGTTTGACCAAAATGGCAGCACTAACGTTAAATGCTGTGCTGCCACCTAATGTTTTTGCTCTGAAGTACCCTTGCCATAAATATAGTATTTTCAAAGCACAGCTTTCACATATAATTACACAGCTTTACGCAAATGGCAGCACATGACTTGAAAAGCTGGTGCTTCCATCCAATATTTATGCTGGGTAGTAGCTTTCTATCAACCTTTTAAATCAATAAAGCTGTTTCTTTAAAGCAAAACTTTTACATTTAGTTCCAAAGCTTTACGAAAAAGGCAGAACGAGCTTTAAAAGCTGTGTTGCCATCTCATGTTTTAGGTTGGTAGTAAATTATCGACCACTCTTTCTAATAATAAAGCTGTCTTTCAAAGCACAGTTTTACTTCAAAAGATTTACGAAGATACACTAACGCTATGCAGCAGAGCTTTAGAAAAACATCGACAGATGGTGCAAAGATGCAAACATTGATTACAGGACTAATAATTTTCTATTGGTTGATATAATTTAGAGCAATGGCGCACCCAGGAATTTTTCTTGGGGGAGGGGGGCGGAAGACAAAATTATTTAAATTATGAAAATATAAAGTGATGACCTAAAAAAAAGGTCCTCCCTCACTTCTAAAATACAAGTGACGAATTAAAAAAAAGGTCCTCATCTCTATTTTTAAAATTTTCTAGTGTGTTTGTGTGTTTTTATTTTTATTTCCTTCCTTCATGGGGGGGGGCTCCCTGGGTGCATCAGTGATTGTCGCCAATGTATTACAAACTTCCTGTGAACAATCCGAGAGTGGATCATGCTACGAACATAACCAAAAATTAAAATTTCAGTTAAAGGGTAATCGAAAGATATTTATTTTATTATTAATTTGTTTTCTGCTTCATAATATTTTCTGATTGCTATTCTTTTGAGGTGCAAAAAATGTATTTGAAGAAAGTTGCTGAAAGTTGATTTTTTTTTTTTTTGATTTAGTGTATTTCTTTTTTGATTTACTGGGATATAGTTACTAAATTTGCTATATGAATAAGCACTCGGCGCGTGGAAACGCCAACTGAAATTCTTGATTTAGTTTCAAAATTTTAAAACATGATAAATGTTATTTTATTTCGTATTCTGTGGTAACCGGACCTTATACTAAATTCCAACGTAATCTGCTCATAAATATGAGAGTTATGGACATTTTTCAAATTTGGGGTCCTCCTGATGCCTTATTTCTGCATATTTTCCATTTTGGTGCACCTACATTCAAATATTACACCTTTTCACACCTCTGTACCAAATCTCAGCGATATCAGTCCATAAATAAGCAAGTTATAGCCCTGACCCACTTTCGGTAAAAACTGAAGCATGTTTTTTGAATTTTCAACATCTTTCTACGTCATAGGATTAATTTTGAGTTCTCATACCGAATTCCAACGAAATCTACTCATAAATAAGCGAGTTATGGGAATTTTTCAACTTTGGGGGATCTGAGGCCTCTGTGCTTCATATGTCCCGTTTTCGTGTACCTACGCTTAAAGATTACCTAATTTCACACACCTGTGCAAAATCTCAACGATATCGGTCCAGAAATAAGTGAGTTATAGCCGTGCTCTACTTTCGGGCGAAACTGGAGCAGAATTTTTTGTCAAGTCTGAATTTTGCACTTTTAAGAGTAGAGACAAAATCAACTTGATATCCTGATTCCAGAAGTGTGATTTTTTTGAAAATCAGTTCATAAATAAGGAAGTTATAGCCATTTGAACTAGTTTTCACTTAATCTGGTCTAATTCTCAGTCTTAATCCGCGACTAGTTCGCGGATTAAGTGAAAACTAGTTCAAATGTCTATAACTTCCTTATTTATGAACCGATTTTCAAACAAATCACACTTCTGGAATCGAGACATCAAGGTGATTCTGTCTATACTCTTAAAAGTGCCAAATTCGGACTTTGACAAAAAATTCTGCTCCAGTTTCGGCCGAAAGTGGAGCACGGCTATAACTCGTTTATTTATGGGTCGATATCGTTGAGATTTTGCATGGAGGTGTAAAATTAGATAATCTTTAAAAGTAGATGCATGAAAATATGACATGTGGTGCACATGGGCTTCAAGAGGCCCCCAAAGTTGAAAAATGTCTATAACTTTCTTACTTATTGACTGATTTGGATGAGATTTACTATCAGGGATCGAAAATAGAGTCTTATTGATAGATGTTAAAATTTGGCAAAATTGTGCACCAGTTTTCGCTGAAATTGGAGCACGGTTGTAACTTGCTTATTTATGGACCAATATTGCTGGGATTTGGCACAGAGGTATGAAATTAGATAATTTTTAAGTTTAGATGGAGCAAATTAGAATATATACAGAACAAGGGCCTCAGGAGGCCCCCAATTTTGAAAAGCACCTGACACTCTTATTTATCGACTGATTTCGATGAGATTTACTATTAGGGCTCAAAATTAGAGTCTTGCTGATACAAAATGTTCAAATTTTCCAAAAATATACTTCAGTTTCAGATGAAATTGTAGCATGGCTATGACTAGCTTATTTATTTACTAATTTATCTAATTGCACACCCCTGTGCCAAAACCCACCGTAAGCGGTCCATAAATAAGCAAGTTATAGCCCTGATCTACTTACGACAAAAACTGGAGCTATTTTTTTTTAATTTTCAACTTCCTTCTGTGTCACAAGATTAATTTTGAGCTCTCGTACCAAATTCCAACGAAATCAACTAATAAATAAACGAGTTATGAACATTTTTTAAATTTGGGGGCCTCTTGAGGCCTCTGTGCTTCATATATCGCGTTTTCGTGCCCCCATGCTTAAAGATTACCTAATTCCACACCCCGGTGCAAAATTCCAACAATATCGGCCCATAAATAAGCGAGTAATAGCGGTGCTCCACTTTCGGCCGAAACTGGAGCAGAATTTTTTGTCAAAGTCCGAATTTGGCACTTTTGAGGGTACAAACAGAATCATCTCGATGTGACGATTCCAGAAGTGTGATGTTTTTTAAAATCGGTACATAAATAAAGGAGTTATAAGCATTTGAACTAGTTTTCAGTTAATCTGGTCTAGTTCTCAGATTAAGTTTAAGGAATTAGATCACCCACTTAATTAATGAGTTCACATACGTCATTTCATCCTATTAATTGGAATTAAAACCGAATTTTTCATCGTTAATATTCGTATTTATTCGTCAGTTATTCCAAAATTTAAAACTGGAGGCAGTAGGAGTCAAAGAAATTTAGGAATTATTTTTTCGTCTACGAAGGTCAGAGGTGCAAGTTAATTAGTTTTCAATATATTAATTGGGGGCAGCAGGTGTCAACAAAAATAATGTTTTGTTACTGAAGGTCAAAATGCTATCAGATTAATAAGTGATACGTAAAAAGAGTTATTTGAGATTTGAGTTGTTTAAATATCCAATTTCTGCCAAAACTGGAGCAGATTTTTTAAAATTTTCTACATTCATCTGCAACACAACTTATTTTAAACCTCATACCAAAATCAGTGTCGAATTAAGATTTTTATTTTCATTAAGTTGAAACAGCATTAACAACATATCTTAAACAATGACAAAGCAGAATGCATAGAATGAGCTTCTAAAGAAAGTTGAAATGAGAAAACTAAACGAAGTGATGAACAAAAAAAGAAAAAATGGAACTTCGGGGACCGTAAATCCAGCCTATATTTGGCCTAAACGGAAGTTCACATATTATAACTGGTACCACTTTTTTACCTTCATTTTATAAGGTTTGTATGTTTTTTAATGTTTTCTTCCAAAAATGTACTTTAAAAAAATACTGTCCCACACCTTAGCCTAAAAGGGTTAAACTAACAATCTGAAAAAAATCTAAGTAATGCTCACAGATCTGAACCAGAAACGTACGTAAAAATTTTTTGATTAGATTAATAGCCAAGCTATTAAGAAACAATATTTTTCACAAAACTTGTAATGCAAATTAATTAATATACATCAACTTAGACAATTATTGCATTTTGAAAAAATGTATATGCTTAACTCTACATGAATATAAGGATGCACCCTTGGCTAATAACAGTATCAAATATAAGTAAACATGTCATAAGCAAATTATTTTATTTATGAATGAAATATGAACTTATTTGGAATGAAACATTTCCAAACACTCTGGGCACAGATGTACTTTACATTTTACACATAAATAAATGGAATTGCTCTTACACAAACTGCATTTTTTTTTACATTCTTTTCATGTCTATTATTAGATGACCAATATTATCAAATCTGATGACATCTGATAAACTGTTTTTTGAAGGACGCCCATAGTTTGAATTTGTTGCTTCTCTATCAGTATCTGCATTACTCTGATACTTCATAAGAGCAACTGCTAGTCGTGACCAATTAAGAAATTTTACTCATTTCACAACTGTACAACTAATTTTTATTTTCACTCTACTTATTCTGTAAATACATATACTGAACTATGAAAGAACACACAGTAGAAATCAATGGCGCACCCAGGAATTTTTGTTAGGGGGGGCCCGGAAGACAAAATTATTTAAATTATGAAAATATAAATTGATGACCTAAAAAAAAGATCCTCACTTTTAAAATACAAGTGACGACCTAAAAAAAAATTGATGTGAAGTGTGAATATTCACACATTTCAGGGTTTCGCAGGTATATAATAAGTGAAGGCGGTATGCTGAGTGTGTAGGACAAATTTTACTTTGTAGTAATCACGACAAAATGAACGATATTTTTAAAATAATTTATCGTCTGTTAATCATATAATAAGATAATTATTAAATTTACGCTCTTAAAAATTAAATACAACATTTGTCAAAATATAACTAGAATTTTGACAAAATAATTTCAACATAATAAAAATGCAAAAAAAAAAAACAGAAAAAATAAAATTCACTCAATACTCGAACTCGAAACCCTTCGCTTACCAGCGAGTTTTAGCTTACGACACCAGTGCTCTAACCAATAACGCCATCGTACGCCTTGCATGTGAGTGTCTTACATTGGTATAACTTTTGTACTTTGTGAACCAAAAACCACAAAAAATGCGTTATTTTCCGAAAACATAATCTGATCAAAAATTTCTGTTGTATTATTTCGGTTCACACCAATATACATTACTTAGAATTTTTTTAGATTTTTAGTTTAAACCATCTGGGCTACAAGGTGTGGGACAAAATTTTTTTTGCACAATTTTGGCAAAAAAGGCATCAAAATAATTTATTTTTCAAAAATAAAAATTTGATCTTTAATCCACGTACTAAGGGCTTTCATTTGATACCCTACTCGTAATTTAAAAAAAATATTTTTGTTTTCGATGACCACATATTTGTTTATATTTTTAGGGGGGTATGTTTTTTAGATGTTTTAGTATTTTTTCTATGTGCGGGTCAAAGAGTTGTATAAGCATGCCAAATTTCAACACTCTAGGTTTAGCCGTTTGGCTACAATTTTTACCTACGATCTCTATTGGTTAATTTAAATTTAGAGTATTCTGATTAGCTACAGGAGTAATTGATTATTATAGACATTATATTAAAAGCATTCTCTTCAATGAAAACTAATTTTATTTATTATTATTATTTTTCAAATAGAGATGTTAGATTTTTTTGTTAAGAAATGTTTTGGCTCTCAAAAAATTATTTGCACATAGTCCCCTCTATGAAAAAGGCAGGTTCTACTGATCGCATACAGCAGAGGTGCCCAAACTATGACCCGCAGGCCCGAATTTACATAAGAATGCAATTGTTGGAAAAATGGCTGCTGGTGTTGTCCGTTTAGAAGCTGATGTTAGTCTCGATCTTGCCCAGGATTCTCCAGGATCGGTCGAACCACTCCAGGTATCCTCACGAGGTGAACACGTGGGGAAACCCTGTAGACCAAGGGTGTCAAACCCATTTCAGTCCCGGGCCATTTTTCTAACAAGTCAAATTTACGCGGGCCGCACGTTATGTACAGGCTATTCCAAACGTTTAGGCGGAACTAAATGGGAATTTCGTTCTTTAAGGTTGTCACGAGAAGGAACCTTGCTTGGATAATTTCAAGTCTAACGTTGGTATGTGAAAATTAAAAATTCCAACAGTGAAACCATAGAGACGATGTCATTTATTAAAAATTTGAATACATTTTCACATATTTTGAAGATAAAAAAAAAATAATAATAATAATAAATGGGAAATTTTTATTAAGAATGACAAAAAATTAAAATTAAATAACATTTTATAATAACAATCAATTTAATCTAGAATTTGCAATGTGAGTATGATTTACAAAGCTTACACAAAATGACCATAAGTCCAAATTAATAGATAAAAATTACTAGATTTCAAACTCTAGTTCTATCTCAGCGTTTGGAAAAACCTATATTTATATTGTTACTTATTCTGTTTTTTATTTTCCTCCATTTTTCTGAATATTTATTTGAAGGAAGTAAGGAAATAACATTTAAATAATAACAATTAAATTTTGCCAAAATATTTGCTTTATCGAACAACAAAACAAAAACGAGTCAAAATCAGCGTACTGGTACTGTACACAGCAGTTGCACCTATAGGAAAGTGGTATTTGAAAGCTATGCTTACGAGAGTATTATTTGGAATCACGGGGAATCGCTGATCTACCGACTATCGCACGGCTAACTGCAACAGTTATTGCCTGACTATTGGTTTTCCGCCCTTGCCGAAGTCTTGACGCCGCAGCCCGGACAGCTTCTGTCACGAGGTATTTTCGTTCAAATAAATGTTTATACTATATATAGTATAAAAAAATATTATAGTATAAGAAGTCGTTACGGGCCGCTAAAATGCAAGTAGTGGGCCGCCAGTTTGACACCCTTGCTGTAGACAATACTCACATCCCGCAACACCCTGCACATTCTATAATTCCCAAAACCGTACGTCAGCAACCTTGACCTACACAGCCTAAAGGCTGCTCAAGGAATTGGGACATTTGAATACAATTATACCATAATTGCGACAATATCTAGAATTAATTGCCCCATTATATGAAATAATTGGACACCACTGGGCTACAGTATTAATTGATTTTTTTCGATTTATTGTTGAGTTGGTTCTTTTATTTAATTAATACTATGATATATATTTTTAATAGTGCTTATATTTAATATTGAATATGATACATTTATAACACAATGTAACTTTGAGAGTATTCATGTTTAATAATAATATTTACAATTAATAAATACCTAAATATAACAAGTTAGTACTTTTAAGCAATCACTTGGCACCATGAACAATCGACTTAAGTTATCAAAAGACAATTAAATCTTTCAACAATTCGTTTGTTCAAAATGCATTTTGTTTACTATTTACAGTGAGCTTATTTATAATTACGTTAAGATAAATATTGCACTTGTTGAAATTTTACCAGATTCACAAAAGTTATATAATTATTTAAAAAAAGAACATATAAATATAATAGATTTAATAAACGATAGAATTTCCCAAAAATAGGTTATGATTAGAGATGGGAATTTCGGCTCAGTTTGCGGAACCGGATCAGTGGAGGTCGTTCAGTTTGTGGAGCAGGTTCATTGATCCAGCTCAGTGATCCGGTTAAGTAAACATGTTTCCGAGACACAGGTCGGTCGTTAGTTCGTAGGTAGAACGTCGCTTAGAGCCGGTTCTTGCAATATATGAACTGTAAACATGATCCCGAGACACAGGTCGGTCAGTCGTTCGTTCGTAGGTAGAACGTCGCTTAGAGCCAGTTCTTGCAATATATGAACTGTAAACATGATCCCGAGACACAGGTCGGTCGGTCGTTCGGTCGTAGGTAGAACGTCGTTTAGAGCCGGCTCTTGCTTAGACCCGGTCAGTTGTTGGTCGTTCGGTCGTAGGTAGAACGTCGCTTAGAGCCGGCTCTTGCTTAGACCCGGTCAGTTGTCGGTCGTTCGCTCGTAGGTAGAACGTCGCTTAGCCCCGGCTCTTATCTAACATTTTTGAAACAAACAATTCACTTTATGTAGCTACTGTAATTTAAACTAGATGTGTTAAATTTATGGCGATGTTTATTGCCCTTATAAATCGGACATCTGGGATTTGGACAATATATTTAATATTTTTATATAGTATGGTTGTAAGAAAATACAGACTAAGCCTATTAGTTTCAAATAAACTGCCCTATAAATTGATGACAAAATACACTTTATGATAATACATTACAAGCCGAGTTCTCGCGAAGTTCAACATGACATCGATCCAGATCCGGATCACTCCGGTCACTGCTCACAATCGCCCGACCAATCGTATCCTGTAAACTTGAAACTATACAGTGAGCCGTGAGTCGGCTCATTTCAATGTGGTGAACCGTGTCACTTCGGTCAGTGTACTGAGCCGGCTCAGCGAGCCGGTTCGTTCATGAACGACCCATCTCTAGTTATGATGCCATTCAAAAATTGCCTCCTTTTTAAAATTGTGCTATTAGTTAAGTCCGTTCAACATTATAATTTTTTTAATATTATCCAACTCTGACGTCATTTCAACTTTTGATACTACAGAATATAGTGGGGGAAAAAAATAAGAGACAGCGATACCTTCCATATTTTATTACTTTGTGATACTCTTCCATGTCAACTTAAAAAATTTTAGGTTCAGGTGACAATACAACAGTTTGGTTATAGAACCAATTGTAGTAACCAATTTATAAATATTGTTTAATTGTGCTTTAAGTTTATATTTAAATATATGTTCTAAATAAACTTCTTATCAACTTAATAAACTTCTAAAAGTTAAGTTGTAAAGTTAAGTTGTAAACAAAAACTTAAATGTTGGTAGTTGGTACGACTGAGAAGTATACAACTGTCATACAAAATTTGACCGGAGGTAGTTTTGAAAATAGTGTAGTTTGTAGTGTAGCATCGAAAGTTGGAAAGAAGTATTGTGTTTAACATTATACTTTTTACGTCAGTACTACGCAAAAACTCTGTAGTGCTTCGCAAAAAAGTATAATGTAGAACGAACTTTATGAAAAGAAAAGTATTAAATATATGGTATAAATTATACAAAACGAGTAGCTAACGCCTCTGTGGTTAAATGTTTAAACTAAAATACTGAAATAAACTATTATATACTTTTTAATTCGTTTTTAAAAAATTCGGAAACTTCAAGTTTTTTTTTTTTTTTGTTTAGTTTTTAAATAACATAACTTTAGTGAATCTGGTTTATGTAATTTAAATGTTCAAAAACTATTTTCACTTGTAATTTCACTGGTTTTGAATTAAATAAATAAATAAATATTGTATTATAAGATTTTAGTGTTAATTTTTTATGTTCATTACTTCACAACTGTTCATGGAATGTTTTTTCTTGGTTTATGGATATTTACACTTCTCCCTGCATACAATGCATGGTTGAATCTTGCGATAATTCATCCATGGAGGAATCTGAAAAAAAAAAATAATAAAAATAAATTACAATATATAAATATCTATTACCACATCAGAAATCAGAAATAACTATAATAGATTATATTGAAGGTGAAGAGTATAAAATACCTAGGTTATGTACTAACGAGGAACAATGGGGCTGAACTACACATAAGGGAAAAAAATTAGTAAAGAAGGCAAGGATAGTCATGGGGAAGCTGTGGAGTATAGGAGAGAGGAAGTTTAGCGACGATATTAGATGGAAATTGAGGTTGTTTGACGCCGTGATGAAAAACATCCTGCTATATGGAGTGGAAATTTGGGGATGGAAGGAATGGGAGAAGGTAGAACGAGTACAGGAGAGGTATTTGAATTGGATCTTAGGGGTAGATAGAACAACACCAGGGTATATTGTAAGAGAGGAACTGAAAAGGGATAAGATGAAAGTGGGTACAGGAAGGAGGGCGGTTAAGAACGAGGAGAAAGTTAGAATAGAAACAGACAAAAAAATAATGAGGGAATGCTGGGAGGAAAGAGCCAGAGAGGAACAGAAAGGAAGATGGTACGCATGGGGGGAGATGAGAAAGGAGTATCACTGGAGATGCGGAGTGGATGCGACAGAGGTGGAAAGGAGAAGTAAAGACGGGATAAGCGTGATTGAGGAGTTGTGGAGGAGGGATAAGGAAGTGGGGGAACAAGAAAGGACAGTCAGAATAGACAAATCAAGGAGCGCAGGGAGATATAAGGAGGTCAGAACTATAGGGGTACCAAGCTACTTGAAGGGAGAAAGAGGAAGGTCAGGAGGGAGAGTTAGGAGGATTGCGAGGCTAAGGTGCGGGAATGAAGAGAGAGGAAATTGATATTGGAGGAAACAGGAGGAAAAGATGTGCAGGATGTGCGGGGAGGAGGAGGAAGATATAGAGCACCTCGCGAAGAGGTGTAAAGAGATGACAGTATGGTCGGGGAGCACATTAGACCTGTTGCACGAAGATGGAAGGGGGGAGAGGTGGGCGAGGGAATTAGAGGCAAAAAGGATGGAGATTGGGGAAGGATAACAGGAAGGGGTAAAGGAAAGAAGGAGGAGACCCGGTGGGAAGCAGAAGGGGAGATATGGAAGGAAGGAAGGGGGATGAGGTTACCTAGAAATGGGGAGGAAGGAAGGGATATAGGAGGAGGGGTGAAGAAATGGTTGGAAGGGAAGAGAATGAAATAAAATAAATCAAAGATGGGCGAGAGAACTGGAAGCAAGAAGGAAGGAGATCGGAGAGGGAAACCAGAAGGAGAACAGGAAGAAAGAGAGGGATATTGGAGCAAGCAGATAGAGAAGAGAAAAAACATTGTAAATTGTAAATTGTAAATTGTATTGGATTGTTATTTATTTACTGTTGGATTGATTGTTTTATTTTTTTGTAATGGTTAATACCCTGAACGCCGCAAAGCCTAGGGAATAAAGAATATATATATATATATATATATATAGTAGAAATATGTTTCTTGACGAAAAATGATATGAGGAGAAATAATAGTTCTTATTTACTCGTCAAATTATATTAAAAAATATTATTATAAAATAATAATTTTACGAGACGTTTCGACTGGGACATCCAGTCATCTTCAGTCTATAAATAAAAAATATACAATTTTACAAATTTTATAAATCAGTCTTCAAAAAATACAAATAAAATGTGAAAAACACTTAAAAATCACGTTAAAAAACATTAAAGAATTATAGATGATTAAAACAAAGGATTAAAATAATAAATAATATTAAACAAATGAATAAAAGTTAAAAAATTTAAAAAAATTTAATACATGGTGTTAGGCGCCATTTTAATTTATTAAATTTTTTTAAATTTTTTATCTTTTATTCATTTATTTAATATTATTTATTATTTTAATGCTTTGTTTTAATCATCTATAATTCTTTAATGTTTTTTAACGTGATTTTTAAGTGTTTTTCACATTTTATTTGTATTTTTTGAAGACTGATTTATAAAATTTGTAAAATTGTATATTTTTTATTTATAGACTGAAGATGACTGGATGTCCCAGTCGAAACGTCTCGTAAAATTATTATTTTGTAATAATATTTTTTAATATAATTTGACGAGTAAATAAGAACTATTATTTCTCCTTATATATATACATATATAATAGATTATATTTTTTAAAGTAGCACAAGTACGATGAAGTATGCAATTTGCGTCATGCGTATGCAATGTGTGTTGCCTATCTTATAAATATCAGAGGCACAACTTACCATGTGGCGTATATAATGCAGGACTTTTTGCACCACTCTGATGTTGGAAGGAATAAGTTAATTGGAGATTTATGTGTCGCCCAAAACCGTTTTCATCTCTCGAATTATGCACTAAAAAAATATTACACATTAGTCTAAAAAATAACTTTAATTTGGTATAAAAAATTAGTATCAGATTCAGGAAAGGTATATTACAGGGTTGATATTCAGCCGGTACGCAATATACAAGCGTTCCTGTTGTAAAAATATGAATCTACTTCCATACTGGTTGTTAAAATGAATAGTAAACGCACCAGTTGTTGAAAATGTTTTTTTCCACTTACATTGTGTCTTAATTTTCCCTGTATGCATATGTTTCTTTTGTCTTGCTCGGGAATTTTGAAACCAGACTTGAGTAACTCGCTTACTAAGGCCTGTAATTTGGGCTATGCGCTCCAAGTCCTGACCATCCGGGTTTGAATCCAGTTGGAAATTAGCCTGCAGGACCTGAAGTTGCTCTTCGGTAAACGTTGTACGAACTCTTTTAGCTTTGTTTTTATGATATCCTTCCGCATCACAACCATCTAAAGAAAACAAAAAGAAAATTAAAATTTTAGAAAACATAGAATGTTTTATAAATATTATGCTTATGTACTTATGTCCTGCTTTCAGCTTGGTGCTTTTAAAAGAATTTTATTATCAGTGATTTAATTTTGTTTACAACAGAGAAAGATTTGTGTGAAGCTAAAACTATCTTAACAAATCCCTAAAAGAGATTTTTAAATTTTCTTACCGTCTGATGAGGTGGTTCCGCCATCTAAAGTCTCGAGGTAATGAGCTTTACAGAGGACTCTGTCTTCATGAAGAGCGAATTCTTCTCCAGTAGACAGTTGTCGATGACAGGCCGCACAGGCAAAACATGCTAAATGATAGACATGATCCCTTGCTTTTCTAACCCAATCGCTAGAACTAATTCCTCGGGAACAAACAGAACATTTTGCCCCAAAACTTCTGAAAAAGAAAACAAAGTTGTAGTAGGAATAAAAACTGAGTAATAGGGGATAAAAATGATTTTTATTTTTATTTTTTATTATATTCATTATATATAAATATAAAAAAACAGTTCTGCATTTTTTTTTTTAATTTGAAGGCCTAAAAAATCATAAATGAATGTAGCGCGCGAAAACCACGTGTGACGTAATACCCTACTTAAGTGTACTGCGTACAGCCTACCCAATCTACAGCGTACAGCCTACACAGTCTGTCGTGAACTTATTTGCTTGTATAACTTTTATAGATTGTGTAAAGTTAGAGTGATTTAAATTAAAATAAAGTTTAATCCTATAAAAACAATTTATACATGTTTACCGAATTAAAATTTATATTAAAATATATAACCTATATTGCAGTATTTCAATTATGCCTCTAACGTTTTGTAACTTCATGTAAACAATGTAATAAAATTCTGACATCTAAATTACATAAATATTTACATTTTACAGAGTTGCAGCGTTTATTGTTTACATAAAGTTATAAAATACATAAATGGTTTACTTCAAGTCTGTTTTGACACCACGTATTTCTTCAGCACTGTAGCATTCATTATTTTTCATATATTCCATGAGCATAAAAGCATCAATGTTGGGTAAATTATCACTCTGAGCCCTAACAAAATCTTTATCTGCCATTTTAATAATAAATGCGTGAAAAATTGTTAAACAAATACAAAAATCTCGAACAATACAATATACACACGTAAAGATTATGTTGTAATCTGGTCTGTCTGGGGTTTGACGTCATGCTCAGTCGTATTTACTCGGCAACCTTCGCGCTGTAGTCGGCTTATTTCAAATTTACAACATTTTAATTAAAAAATTTGGCTGTAATATTAATTAAAATGTGATTTTTGTTTTGTTAGGTGACGTAACTAACAATAACAAATTTTATGCGTATCCCCTATTGTTTAAAAAATTACACTGGTCAACAAACTTTTTCAACAGGTTTTTAGGTGGACTAAATAAATTTTTGGTTGATGATTTCAAATATGTTTTTAGTTTTTTCGTAGCATGTCTAGTTTTTGTAAAGAGGCTTATTATGTTTCAGCATTATTTGTGATTTTGTTAATATACTATAAAGCTCATCAGTGGAATATCTGCGGTGATCAAAAAGTCATTGTGATGCTGATGGCGATGCAAGCAGGGTTCACAAAATTCTGTTGTTTCATATATTTATGGGACAGCCGTGCTATTACGGATCATTACGTCAAATGCGTCAAATTGGCATCAAATAAGTGAATATGAGTCAGAAAATAACAGTGTCCAATATATTCCTTTGGTTAATCCGCAAAAAAAATCTTGCCATCTCTCCATTTAAGCTTGGCTTAATGAGGAACTTTGTGAAAGCAATGGGGAAAGCTAATTCTGCAGGATTTCAGTACTTGGTAAATATATTTCCAAAGATCAGTGCATTAAAATTGAAGGAAGGAATCTTTGTTGGGCCACAAATACGTGGTCTTTCAAAACACAAATTTCAAAAATTCTTTCATCGTTGAAAAAAAGAAACTAAAATAAAAGAATAATCAAAGAGATATTCAAAAAATTGATGTGAAGTGTGAATATTCACACATTTCAGGGTTTTGCAGGTATATAATAAGTGAAGGCGGTATGCTGAGTGTGTAGGACAAATTTTACTTTGTAGTAATCACGGCAAAATGAACGATATTTTTAAAATAATTTATCGTCTGTTAATCATATAATAAGACTGGTTATTAAATTTACGCTCTTAAAAATTAAATACAACATTTGTCAAAATATAACTAGAATTTTGACAAAATAATTTCAACATAATAAAAATGCAAAAAAAAAAGAAAAAATAAAATTCACTCCGTACTCGAACTCGAAACCCTTCGTTTTCCAACTCATTTTAGCAGTGCTCTAACCCATTACGCTACGCACGCTTTGCATGTGAGTGTCTTACATTGGTATAACTTTTGTACTTTGTGAACCAAAACCCACAAAAAATGAGTTATTTTCCAAAAACATAATCTGATCAAAAATTCCTGTTGTACTATTTCGGTTCACACCAATATACATTACTTAGAATTTTTTTAGATTTTTAGTTTAAACCATCTGGGCTACAGGGTGTGGGACAAATTTTTTTTTTGCACAATTTTGGCAAAAATCGCATCAAAATAATTTATTTTGCAAAAATAAAAATTTGATCTTTAATCCACGTACTAAGGGCTTTCATTTGATACCCTACTCAGAATTAAAAAAAAATATTTTTGTTTTCGATGAGCACATATTTGTTTATATTTTTAGGGGGGTATGTTTTTTAGATGTTTTAGTATTTTTCCTATGTGCGGGTCAAAGAGTTGTATAAGCATGCCAAATTTCAACTCTCTAGGTTTAGCCGTTTGGCTACAATTTTTACCGAACAGACAGACAGACAGACAGACAGACAGACAGACAGACAGACAGACAGACAGACAGACAGACAGACAGACGACAAAATGACGGTATAAGGGTTTTTTGGTCAAACCTACAAAACCCTAAAAAGTAGAACCTAATAAATGGACAAGGCCTTCTTCTCTATTTATTTGTTTTATCAGCGAAGAAAAACTTAACTTCTAAAAAAAAAGAAACTGGATAAAACAAGTACACGACACACAAAACTGGAGGAAGATCAGCAATAAAGTCAAGGGTCTTAATAGACTGTAATACTGTTATATTGTTATTATCTGTATCTAAATATTTTTCCTCAAAATTAATTTAAAAAGATCAGGCATGATGTTTGAATAAAGTGAGTGAATGAAAGTTGAATTCATTGAGTGTTGTTTAATAGGTTGTCCGTAAGTTCGCGTGTCCACATCTCAGACTCCGCCGGAATAAGAATGGTTGAATTAGGTAGAATTAGAACTCTCATTAAAAGATACAACCTCTGATTACCTGGAGGTAGGCGTGGGATGAAATACATCTGCCTCTCAAAAACACAGTGCAGTACATTTTATTTGTGGGTTTTAATTGTTTAAAAATATTTATTAAAAACATCAATCAGTAAAGTTTGGTCATTGAAAAATTAAAAAAAAAAATGTTACAAATGTGAATTCCTGGACCAAGGGAGAAATGTTACATTGTGTTTTTTGTAGTTTCTTAACAAAATTTGTACGGTAAAAAAAAATAACATATTTTTTACTATTTAGATAGGAAATTTTTATCAATAAATAGTTATTTGTGTACCATGACCAAAAAGTGGTTCTTTCCATCAACATCTGAATTTGATGGCCGTGGCAGAGCCGAGGCCGTCAAACAGATGAAGACACAAAAGAACATTTTTGCAAAGGTGCACATTGTTTTTGGGCGACCAAAAGTAATTTTAATCAGAAAAATTAAACTTATTTATGTTAATTAGCTACATAATTATAAACATTTTCGCTTATTATTGAACAAACATCACAATCGTAGATGGCGTTGGCATCCAAAAAATAAGCGAATCGGTTTAGGCCAAAAAAAAAATAATTACTTTTTGTGCAGTATAAGCTGTTCATTTTTGTAAGAACAAACTGAGAGGAAAATTTGTTTTCAATAGTTTGCACCTTTGAAGCTGTATGTCATGTTGGTATTAAAATATGTCACTTTTTTAAAATGTCGATCCATTTGACATACGTCATAATGAAAAATTATAACTTAATTATAATGATCATAACCTTATCAACCTAAAGTCGGTTTTACAGCGTAAGGAATATTTTTAATTGACATTTAAAGTCAGTAACACACTATAAAAGTAACCTAAATAACCAGATCTCGTTTGTTCTTACAAAAGTGAACTGCTTATACTAGATGATAAAAAATAACAGTTTTTGATATGGTCGCAAAAGCAGTTATTGTAAGAATGTCCATTAAAATTAATAATAACAAATATTTATCAATTATTCGCCATAGTGTATTTGAAACTTGCATTAACTCACATGTCACTTTAATAGCTCTGGTTTAAACCCAGGGGAGTTAATCAAAAAACCTGAAAAAAATCTAAGTAATGTAAATTAATATGAACCGGAATAGTGTAACACAGTGTTTACAATATTTATCTGACTGACTGGAAAACTAAGCAGCTATAGCTGGGTCTTGATATGAGAGCATCTCAAGTACGATTTTAAATCTCGAGATGGAAGCACGTAGAATTAACCTAAAAAAATCTACGTAATGTAAATTAATATGAACCGGAATAGTGTAACACAGTGTTTACAATATTTATCTGACTGACTGGAAAACTAAGCAGCTATAGCTGGGTCTTGATATGAGAGCATCTCAAGTACGATTTTAAATCTCGAGATGGAAGCACGTAGAATTAACCTAAAAAAATCTACGTAATGTAAATTAATATGAACCGGAATAGTGTAACACAGTGTTTACAATATTTATCTGACTGACTGGAGAACTAAGCAGCTATAGCTGGGTCTTGATATGAGAGCATCTCAAGTACGATTTTAAATCTCGAGATGGAAGCACGTAGAATTAACCTAAAAAAATCTACGTAATGTAAATTAATATGAACCGGAATAGTGTAACACAGTGTTTACAATATTTATCTGACTGACTGGAAAACTAAGCAGCTATAGCTGGGTCTTGATATGAGAGCATCTCAAGTACGATTTTAAATCTCGAGATGGAAGCACGTAGAATTAACCTAAAAAAATCTACGTAATGTAAATTAATATGAACCGGAATAGTGTAACACAGTGCTTTCAATATTTATCTGACTGACTGGAGAACTAAGCAGCTATAGCTGGGTCTTGATATGAGAGCATCTCAAGTACGATTTTAAATCTCGAGATGGAAGCACGTAGAATTAACCTAAAAAAATCTACGTAATGTAAATTAATATGAACCGGAATAGTGTAACACAGTGTTTACAATATTTATCTGACTGACTGGAAAACTAAGCAGCTATAGCTGGGTCTTGATATGAGAGCATCTCAAGTACGATTTTAAATCTCGAGATGGAAGCACGTAGAATTAACCTAAAAAAATCTACGTAATGTAAATTAATATGAACCGGAATAGTGTAACACAGTGCTTTCAATATTTATCTGACTGACTGGAGAACTAAGCAGCTATAGCTGGGTCTTGATATGAGAGCATCTCAAGTACGATTTTAAATCTCGAGATGGAAGCACGTAGAATTAACCTAAAAAAATCTACGTAATGTAAATTAATATGAACCGGAATAGTGTAACACAGTGTTTATAATATTTATCTGACTGACTGGAGAACTAAGCAGCTATAGCTGGGTCTTGATATGAGAGCATCTCAAGTACGATTTTAAATCTCGAGATGGAAGCACGTAGAATTAACCTAAAAAAATCTACGTAATGTAAATTAATATGAACCGGAATAGTGTAACACAGTGTTTACAATATTTATCTGACTGACTGGAAAACTAAGCAGCTATAGCTGGGTCTTGATATGAGAGCATCTCAAGTACGATTTTAAATCTCGAGATGGAAGCACGTAGAATTAACCTAAAAAAATCTACGTAATGTAAATTAATATGAACCGGAATAGTGTAACACAGTGTTTACAATATTTATCTGACTGACTGGAGAACTAAGCAGCTATAGCTGGGTCTTGATATGAGAGCATCTCAAGTACGATTTTAAATCTCGAGATGGAAGCACGTAGAATTAACCTAAAAAAATCTACGTAATGTAAATTAATATGAACCGGAATAGTGTAACACAGTGTTTACAATATTTATCTGACTGACTGGAAAACTAAGCAGCTATAGCTGGGTCTTGATATGAGAGCATCTCAAGTACGATTTTAAATCTCGAGATGGAAGCACGTAGAATTAACCTAAAAAAATCTACGTAATGTAAATTAATATGAACCGGAATAGTGTAACACAGTGTTTACAATATTTATCTGACTGACTGGAGAACTAAGCAGCTATAGCTGGGTCTTGATATGAGAGCATCTCAAGTACGATTTTAAATCTCGAGATGGAAGCACGTAGAATTAACCTAAAAAAATCTACGTAATGTAAATTAATATGAACCGGAATAGTGTAACACAGTGTTTACAATATTTATCTGACTGACTGGAGAACTAAGCAGCTATAGCTGGGTCTTGATATGAGAGCATCTCAAGTACGATTTTAAATCTCGAGATGGAAGCACGTAGAATTAACCTAAAAAAATCTACGTAATGTAAATTAATATGAACCGGAATAGTGTAACACAGTGCTTTCAATATTTATCTGACTGACTGGAAAACTAAGCAGCTATAGCTGGGTCTTGATATGAGAGCATCTCAAGTACGATTTTAAATCTCGAGATGGAAGCACGTAGAATTAACCTAAAAAAATCTACGTAATGTAAATTAATATGAACCGGAATAGTGTAACACAGTGTTTACAATATTTATCTGACTGACTGGAGAACTAAGCAGCTATAGCTGGGTCTTGATATGAGAGCATCTCAAGTACGATTTTAAATCTCGAGATGGAAGCACGTAGAATTAACCTAAAAAAATCTACGTAATGTAAATTAATATGAACCGGAATAGTGTAACACAGTGTTTACAATATTTATCTGACTGACTGGAGAACTAAGCAGCTATAGCTGGGTCTTGATATGAGAGCATCTCAAGTACGATTTTAAATCTCGAGATGGAAGCACGTAGAATTAACCTAAAAAAATCTACGTAATGTAAATTAATATGAACCGGAATAGTGTAACACAGTGTTTACAATATTTATCTGACTGACTGGAGAACTAAGCAGCTATAGCTGGGTCTTGATATGAGAGCATCTCAAGTACGATTTTAAATCTCGAGATGGAAGCACGTAGAATTAACCTAAAAAAATCTACGTAATGTAAATTAATATGAACCGGAATAGTGTAACACAGTGTTTACAATATTTATCTGACTGACTGGAGAACTAAGCAGCTATAGCTGGGTCTTGATATGAGAGCATCTCAAGTACGATTTTAAATCTCGAGATGGAAGCACGTAGAATTATTTTTTGAAATATTATCAAAACTCATGATTTTTAATATGTATAATTATTTATTTCCCTAAGCCTTGCAGCATTTAGGGTATTAACCATTACAAAATAAAATAACGTACAATATTTCACATATTTTAATTTTACAATTTTTTTATCTTATTTATTTGTTCTTGTTCCAGTATCCCTCTCTTTGTTCCTATTCCCATCGCGGCTTTCCTCTCCGATCTCCTTCCTTCTTTCTTCCAGTTTTCTCGCCCGTCTTTCTTCCTTGCCTTCCTCACTCATCAGTTCATTTATCTCCTCCTACCAGATTGCCATCTCTTCGCTAAATGCTCCAAGGTTTCCTCTCCTTTCTTGCACATTCTACATAGCCTGTCCTCTGGCTCTACCCAGTATCTGTTGTTCCTCTTTTCGTTCACATCTTAGCCTCGCTATCCTCCTGACTCTTCCTGATCTTCCTCTTTTCCCCTTCAGGTATCTCGGTATTCCAATTACTCTCTTTATATCTTTTCACACTCCGCGATTTTTAATATCTACACACAATTTGTTATCACTTACTAAATACACACAAAACCCTGAAATGTGTGGAAAATCACACTTCACATAAATTTTTTTTTTTTGTCAAAATTCCATATCAATTGTTTTACAATTAAAAATAGATAAACAATCCTTGCAAAATATGATGTATTACTAATTTTAATTCAGATTGTTAGTTTTGTATGAGAAATAACTGTGTATCTTTCCCTCAAAATACCGGTTTCTAGAATCACAATATATAGCAGTAAGTTTGGAAGAAATTAGAAAACTGCTCAATGTGAAAGAATTGGACGTCTAGAGAAAAGCAAATAATATATCGAGGAGAGAAAAGGATAGCTGTTTTAAATATTTATTTTACTAAAAAGGTTGTACGTGTGAAAATGGTATCTGATATGTCGCTATATCTTACATTCTGTTAATTTATTCAACTGCTTTGCATATGGCAGATATACAACAGAATAATTATCAACACTTCTATATAACTTCATTACTGATAAAGTATTGTTAGCTAAACGTAGATAATAACATTCTATAATAAAACTATCAACTAAGAATTCAACACTAGTTTTCAAAATTGAATTACTGAAATTATTAAATATTAAAAATTTTCATGGGTTTCATATTGATAGTTATCGTGAGAGATATATTAAATAAATCAAAGCAGAAGAAACTATTTTCCTCGAGCAGTTTTCGGACTTGGATTGTTGCTTAGTTTCCATGAATAAATCCAAGTTTCGTCACCTATAACTATGTTGTATACGGATTTTGCAGTGCCTAGGTTGATTTTTTTAGCATTCCCTTACACCAATCAACACGAGCCTTTTTTGAGCTTTGGTCAAATTATGCGGAATCCATCGGGAACAGATCTTTTCACAGCTAAATGCTCATGCAAAATCAAATATATTGCAGTCTGCGATATTCCAAAGGATGCCTTTATCTTACGGTAAGTCACATGCCGATCTTCAAACATTTTGCGCATCGATGTTTTTTTGAATCACAACCGATTTTGGTCGACCTTCACGAGATTCATCACTGACAGACGTACGATCACGACGAAATTATGCAAACCAATTGTAAACAGTCTTTTCTGATGGTGCTTCATTACCAAAAGTTGTACGAAGTAAATCTATACATTGTTGTTGAGTTAGGCCTTTACTAAAATCGTAAAAAATTATCCAACGAAAACCTTCACGAGTAATATCCATTTTTTTACAAACTTGTTTTTTTAACACTCACTGTCAACAAACTACTCGGTTAATGTATAAACTGCCACTGATTTCACAATAACAAATGTCAAATTTTACGAATAAGTATGGTCTATTTCAAAGTAGAAAAATGTGTGTAAGAAGATAGGAGCTGTTTGTCCTTGTTTCGGATTGGTTTATATCGTCATCCCTATTACACTGTTAAAATATTGTTTTTAGTCCAAGTTGACAGATGTTCAGTGTCGTACATCAGAAATATATATTATTTATATTATTTAATTTTTTTCTTATATTTTGTTATTATTTACATATTTAGACTTTTATTTATATTCTTGACGTAGATTTTATGGAGAAACTTCTCCATGTAATTTGTTTTTACGCAGTTATATATTTTTTAGGTTATCTAACATATAAAAATTTTTTGACACTTGACAATTAACTGATCAAGATAGAGGACTAATGTGAGGCCAAAAGACAGCCCAGCTGATTGTGCCCAAAAAAGAAGTTATTGATATAATTTTTAGACCTTCATATATACATATATTTTTAATTTTTATTTACAATAATTATTTAAATAAGAAACTTTAGCTCTGAAGATATATTGTTTGTTTTATTGCTTTATTTAAACTCTTTTAGCCAAATCTCTTTTTATATATAGTACATAATTTTTAAAATTAATATTTTTTTAACTTTTTCAAATTCCTCATTAAACTGAATTTATTTCGTATAAATAACGTAAGTGTATTATCTGCCTTGTTTATTTCAATATCTTATTAACCTTTTTTAAATTAATAAAAAAATCATTTGCTAACCCAGTTACTACGCCCGTGCCCTAGTTGTAACTTATTTTAAATTTCCCGCTATACTGTATTTGTCCAGTGTAAATCATACTCGGTTCGCAGCGCTATCTACTTTTTTTAAAATTTGAAATAGACCATAGATGTTTGGAAGAAAATTTGTTTAATCTTATTTAATTTTCACTAAGTTAAGATGTCCCTAAAATAAAAATGCATCCCCCCAGCACTGTTGGCAACGTCTGTAATATGAATATTCATCCAGTAACATGTTTTGTGCATTCCGTTCGTTTCTGTAATTGGGTTTTAATTGTTTTTTGGTTGGTAGCAGTGGTGTGTGTTAGTAGGTGTAAGTTAAGTGGGTTTAAGCATACATTAACTCGGCTTTAACATAAACAAAATGCCTGATTAAGTCAGAATTCGGAAAGTGTTTTCTGTAATAGTTGTTTTTGTTGGCTGTTTGTTTTAGATTTAAGTTCATCTTAAAATCGTGTCAAAGATAACAAACGGATTGTATTATTTAAATTTAGATCATTTCTTTTGCTTTTCATATTAAGTGGTCTTACACGTACCAGTTTTTTAAATTCAGATTAGCAACTTGATGTCTACCGACGTAGTGTGGACATTAGTAGACTTTTCGAAGAGCATCAGTTCAATTTTTTTGTCGAAATGCCTGATTTCATGAGTAATACCCTTTTCACACTAGATCTTTAAGACGAGTGAACTTAAAGTTCACCGATGTTTAAGATCGGTATGCTTTCACACTTGATGTTTAAATCTCTGGTGCTGTCATCAGCTACAGTAATTTTGTCCTTAAGTTACCGTCATGAAATTACCAGTTTTGAACTGTCTGCGCAGACGCACATTTTGAATTATTATAAACAATTAAGGATATTTCATTTCATTCTACAATAAAGGAACTACAATAAAGAATATATTACACCTGTATTAACATGTAAGTCGATACATTTTATCTCAATTATTGTAGCTCTGTATTTTATTAAACACATTATTAAAATAAATAATTTTATTATAACAATAAGTATAAACTTCTTATAACGTCGATATAATACAGTATTCTTGTTTATGATAATATAAAATGTTGACAGCACAAATTCAAGGAGTATTTTTTTATAATAGAAATTAAGTTGGCAATGCGTACGAAGTTTAAGACGCAGATCTCTGTCTTAAACATCGGTCGTGTTTAGACGAGGCCGTACGGTTTAACATTAGCGTTTAAAGTAACATTCACGTAAACATCCGATCTTAAAGATCTAGTGTGAAAAGGGTATTAGTTCATAGTTAGAGGTCAAGAAATAGAAAATGTAAAGAAATTTTTAAAATACAGAAAAAACACACTTGGTTACAGTTCCACAAAATTAATCTATTAAATACTTAATATAAAGGGTGAGTCAATGAAATGGGACGATTTAAAGAAATCAGAAAACATTCAAAAAATTATCTTTTGTAAAATTTATTGATGAAAACATAATCTAGACGAATGGAAATATTGTGTAAATGCACAATCGTTCATTTAAAAAATTATAATTTCTGAAAGGTGGCCTCCATTTCGTCGCACACATTCATGCAGCCTCGTTGCAAAGCTGCCCCTAACATTGCGCAGCATTTCTAGCGGTATTGCGGCCAGTTCAACTCGAATCCTTTTTTTTAATGCCTGGATAGTTCTTGGGGGTTACTTTCATACACTTTTGTTTTTATGTACCCCCAAAGGAAAAATTCGCATGCGGACCAATCAGGAGAACAAGGTGGCCAGGGAATATTGCCGTTCTTGCTCATAAGACGACCGGAGAACACCTGTCTTAGTAAACTCATTGACACTCGTGCTGTGTGGCATGTCGCACCATCTTGTTGGAAAATCGTTATTTCATTCCCGTAGTTCTCCATTGCAGGAAGAAAAAAATTATTCAGCATACTGACGTAATGTTCAGAGTTTACAGTAACTGCGTTCCCAGCTTCGTTCTCAAAAAAATAAGGGCCGATTATCCCTAACGAAGAAACCGCACACCCTACGGTTACTTTCTCTGAATGTAGGGGTCTTTCGTGTAATTCTTATGGGTTATTGCCAATAACGAAAATTTTGTTTGTTGACGAAGCCACTAATGAACGCGAGGCGGTAAATGGTAGTGTAAAGGAAACGCTTGTCTCGCACGGACGAAACTTTCCCCATTTTGGTAATACGCTTTGACGGCAAATGCGCGCTGTTCACCCGGCCAAGTATCCATGATAACTAACTACCCGATCTCTAGATTCACAACGTTGACGCTCCAAGCCCGCCTCATATCTACTTTTTCTATAGTGGCGTTCCCAAATCGTCCCGTTTCATTGACTCATATATATGTATATTTCGGCTTGTTAGCCGTTATCATTCTTCAGCAGCTTTTCAGATTCTTTGCAGCTCGCACAACGTCTTCCGGCCACATTTTAATTTTATTGCACAAAAAAAAAGACTTGCAGGAGTTTAGAAATATCTATGGCAAAATTTGAATGGGCAACTAATGACAAAAGAGTGAATGAATTATTTGTGTTAAAACTTACTTACTTAATATGCGATATTATATAGTCTTATACATATTTATTACTTACGAAGATTTTCGTTGGATGATATTTTACGATTTAAGTAAAGGCCTAACTCAACAACAATGCATAGATTTGCTTCGTTCAACTTTTAGTAATAAAACACCATCAGAAAAGACTTTTTACAATTGGTTTGCAGAATTTCGTCGTGGTCGTGTGTCCGTCGGTGATGAATCTCGTGAAGCTCGACCACAATCAGTTGTGATTCAAAAAAACATCGAAGCTGTGCGCAAAATGATTGAAGAAGATCAGCATGTGACTTACCGTGAGACAAAGGCATTTTTGGCATATCGCAGACTGCAATACATTCGATTTTGCATGAACATTTAGCTGTGAAAAAGATCTGTTCACGATGAATTCCGCATAATTTGACCGAAGCTCAAAAAAACTCTCGTGTTGATTGGTGTAAGGGAATGCTAAAAAAATTTAACCTAGGCACTGCAAAATCCGTATACAACATCGTTACAGGTGACGAAACTTAGACTAAGTAACAATCCACTGTTTGGGTCTTCCAAGATGAACTGAAACCCACAAAAATTATTCGTTCAGGAAGCACTGGAAAATGATCGTTTGTTTCTTCGGTTGTACTGGGCATGTCGCAACCATTCTTTTAGAGCAGTGGTTCCCAACCTTTTTTGTGGTGAGCACCCCTTTGAATGTGAAAATAAGCTCCTGCACCCCATAAAAAATGTATTCAGATTTTTTCAGTTGAGTCATATTTATATGTCAAATTGATCAAAATAAATAGAGAAGAGCAAAAAAAAAGGAAATCGCATGAATATTTCTTTTTTTTTTTTTTTTTTTATTTAAAGAAAAATTACATGCGCCTCAGCAGCTAGGGCTATTGGCACCGGATACATTATGATTTGTGTTTACATTAAGGTAGCATTATTATATACATTGCTAATATTGTTAACATTTATATTTTATTATATAAGTGGATGTCTCTTAAGAATGTCAGAACATTGTTGATGGCTTCCGAGTTATTGGCCAGGGCATTTTGAATTGTATTTGGTATCTTGTTTTTATCCCTCTGGTTATCATATTTCTTGCATTGGACAATTATATGTTCTGTTGTGAGAGGGGTGTGGCAAGTATCGCATGTTGGGGGATCTTGGCGTTCGAAGAGATGTTTGTGGGTTATCAAGGAGTGTCCAATTCGCAGTCTGGTGAGAATGATTTGGTCTTTTCGGTTTTTAGGATAATTCCAAGGACCGGTTTCTGACTTAATCCTCTTTAACTTGTTGTTTGACGCTTCCCAATGGTTGTTCCAGCTTTTCTTAACTTCTCTCTTTATGTGACTTATGAGGTCATCTGCTGGGATAGGTATGTCGGAGATGTTGACGTTGGTTGCTTCCTTGGCTGCATGGTCCACCTCTTCATTGCCCAGAATGCCAACGTGTGAAGGTATCCAGAGAATGGTGACGTTCGCGCCTCTCGATATTGCCTCATGCAGATTTTCTTGTATTGGTTGGATGCGGGGGTCAGTAGAGTAGATTTGTTTGATACTCTCCAGCACGCTAAGGGAATCGGTTTCCATGATATGGTGTGTGTAGGTGGAATTTTTAACCTCTTCACTAGCTTTCAATATGCTGTAAGCTTCAGCAGTGTAGATACTTGTTATGTCGGGTAAGCGATATTGCAGAGTGTGTCTTCTAGTTATCACTGCTGCCCCAGTACGATTATTTACTTTCGACCCATCAGTGAATATACTGTGATAGTTTGTGTATTTGGAATGGGTTTGGTGATACTGTTGTTGTAGTAATACAGGATTGACAGTAGATTTTTGAAATTGACTGAGAGAGGTATTGAATTCAGGTTTTCTGATTGTCCAAGGTGGAATTCTGGTATGACTGTTTTGTGAAATGGTGGGATAAGTAACGTTTAGATTTTCAAGTTCTTGGTTTATTTTTATGTGAAGAGGTATGTGGTTACGGATGGAGATTTTATCATTAAAGTTATAAAATATGTCTTTATGGGTGGGATTATTTTGCTTATTGGAGAGTTTGGTGACATATGTAAGTGCGAGTTGGCTTCTTCTATAACTCAATGGTAGCTGATTTGCTTCGCATGTAATGCTATCAATAGGGCTGGTCCTCAGAGCTCCAGTAGAGATTCTTATAGCCGTGTTTTGAATCGTGTCTAGGGTTTTAAGGTGTGTCTGTTTTGCATTTATAAATGCTGGACTGCCATAGTCCAATTTGGACCTAATTAGGGTTTGGTAAATTCTCAGTAGACATTCCCTGTTAGCTCCCCATCGGTAGTGTCCCAGAGTTTTTAAAATATTGATTCGTTGACAGCATTCCTTTTTTAGATATTGCAAGTGATCTTTCCAGGTCAACCTATGGTCAAAAGTGATGCCGAGAAATTTAAATTTATTTACATATGTAATACTGTGGTTATTGATGAAGATATGTGGTTTAATTCTAGAATATTGCAGTTTAGAGAAATGTAAGGCTTTTGTTTTTTGTGGAGAAAATGTGAAACCTGTTGTTTGACTCCATCTTTCTAGATTGCTGATGGTTTGTTGCAGTCTTGCTTTGATTTTGAATATGTCTTTGTCGTTGGAGTAGATGACCAAGTCGTCTGCAAATAGACATGCCTTGACATTTAGTGGTATATACTTAATGATATTATTAATAGCAATGAGGAATAATGTGACGCTGATAACTTCACCTTGTGGGACTCCGTTCTGTAATTCCTTTTCTTCGGAGCTGTAGCCATTTGTTTTAATTTTGAGTTTTCTGTTACTTAAGAAATTTATGATATAATGTAACATGTTGCCATTTAGTCCTGCTTGTTTTGTTTCTTTTAATATATTGTAATGCCAAGTCATGTCGTATGCTTTTTTAAGGTCAAAAAACACTGCAATTAAGTGCTCTTTGTCTTTAAAGGCTTGTTGAACGTTACATGTTAGTGAAATTATATGGTCTAGCGTAGACCTCCCGTGCCTGAACCCACATTGTATATTGGAGAGAATATTGTTTGATTCTAGGTGCCACATTAGCCGTTTATTTATAATTATTTGCAATAATTTGCTCAAATTGTTTGATAAAGAAATTGGTCTGTAATTGTCCGGGTTGGTTTTAATTTTATCTTGTTTTAACAGAGGAACTGTGATTACCTTCTTCCATTCTTCGGGGAAAACATTTTTTGTCCAAATAAAATTATACATTTTTAGTAGATAACTGATCGCCTCTTCAGGTAGGTGTTTCAGGAATTCGGAAGGGATGCCATCCGGTCCGGGGCTTTTGTTATCTTTTAATGATTTCAGTCCTGTGATAAGTTCTTCTTTGGTGAAGGGTTTATTTATTTCACTTTCGTCTTCGTCGATGGATATATTTTCTAACTCTCGTTGGTTTTTATAATTTAAAAATGTTCTATCATAGTTTGAGTCGCTTGAGTTATGATGGAAATGATTTGCCATGTAGTTTACTATATCCTGTGGAGATGTAATGATTTCATTATTATTTGTCAGTAGAGTTGTTGTAAATGGGGGTGATTTTTTGCCGTTAATTTTACGTATTTTGCTCCACAGTTCTTTTGGTGGGGTGTTGGGTGTAATTGTGGATATGAACTTTTCCCAAGAATTTTGCTTGCTTTCCAGAATTGTTCTTCTGGACATGGCACGGCATTTTTTCAAATTTACAAGGTTTTCTATAGATTTATTTTTCTTATAGAGATTTAATGCCTTTTTTTGTTGCCTTGTTACTAATTCACATGATTTGTTCCACCATGGCACTGTTCTTTTTCTATAATTCATATTTTTTGTCCCTATAGCTAATGTTGCTGCATTATTAATGTGTGTGATGAAACTATCTAGAAGTTCGTTGATATTGTCATCATTTGAAATCTCGCCAAAATCTATTTTCAATTTCGATGCGAAAAGTTCCCAATTCGCATTTTTAAGATTCCATTTGGGGATATTTATTGGTGGATTTGACAGGTCTGGAAAGTTTATGGTTATAGGAAAGTGGTCACTGCCGCAAAGTGATGGATAGGTTTCCCATAAGAGATTTGGAGCAAGTGAAGGAGTACATATTGTTAGATCAATAGCTGATAATTGTCCTGTCCTGGTGCAGAAGTGTGTAGGAGACCCGTTATTAAGAAGTGTAAGATTGTCGTTGATTAGTTTCTCGATTATTCTTCCCTTTGAATTTGTTTTTTTTGATCCCCATATCACGTTGTGACAGTTAAAATCACCCACTATTATGTAAGGGGTAGGGAGTTGTTTTATTAGGTTTTCCAGCTCGTTTAGTGATATCGGAGTATTGGGGGGTAAATAAAGACAGCAAATTGAGAATTTTCCCATATTGGAAACAATAGTTGAGATCGTAACGGCTTCCAATCCTGTATTGATGTTAATTTCTTCACTATGTACTGTGTTGTTCACAAGAATGGCTACACCACCACTTGCTATAGTGTTGGTGGGCCTATCTTTTCTATATGCAGAATATCCACTGAGTTTGATATTTTGATGGGGAAGTAACCGCGACTCTTGAATACATATAAATAGTGGTAACGTTTTAGAGATTAAATGTTGTAGCTCAGGTAAGTGAGAAAGAAATCCATTCATGTTCCATTGTAAGATAGCCATTTTACTGGGTTGAAAGGTGATCAGCTTCAGCGTCTAACAGTTCTTTTATGCGATTGATTAAACGTGTGAAACGATGTTTGCCTTTTTGGTTTAAGTAAGAATGGAGATCTTTAAGAGTAAGAAGTAAGCCTGTAATATCATTGGTGTATTTTCTTGCCGTTTGTAGGTGGTCTTTGGACGTTTGAGTTTCCTCGATAAATTTATACATTTGGTTATAGGACAAGCAGTATTTATGGGGATGTTGTTTCATTTCCTTTTTTATTGCTTTTGAAATTTCTTCCATTGAAATATTTTCAGGACTTTCTGTTCGGTATTTCTTATTTTTTTGTTTGGAGCTTTCAGGAAGTTTAGTCTGAGTATTTATTTCGGGTGTTTTTTTCTCTGTAGGGGTTTCAGACACTGCTGACTCATTTACGTCTGGGGTTTCCTCCAGATCTTCAGTACTACTTATTGATGTAGCTGTCCTTTTTAGTTGTGAACAGGATGGCAATTCATTAAAAAGACTCGATGTGGTTTTCTCTGGCGAGACGATATTGGTGGTTTCAACATTATTGTTGCTTTTTTCTATGTTTTCTTGATGCGGTTGTGGCTGTGGATCATCAGTGTTCTTTGGACATTTATTGGCTGTGTGTCCTTTTTCTTTACACGAAAAGCAAATTGTGTCTGTTGTTAAGAATATTTTGTAGCTCACATCTTCGTGGTTGACTATGACACTATCAGGGATAGACTTTTCTTCACTGGGGTTGATATACATCTGGCGTCGAAAACTGAAGATATGGGAGTATTCTTCGTCCAGCATTCCAGCTTTCAGAAAAGAAATTGGTGATACCATTTTAATGTTCAGTTCTTCTTTGAATATTTTTTCTAATGTTTCGTGCGGAATTGACGGACATACGTTAGAAATAACTACTCGTTGGGCTGGGGTAATTAATCTCCTTATTTCAATATCTTGGTTTTCAATTTGGACGATTCTGTGTGTAGACATTATTTGGTCAACTAATTCTTTTGAGCTGAGGTAAATGCATATTCTCTGATTCGAGACACGGGAGGCGAACAGTATGTTTTTTGGGCCTATGATGCTTCCAATTTTATATACATAATACTTTATGGATGTGTCATTTATTGAGTTCATTAATATTGCTTGATCCTTTCGTGGAAATGATTGGATGTTGTTTTTAATAACATTGGCGTAACTTTTTTGTTGGTTTGGTGACATATTGATACTTTGTGACAAATTTTCAGTGATTAGAGATTCATTATTTGTTGATAGAGAATTATTTGATGTTTTAGACATTATTTTGTTAAATTTAAACTGGCGCCTGTTCTGTTATAGACAAGTTCGGCATTTTTAATCTTCAGTTAATCCGACCGAATGCACTCAGACCTGCAGGTCGGAGTTCGGTTACTCGGTGTTAGATGTCGTTGGTTGTACCACCCACACATACAATGCCTTTACAAAAGGAATGGTGTAAAGTGAATCTGAATGGGTGATTTAATAAATTTAGCGAGTGATTTGAAAAAAAATAAATGATGGATAGGGTTTATGAAGTGTTATTGGTACACCTGTGGTAAGTTATATAATTAATAATTTTAATTTATAGATATATTACCTTGAAGGTTGTAGGACACAAAATTCACGTGGTATATCACTTTTTTAGCCAGGGCTCGTTCGAATATTTCTTTAAAATTAATCAAATTAATTGATGTAGCATGCAGCGGTTCTTAGCCTTAATAAAATTAGAAAGAAAATATACTTATTGAAAAATAATTTTTTATTATTATTTATGTAGACTATTTAAAATTTTAAACTAGATTTTTTATAAAAATTTTATAAATTTCTATAAATCGTCTCGCACCCCTCAAAATGCTTTCCGGCACCCCCTCGTTGGGAACCACTGCTTTAGAGTATAGAAAAACAGTTAATATGAATGGTATACAACAATTTGTTTACCAGAAGTCATAGACAAAATCAGAAAAAACAACCACAAACGTCCAATCATTCTTCATCATGACAATACCAGCTCCCACACAGCACGTCAAACAATTGATTATTTGAAAGAGAAAAACATCGAATTAATGTCTCATTTCCGCTATTCACCTGATTTATCCTCTAGCGACTTTTTCTTGTTCCCAATGTCAAACAAAATATGCGTGCACAACGATTTTCATCACCTCAAGAAGCTGTTGAAGCCTTCGAAAACCATGTTTTTGAGATACCAACATCAGAATGGAAAAAATGTTTCGAGGATTGGGTCGAACGCATGCAAAAGTGTACAAATCTTAAAGGCGAATATTTTGAAAAGCAATAAAAGTTTGTTCCAAAAAAAAAAAAATAATTATTCTTTCTTAGTTTTTGTAAAAACTTAAAAGGTATACGTCGTATAAACCCGCGGACCATATGTTTCTCAACAGGTGGTCCGCGGACAACCAGTGGTCTCCAGAAAAATTTTAGTGGTCCGCGAAAGATTTTATATGTGTTTTTTGCAGTTTTTTTAAATTTTGTATGCACATTTTTTTTATAAATAATATATATTTTGTTTATTTTCTGTAAATTTTCTATGATTTTCTACAAATAAAATAAATGTATTTAGTAGCACATTAAGTATATTTGTTTTTTTGAAAAAAATGGACCAACAATTATTATTAGTGGTCCGCGTTAGAAAATTATATATTATACTGGTCCGCGGTGCGTTTTTGGTTGAGAAACACTAGTATAAACAACACTACGATCTATTCTTTTTATTCTGTCATTATTGTTTACTAAGTATTAATGTAACACAATTATGCTACAGCAGACTTTTTGGCGAAAAGAGTATTCCAGTGTAGAAGAGTATTGATCTACCAGGTATAGTCTATTTCACGATAAGTTGAAGTGACTATCTACTTATGGTCCTAAACATAGTGGGTGGTAATTACAAATTACACTAATCCCTTGTTTGTACCCATAAACTAGCCAGAGATCTCTCAGGTATAAATTACATTACACCATGTAATGGCACAATTGTAACAAGAAATAAACATAAGATATCATCAAAATAAACTTTATTTTTATTATAAATACAATTAATTTATAAAACTTATAATTAAATTTAAAACATTACAATAAAATAAATTTTAAATTAAATAATGTTTAAGATAAAAAAAAAAAATCTTACAAGTCCAAATCATTTTCTGAATCCGTCTCTAAATTAATGATTATAGTACGTTCTATTTGAATATAACTGTCCTCAGTTTTAATAACATGATTTACACAATTTTTCCAACTATCTACAGGGATATTTTCCACTTCTTTTTTTATAAGTTCTATCACAGTGCCGTTTAAAGTGGGCGAAACATTATTCCGTTTTATTCTCGCCTTTAATTGACTTCACATTTGTTCAATAGAATTGAATATACAATAATACGGAGGTAGTCGTAAAACTCTGTGTCCTTTGCATTGAGCAATATTATCGCAAACATATTCTTTAGAAAAACTATAACTTTTTAATAATTTAATTAAACAATTTTTTTTTATAACTTTCTTCAAAGTAAATATCATTTTTATATAAAAAGTCTTGGATTTCCTTCTTACTGTTTGCACTATTCTGTACTTTATTTAGTTGCCGACTATGGTAACTTGCATTGTCCATAACAATAACACTGTTAGCCGGTATATTCGGTAATTTATTTATTTTCGAACCAGTTTTTGAACATTTCCGCCGTGGTATCGTCATGGTAGTCGAGTCTAGAATCTTTGATATTTTTCGCAGAAAGCAAGAGTGCATTCGGTATCCATCCAGTTTGAGAACCTGCATGAAGTATCGTAATACGTTTACCTTTATTAGACGGTGCTCTTGTTTGACATTTATTTGACGTATCCACCCAACCTTTTGAGTTTGTTTCATGTGTGTCGTACCAAGTTTCATCTAAATAAATTATTGACCTTTTATCTTCTCTGTATTTTTTAATGTGTTTTAAATAATTTTGTCTCAAAAGTTTTAATCGCTCTGACTACATAAGGAACTGCTTTTTATTTAAAGTTTTAAATTGAAACCATATACTTTTAAGGGCACGCCATAAGGTCACCTTTGAACAATTAATTTCACACTGGTCTTGCATTAATCTTTTGAGCAATATGCCCAATGTTAGCACATTTTGTTCGGTGTACATTTGGTAAATTTTTTGCCGTATTACATCTTTCTGGAAACCATCTAAACATTTTGATATGCCTGAATCCTTTCGTTTTCTTCTCCTATCAATGTATTTATTTACAATATTCCATACTGTTGTCATCGCTACTTTCGTTGCCTTGCTTGTCTCTTCTAATGCCGCTTGTTTGTTTTTGCGGTTCCTTAAATATAAATACACATTGGCCACAATTTCTTTAGCTTCTACAGGTAAATATATACAAGTTTTTTCCCGATTTTTTTTTATTGTATCTTGCACTATATCATCATCTTCTATCATGGTCACATAGTCATCTGCTTCATTTGCTTGCACAGAAGATAATTGTTCGTTCTAAGGACGCCACATTTTTCTAACACGTACTGAACTATTTAACACAAATCACAAGTTATCTGATAGAAAATTCAAAGCGAAGTGAAAAGATATTTAAAACATGTGCAATTTATACCTGATACATCACTGATTAGTTTATGGGTGCAAACAAGGGATTAGTGTTATTTGTAATTACCACCCACTGTGTTTAGGACCATAAGTAGATAGTCACTTCACCTTATCGTGAAATAGACTATACTATAGGGGACACCTGCGAAGGCCTGACAGTTAAAAGAGCACGGAGAAGGGTGTGAAAGAGTAAAATACCCACATGACAGTTTTGTAAAATAGTTAATCGTGTATCGTAAATAAAAATGCAGTGTTTTGAAGTAAATTTAATAGCAATTTATAACTGTCAGATTAAATAATAACAATCCATGAATCTCCCACATATTTTCATTGACATTTGATTCGTGACATTACCACAAAAACCGCCACAAAACCTGCAGTGCATACGCAAACGGATCATTCTAGTGCTAGTGATGACCGAGCACTTTTATGTTTTCATTTGTCATAAGCAGTGACATCTGAACGGATCATCCAACATACCAAATATCTTTCTCATGTTAGATTCATATTGTATGTGGAGAGGTGGTTTTGTGCTCTTTGAACAGCTGCTTCTACCAATGGAACTCCTAAAGTCATCTCGAATAAAAGACTTGCGCATATGGTATTTTTATTACTCATGTTATTAGAAAGGGTTTGTTCTTAACTAAATGACAACAAAAAATTCAGTCACTCAAGTCAGAGTTAATACAGATAATCCATAGCAACAACTTGAAGATCTAGAGTTTGCAGACGATTATTTTCGATTTATGGAGATCATTGAATAAAAAGACTAAAGGAAGGAGTATCGCAGGCTATTTGGAAAGACCGATATGATCTTTCAAAATTGCGGACAATAGTTTCCAGGTATACAGTGGCGTAGGGCAATTTATTAAAATATTAGGTCGTCAATTGATGTGAAGTGTGAATATTCACACATTTCAGGGTTTCGCAGGTATATAATAAGTGAAGGTGGTATGCTGCGTGTGTAGGACAAATTTTACTTTGTAGTAATCACGGCAAAATGAACGATATTTTTAAAATAATTTATCGTCTGTTAAACATATAATAAGACTGGTTAGTTTTTTTATTTACGCTCTTAAAAATAAAAACAACATTTGTAAAAATATAACTAGAATTTTGACAAAATAATTAGTACTTTGTAGTAGTACCTCCAAAATCTACAATCATTTAAGAAAATATTGTATTGTTAACAATATCAACATACATCCTAAAAATTGTAAAAAAATTATTAAGAAATGGATTATCTCACTTAGTAAGTCAGAAATTCTCAACATATTTAGTAAATCTTCATAACCTTTGCCTGTACTATTTTGTAAACTTTATATCTAAAATTATTATTGTTATTAATTTTATCTATTTATTTATATATTTATTTTATTTCTTTAAATTTATATACATGTACCTGTATTTACATCTGTGTGTTCATAGTATTACGTTCTAATATAAATGAGCACACCTTTAGACCGGCACAAGCGTACACAAGAACAAATTATGTATTAAGATACCGCCATGCACTGAGCTTTGCTCATAATGGTGTAACAATTTGTATGTTCTCATGTAAACTGTGTAATTTATTTTTATTTGAAAATAAATTATTATTATTATTATTATTATTATCAAAGTATGCACCCATATTGTCTATAAACTTTTGCCATTTAAGTGGCAGGTTGTTCAGGCCAGTAGTATATAACCCAGGCGGACGAGAGTCAATGAATTCCTGGAAGGCCAGTTTTACAGCATTGTCGGAATTAAACTGTTTTCCTATTAAAAAGTTGTCCAAATTGCGGAAGAAGTGGTAGTGGGGGCAAGGTATGGTGAGTATGGAGGATGATGAAGAAGTTCCAACTCCAATTCCTGTAGTTTTGCCACAGTCATTTGTGCAGTGTGTGGCCTAACGTTATCATGCAATAAGTTAGGAGTCGATCTGTTGACCAATCTAGGCTGTTTTTCTTTAAGTTTTTGCATCATTTCGTCCAGTTGGTTGCAGTATATTTCTGCTGTGATCGATGAGCTAGTTTTTTTTTTTTTTTTTTTTTGTTTTTAATTTACCTGTACGAAATTTGGCGAACCAATTTTATATTGTCTGCTGCGTAGTCACACTAGAGTTAAATACACTATTAATGTTTCGCGCGATCTGTGATACCGTAGTTCCACGTAAGAACTCATACTTCATAATAGTGCAAATTTCCGACCGTTCCATTTTCAACAAAATTAATTTTTTAAAAAAGTTTTTGATATTTTTTACAGCATACAATGATTTCTTTATACAGGCGAGATGTGTATATTTATAAAAAAAAAAAAAAAACAGAACGGTAAAATATTAAGAATATATAAGGAGTTTTTTCAATAACCAAACTTTGTCCACCTATTTTTGACGAAATTGATTAAAAAATTATACATATATGTATTTCCTTATATGTATATGATTCCCTTTATTTCTTATGAGGAAATTCGACTCGCCACTCGACGAAATCGCTATTCGACGCTTTTTCAGAATGAATTAACGTCGAGTAGCGGGGTATTACTGTATCTTGTACATTAAATTTAACTAAAACTTGAATCTATTCAAATAATTTGAGATTTCAACAGAACATTTTTATTTAAAAACTATTGCATCATATTTTTTGGTATCAATATCGTCCTGTCTAATAAGACAATGGTCATCTTCGTTGGGTCTCACACATGACCCTGTGGTTGAGACCTCTGTCAGTACCGCGGCTTCATGGAGGTCTAGGAGAATGTGCATAGTCACCAAGAACGTCGCAACAATTCTTGTCAAACATTGTTCACTGTCACTAATATTCTTTGTATAAGCCGAAACAAATGATATTCAAAAACAATTGCAGTGAACGGGTATCAATATCAAATTTAAGAATTTATGGTATCAAAGTTAAACTTACTACTCATGTTACTTACTACTTACTTGGCATAGTCCTGTTTGCAGTACACAGCTCTGTCTCTGATGAAGCAGGACGGTTGACGATCTAACTGAAGTTGGCAAACACAGCAACGAAGACATCTAGCGTGCCAACTTCTTCCAGATACTTCCAGAAGAAATTTGTCACCAATTGGTTCACCACAAGCTGAACAAATCCGATGTTCCGTCTGCAAAAAAAATAAAAAATAATTATAATTATAATAAGCTCCACTGGTCTCTAGTAGAAGGGTTGCCTCTTATGTTTCGGGATTGCGCTAAACTGTGTTGCCATCTGGCAACTGACGCTTCTATCGTAAAGTTTGAAATTTTTGTTCACGTACAAAACACAAAATTGTCAATCTATCACCTAATGATGACCGAATCTTTGTGACGAAAAGACCTGCCGCAGAAAAGGCTCTTTCAGATTCAATTGATATCGGTGGAATGGTCATTAGTGCATCATATAATTTATTGGTGCGTTTTCCCGTTGTTTCATAGATATTAATTTATTTTGCGATGTTTTTGACGTCATATAGAAAACCTTCGGCATTCTCAACTCGTGTCACATTCGAAATAGCAACATCCAACTTCTGATGAAGTGATAATTCAGACGTGATTTCTCGCTCTGCCATTAGTGAATTTTTAGCCTCATCACCACCACTATCTTGCAACCTAGCATCCGCATTTGCAACAAAAAGTTTAGCAAATAATATTTTAGCTGTAGCTTGCAATACTGATTTAGACGGCAGTAGTAATATGGAATTTACTTCCGATTCGTATATAGTGTTATAATTTGATGAGTTTGTTAGGTATTTTAGTAAGCCAACTAAATTATTATTCCTTCGTTCAACAATTCTCTGTTGGAGAGATTCCAGCATTTTAGACGAAAAACTATTATTGTTTTTGCGTAACTCATCCAAAATAAACACAAATACACCCTCGGCTTCAAGTAGTGTAGCGCCGTGTCGGCCAAGTCTCTCAATACCAATTTTTATTGGCTGTAACGCCGTTACCACATCACTAATTACTAAATATTCCTTCTCCGAAAAAAGCGGGATTCCCGGGTTGAAATCCCGGGATAACGGGATGTATGTTTTCATACGGGATGTATTGTTCACTCAAATTTTAGTAAAATATTTGAGAGTATTATTTACAAGACCATTTATTTCAATATAAAAACTGTCTGTCTTTTTCGCAGCATGGTTTCATGCAACGTAGATCCACAGCAAGCAATCTATGCTCTTTTGCGCATTATTTTTCATCTGTATTAGATAATAAAGGTCAAGTAGACGTTGTATATACAGACTTTGCCAAAGCCTTTGACACTATTGACCATAATATTATCATATAAAAACTTCACAGCTTTGGTCTGTCTCCTTCCCTTGTATCATAGCTCACATCATATCTTCTAAATCGTTCTCTGTTTGTTACTTTTCTTGGCCACAATACTCCTCCCTCTCCAGTTACTTCCGGCGTGCCACAGGGCTCAAATCTTGGTCCGCTTCTGTTTCTAATGTTAATCAATGACATCAACGATGCCATAGCTAGCGAACGTTTACTCTTCGCTGATGATCTTAAGATTTTTTGTTCTGTATCTTCTATTAATGATTGCTCTAATCTTCAAAAAGATCTATCTAATTTAAGCACCTGGTGTAGCATAAATAAACTTTATCTTAACCTCTCCAAATGTAAAATAATTTCCTACACTCGCAAAACCACGCCTATTATTTTTCTATACTCTATATCCAATTAATCTTTGTTCCAGTCTGAAAGCACTTGGATCTGGGTGTAACATTTGATTCAACGCTAACATTTAATCTTCACTTAGATAAAATTTGCTCCTCTTCTCTTAAAATGCTTGGCTTCATTATTCGCAACTCTCGCACCTTCTCTGACATCACTGTAATCTTCACACTCTATTATTCTTTCGTGCGAACCAAACTACAGTACTGTTCTATAATATGGAATCCTATTTACGAGCTCCAGAAAAAGGCTATCGAAAAAATTCATCTATTAAAAAATCATGGGCTCCTATCCCCCACTTGACTTTCCATATAATACCCTTATTCAAATATTTTCTATGAAAACTTTAAGTGAACGTCGAGACTTAAATTCACTAAACTATTTAAAAAAACTTATTTCTAGCAATATCGACGATCCCATCTCTTTACAAGAAATTAATTTTCATACCCCTCTTCTCCGTACCAGATATCCATCTCTCTTCTACCTTCCGCATGCTCATTCCAATTTATTTCTCAAATCTCCCATAAACCGTATGTGCTCACATTATATTCCAAATGAGTCTCTTATAAATCTTTTTTGAATTAGTCATATATCAATTATCCCTAAATCTATTAATAATATGTTTATATATTATTTTTATATATTTGTATATTTATTTTTTTGTATACTACTAATTATTGCTGTGTTTATCACATTTATATGTTTGCTTAAATTGTACCTGTCCATTTATTGGTTAAATCTGTTGGACAGAAGTAGTCGAAAATAAAATAAAATAAAATAAAATACGGGATCCCGGGAAAACGGGACCGTTTAAGAAGCCCAAAAATAAACTTGCCATGTTTATTTATATAGCCGTATCTCCAAACTTTCCTAAGGCCCTACATAGGAGATAGATAGATGTGTTGTTTTCTGGATAAATCGTATACAGTAAAGTAAATTTTCATACAATTTTACCAATTATTACTGTTTTATCAATTATTACTGTACCTTATATTTTTATTTGAATTCTATCACTAATTCCTTCTAATTATAACAATTCGTATCCTCCTTTTTCCATCAATTATCTCTGTTATCCATTACAATTCGCAATATTCTTAAAATCCATCAACATACCTTAGGTGTGTGGTGTGAGATGCAATCTGTGAAGATGTTATAAATTAGTTAATTAACACCGTAACCTCTGGAGCTAGGGAACCCTGCAGAGAGGTTAATGTACTACAATGATCGACAGTGTTTCGCACCTAGTCTCCAAAATAAGAACAAAACAATAATGAACATCACTGAAAAATCTTTTTCACCAGTTTAAATTTAATGAATTTTAGGATGTTAATTAATTTGTGTCAAAATTTTGTGTCTTAAGTTTACTCCTGCTAAAACTACAAACCCAGCAAAAATATCAGGTCGTCAAAGATGTAATTTGTAGTTAATAATATTGCCAACTTTAACAGCTTATTATTTGAAATTGGCTTAATATTTTACCGTTCTGTTTTTGTTTTTTTGTTGGAAAGTTACACATCTCGCCTGTTTAAAGAAATCGTTGTATGCTCTAAAAAATATCAAAAACTTTTTTTTTTAATTAATTTTATTGAAAATGGAATGGTCGGAAATTCGCACTATTATGAAGTATGAGTTTTTACGGGGAACTACGGCATCGCAGACCGCGCGAAACATTAATAGTGTATTTGGCACTAGTGTTACTACGCAGCAGACAATATCAAATTGTTTCGCCAAATGAAAACCAAACTGAAAAACAAACAAACAAAAAAAAAAAAAACTGGCTCATCGATCACAGCAGAAATATACTGCAACCAACTGGACGAAATGATGCAAAAACTTAAAGAAAAACAGCCTAGATTGGCCAACAGATCAACTCCTATATTATTGCATGATAACGCTAGACCACATACAGCACAAATGACTATGGCAAAACTACAGGAAATTGGAGTTGGAACTTAGACCTAGACTCACCAGACCTAGCCCCCACTGACTACCACTTCTTCCGCAATTTGGACAATTTTTCAATAGGAAAACAGTTTAATTCCGACAAAGCTGTAAAACTGGCCTTCCACGAATTCATTGACTCTCGTCCGCCAGGTTTTATACCACCGGCTTGAACAACCTGCCGGTTAAATGGCAAAAGTGTATAGACAATATGGATGCATACTTTGATGAATACAATAATTCCGTATATTTGTAAGTTATCAACCAACTTTGCCTTTTTTCTACAAATTTCATCCTTGACGACCTAATAAGAAAGCCATATTTCGTCCCCTGTCACGATAGAGTTCACGTATTTCGAGTGTCTCATTTCAAATATTCGACATTTTTTGACATCATTCAACTCTTATTGCTGTTTGTACATCAGTCAGGTTGTGATGTAGCCATAGCGTGCAAACTTTCCTAACTTCCAGATGGTCGCGAAGAATTGGATAGCTGGTGCATTAATGTGCAAAAACTCCTCTATCTGCCTGTATGTAATTCGCCTATTTCCATCGAGCAGTTTTTTAACCACAGAAATACTTACAGAACTCTTTCACCGAGCCTTCCTGGACGAGGATCATCATCTAGGTTAAAAATTACTCTTTGAAATTGTTTATACCAACGAAACACTGCTCTGACCTAGACAATTCTCAGAAAAAATAATAAGTAAACATTTCGAAGATACTCTTCCGACAACAAATGACGTTTGAAATTGTACAAAATACCCATAGTTTAAATTATAGTACTACAATAGTTTAAGTTTAATTTTAGGAGTGTATTTTTTGTAAAATCTTTTGACTTTTGAAAAAGTTCCCTTTTATAAATCTTGTGAATAATCCAAGTTATAGCCGTCGCTTACTGGTATCAGTTACAATATTTTACAATAGCCATGGTTGTTGTAACATATGTATGTGTGTAGGTACCCGCCCTTTAATGTTATTATTGGAGGGACGTCCCCTGCAGTTAATACACAAAGGCCCCCTCACGGCAAATCACTGTTCACTGCAGCTGGAGAACTTGCAAACCACGAGCCGTGTCTTATTGAAATGTAGATTTCACAAATTCATATCTTGACATGTTCTTGAGGGGAAAATGGGACAGTTCAAAACCTTAGTAATTCACAAGTTTAGAATAGAAATCAACAAAATGGACATTTGATTTTATAGAATGTCCGTGGAAAGGTTTTGCAAAAATTAATATATCTGCCAACAGAATATCTAGGTTTTATTGATATACAAGGTACTTGACACTTAAGACAGCCAGAGGGAGGATAAAGTCAAAAATTCCGCTGTGCCCAAGACAGAACATTTTCAAAATTGTAAATTTCTTTAATTCCATCCAAATCAATAGTAAATGCTGAAGACAAATGCAAATGATTTAGTCTCTTCGTTACTTGGTTAAAATTTTTGGTACACAGCAACGATGGCTATTTGCACCAAATACAACATTTCTAAATAACTAGATAAGATATATACGAGGGTTGCCTTTTATATGTCGGGATTTGAGATCAAAAACAATTATTTATCAACAAAAGTGGCTTTATTATTTTTCAAAATATTCTCCATGAAAATCAAAACACTTTTGCATGCGTTTGAACCAATTTTAGAAGCGCTTTTTCCACTCCGATCAGGGATTTTTTCACTGCGATTATCAAATAACGCGAACTAATCTTTTTGACGGCCAAATGTTCATGCAATAGTGAATATATGCTGGTCCCACTAATGTCCAAGAATACCTCAATCTCACGATAGTCACAAGACGATCTTGCAGTATCAGTTCACGCACAGTATCAATGTTTTCCGGAACAACAACCGATTTTGGACGACCTTCACGAAATTCCTCCTTAAGCGAACTACGACCACGATTGAAGTCAGCAAACTATCGATAAACAGTAGTCCTTAATTGTGCTTTATCGCCAAAAGACGAATTAAGTTCATCGATGCACTTTTGTTGGGTTAATCCACGTCGATAGTTGTAAAAAATAATCGCTCGAAAATATTTACGATTTAGTTCCATTTTTAGCAGAGAAGCATTTTTTCCAGTTACTGTAAACAACACAAATAGCGCTCGTACGTAAAAACGTACGTATGCTGGTCTAGCTTATTAAACGGGACTCTTTTATTCTGTCCCACTATTCATGTTTTTGCACGTCTTTCTCTCTTTCCATTATCATTTACATCAGTGTTTCTAAACTGGTGGTTCTTAGCAAAATTTTTGTGGTACGTGAAAGACTTATAAATTATTATTTTTGAGATTTTTTGTTCATTTTTCATTGATTTTTTATTTGAAATATTATGTAGAGTAAATATACAATAAATCTGTTAAATAGTACATTTATGTTTTGTGATCCGCGGTAAAAAATTAAATATTTTACTGATCCGTAGTAAGTATTCGGTTGAGAAACCCTGATTTAGATTGTTTTCAGACCTGGTCTTCTTCGCATTCTTATGCCTTCTGGTGTTTTGCAATTTCTTATTAAGTAAGCTAATTTCTTCATGGTCCATTGTATAAGCTATTCATTCTTTATTCCTTTTTCCAACATTCTTTTAAGAATTTGTTTTTTTTTACAATTTTAAATATATTCTGGATTTTCTTTGAAGACATCTTGAGTCTAAGCGCTGAGATGTCTCCTAAAAAGTCACAATTTGACAATTTTACAAATTTTACACATATTTTGATAATTTTTTAGAAGATATCTCGAGTAGAGAAGTATCCTAATAGTCTTCTAAGTTGGCTAACAACTTTTAGGTCAATGAGATACCTTTTTCTATGATCTAAATTTATTCAAACATTTTTCTAAAACATCTCAATCGAAAAATTCAAATTCCGTATCTCGTGATCTGTGTTTCTATCGGTGCTCGGAGCCCGCTGTGTTACCTGGTGCGCCCAACGCCACACCACTTGGCTTCTTTCACTAATCTTCTTACGGCCTCTCACTGCGACACGGAGGTGTGACTCAATGGTAAACCTCGTGTGACTGCCCAAACACTTATCAATGAATATTTATGTATATATAATGTGTGAAAAGAGTCATGGAAACGCAAAAACAAGACAAATTATGCTGATTATTGTTAAATTTACGTCCAGTTAAGGATTAGAGTTCGACGTATAGTCCAATTTTTAAATAATGAGATTGATCTCATCGATCAATCAAAGACATACGCATATTAAATCATACTAATATTATTGTTTAATACAAGAAAATACATTACTTTACTTAAAAGCATCGCAAAACTTTCATGCGTCATTTTTATATTGTCGTACAAAAAAAGTAGCAGGAGACAGATTTCATGTAATCAAACACACATAATTTATTTGTTAACATAAAAAGGTCAGAATAACAAGAATAACTGCACAATCTGAACAAATCGTTCGTCCTTGATCATGCTAAACATAGTCAAAACGTTATGTAGGGACCTCAATTCGTGGAGATCCATCGAAATCTCGAAATGACAAAATCGGTATAATCACAATACCTCCCTTATATATGTTGGCGGTCGATAAAAATTATCAGATATTTATATCTATCTCAGTGCCGGCTGTGGGTTTTGCGGGGCCTCGGGAAAATATTATATGCGGGGCCCCTTCCCAAAAAGGAAGAAATAATACATGAACATAATTTTATCAATTTATTTAATGAAATATTTATTTCTTCAATCCTATTTCGTACAAACTTTTTTTACTGCTAATTCCATGATAATATCATCAAAATTTATCTGTTTTATTACCTCCTGCTCTATTGACATCATAGCCACCCCCTCTAACCTATCTTGTTGCATGGTCGATCTTAGATAATTTTTAATTAACTTTAATTTGGAAAAACTGCGTTGGGCGGAAGCTACTGAAACAGACGTTGTTAGCATAATTCTTAATGCTATATATGTATTGGGATATACATCGTCTATATTATCTTTGCAAATTTGTTTCAAGCAATGTAATGGAGTTGTATTCTCTTGAATAATTTGTGACATTTTCGCCATCTTGAAGAAATATATGAAGATCGTTGCAATATTTTTTTAATTCATCATCGTTTTTATTTTTTAAATTTCCAATATTGTGTAAAAAACCAAATACATCATTATAACGAGTATAATGTTCAAATCTTTCATCCAGAGCAACAATAGCACAATCTACAATTTTTAAAAAATACTTTAAATAACTGTTTTGCATCGTTTCCAATATCGTCATTGTTTTCATAGGTATACATTTTTGATTTTTTGGAAATACGTTTCGTTTTAAATTCTGGTGATATTTTTAAACTACTACATACTTCACCACTACTAATTATCGCATCTTCAAACCCAGAATTTCTGTAACTTTTAAAAAAATTAAAAAGTTGTTTTAGGTGCTCTAAGACTACAGAAATTTGTATTCCACGTTTTTGAGAAATTTTGCTTGTAATATTGACTTTATTTAGTATTTCATGACTATGAAATCGACGTATGAGCAGAAGATGCACATCCGACTTGAAAAAACGTTGCATTTGGTGTCAAAAAGTTGCCCTAGCTACTAATAATTGTTAGAAATATGAATGCGCGGGGCCCCTTTAAGCGCGGGGCCTCGGGAAAAATCCCCGAAGTCCCGACCTCTGAGCCGGCCCTGATCTATCTTAAAACAAATAATTTTATTTAATAATTTAATTGTCAGAATTAATTTTACAATCACAATGAATATGCAAGAATTACTTGGGTATATCGAGAAAAATGCACAAAAGAACAGAAAGTTTGTTACCACTTAAATCTAAACAGAAATGTGAGTAAGAATATGAAACCTTTAGACTATGGCAATTAAAAAATAAGGTACCGGCCGTAAATAAGATTAATATTTGTTGAGGGCGTAATGAGAGGGCGTTATGGATTCATAATACTCCGGTTGTTATGCATATGTTTAAATATCTGGTATCCTAGGCTTTATGAGCGAAGTGAAAAATAAAATAATTTTAATGTTGATAAAATGATATCTGTAGGATAAGGCTGATATTATCTAAAATTGTTTGGCTTCTGTGGTTGATCGAGGGGCTGAATTTGCCGGTTAGGATGTAATGACCCATGACGGGGCCAACCAATGATCACACCAGACTCTTTTGTCTGCCGAACATATTGTGGTCCCAGTGTGAACACCATTCACACAAGGAGGGTAATGTCAAAGTTATTGATATTAAATACATTACATCCTATATAGGGAAATCGGCGAAACAGTGCATTTGAAACACCACAAATAATATGACGTCAGGTTTAGTACGTTTACATTCATCTATTAAACGAATGTAATATTTGTACGCTGTCACTTGTATCGAAATAAAATGAAAATATAAAAATAAGAAGAGAACAGAAACAAATAAAATGGGAATTTAGTTCTTTTAGGTTGTCACGAGAAGGGACCTTGCTTGGGTTATTTCATTTTTCACGTTGGGATGTCAAAACAATGAAACCATGGAAACGAATGACATGTCAAAATTAAATATTTTTTTTAGATATTTTAATGACAAAAAAATAAATAAATGGGAAATTTGTATTAAGAATGACACAAAAAATCAAAATATAAAGAAAATGACATTTTAAAATGATATTAACCTTAACCAAAAAATGTTTATTGTAAGTATGATTTACAAAGCTTAAACAAAACACCCGAAAGGCACGATTTAAACGATGAAAGTAACTAGATTGCAAAATCTAGTTCCGCTTAACCGTTTGGAACAGACTGTATTTTAAAAGGCAAAATAGTCCTACAAAGGACTGATGTGATCAAAAAATATGATCAAAGAAAAGAAAATAAAAATAAGTTGAATATAACCTAAATACTATGCAGTACACACAAAATCAAATTAAAATATATAACTAAACACAAAACTGCTAAATAAACAACAAACTAAATAAAAAAGGTTTTTAGAAATTACTATAAGTTAAATATTTGAACATAAGTCAGTATCAAAACACAACAGACGTATTATTAAATGAAAAATGTAAACATCGTTTTATTTAGGGATACCAATACAAATGTCCCTATATTAAATAAACACTTTTAAAATTTGTCACTTCAAAATGACTATCGAACACAAACTAAAAATGACTTTAAATGGTATGTTTTAGTAAAATAAAAGAGTAAAGAGCAATATTAGTCTATAATTCACATGCAAAAAAAAACGATTTAGTTATTTTTTCGCCACTAAGTTTGTCATTGAAGTTATGACGCAAAATGACGAACTGCGCTGTTTCAGCGACTGAGCAATGACAGATTTGTGATTCGAAAAAAAAAACATTTTTAGAGTTAAGATTTTGAGTAAAGAGTTTTAGAATTTTTTTTATTTTTAATTTCAATTGAATTTAGAAATTATATTTGAGAAACACTGATATAGAAAATAAAAAAAATTGATGTGAAGTGTGAATTTTCACACATTTCAGGGTTTTGCAGGTATTTAGTAAGTGAATGATGATTATTTTGGATGCGAAAACAAATTTTATATTAAAATATTTTTTTTGTTAATTTTAATTCGAACACCTAATACCATTATTTAGGTTTCTAAATATGTGCAGTATTTTTTTTTATATAGCAAGGTTCATAAAGAATTTCAAAATTGCGCCTATGGCTTCCATTGGTTGTTATAAGTTCCGCCCTTCTGATTTCGTGTACATTGAAACAGAATTAAATTATAATTTAAACAATTTCCACTGGCTATTAAATTTACGCTTTTAAAAATTAAATGCAACATGCGCCAAAATATAATTAGAATTTTGAAAAAATAATTTAAACAATATAGAAATTAAAAAAATATATATATATATATATATATATATAAAGTCTCTTCTCCAGGGTTCGATCCCTATCGGATCGGGTTACATGGGTGAAAAGTCAGCGTCAAATACCACTAGACCAGCACACACGTTGGAGTGTTGCTTGTTACAAAGCTATAACTTGTGTACATTATTAGCCAAAAATCACAAAAAATGCGTTTTTTTCCAAAAACCTAATCTGATCAAAAATTCCTGTTGAACTATTCCGGTTCACACCAATGTACATTACTTAGAATTTTTTCAGATTTTTAGTTTAAACCATCTGGGCTACAGGGTGTGGGACAAAAAAATTTTTGCACAATTTTGGCAAAAATCGCTTCAAAATAATTTATTTTGCAAAAATAAAAATTTGATCGTTAATCCACGTATCAAGGGCTTTCATTTGATACCCTACTCAGAATTATAAAAAAAATTTTTTTTTTTTTCGATGAGCACATATTTGTTTATATTTTTAGGGGGATATGTTTTTTTGATGTTTTAGTATTTTTCCTATGTGCGGGTCAAAGAGTTGTATAGGCATGCCAAATTTCAACTCTCTAGGTTTAGCCGTTTGGCTACAATTTTTACCGAACAGACAGACAGACACACAGACAGACAGACAGACAGACAGACAGACAGACAGACAGACAGACAGACAGACAGACAGACGACAAAATGACGGTATAAGGGTTTTTTGGTCATACTTACAAAACCCTAAAAAAATAAAAATTATAAAAAAACACATCGTAGGCTTTTGTTACTTTTAAATCGATAGGGGAAGCTCGCCAATATCAAATAATTCTCTATTAAAGAAATCAAAATAAAAACATGAATATTGTTACAAAAACATCCTAAAATATATTTTCCGTAAAATAATAACAAAATAATGAATACTTTTTATGAAATTTTAGAAAATATTTTAAGTAGTACGATATCGGCAATATTTCCCTTCTAGTCTAATTGAAAGTAGTTATATCGATTCTAAGATCTAAAATATCTGCTGTTATGTATGAGGTGTCCATTTCAACATTTTTTTTCTTTTTCTTACGAAACAATAATGTGTTGTGCATATTCGTCCATCATGTTTTGACGCGTTAAAGCATCAATTGTCTGATTGTTAGATGTATGACGTAAGATATCCGAGACAGATGAATCCAAGGATGAGATATTGATAAGACACCGACTCTGTAGAGCCACACACGAAGACATCTAACCTTTGAACCGACCAGCAAATGTTTTAATACCACTGAGTCATCCAGCTATCCTCAATAATTCAAATACCAATGTCTCTAACACCCAATATTATTATTTACTGAATAAAATATCTTATCTTTAACAGATTTTTGGAAGAATATAGCAGTTTAACATGGGATTTTAGATAAGTGCGGAAATTGGCTCTGCTGTACAGTTTAGAGCAAAAATACAAGAATAAAAAGTTGTTTAAAATTTGTTTTTATTTTAAAAAAGTCTAAACTTGTTTTCATAGAATGTCTGTAACACTAGATATTTAGAAAATAAAATATGACGTTTTCGTCAAAATACTGACAGCCGTGGAAATAAATAATAAACAAAATTTTAATGTAAAGTCCTTTTACGATAAGAATGAGATAACATCACACATGGTTAATTTAATTGCCAATGTCAAAATGAAATATACCCAAATTTTTCGCATTACATACTTAGTTGTTACATTTGTTATCTATAGATTGGTATCCCTTTCCGACGTTGTCACATTTTCAACAGCATTTTGTCGTATTTGTTTGACATCCACTGTGGTCCGCGTGATGTGATGATCCTGTGATGATGTCTGTCGGTCTGTCTGTCTGTCCGTCCGTCTCTCTGTCCCTCTGTCTGTCCGTCTGTCTGTGTACACGTGCAGAGCAAATTCGGTTGAAAGGATTTTTATGAAACTTCATATTTAAGCTTCTGCCATCAATGGCACAAGTTGATCAACTTTTGGTAAAAATCGGTTTACTAAAAATGGGAGTTTACTCGCGTCGATTTTAAGATTTTTGTAAATATTTCACAACAGAAAAACATATCGAAAAAATGTATTTAACGAAAGTTGCTATAAAAGCAATAATTAATAACTTTTATTTGAGACGGCTTTTGATAAAACGAAAAATTTCGAATAATTTATGTAAAATTTTTCGAAATTTTTTCATACTTATATGTAACGTTTCCATCGTCATGATAAATAATATCTCTGTTAGAAAATATTAGGCCAAGCTATTTCTACTCTTCTGCTAGAATGTATTTTATATGAGTACTTTATGATGGCGGTCGGTCCTGTGGTGGCCACAGATGATTTTTTATTTATCCATTTGGATAGAGCCAAAGAAATTTACAATTTTGAAAATGTTCTGTCTTCTTAGCTGCAGTACAACAGAACTTTTGGCTTTTCTCACACCTCCATTTGACTTTCTTAAGTGTCAAATATCTTGTATTATCTGTCTCATTTTGTAATACGTAACTAACAGGGAAAGTTCATTTTTTATGTTGTATATTGACAATACATTTATAATATTATCATAGTATTGGTTCACACGGATACGCTAAAGTCTGTTTACACCACAACAGTCACAAAAGTAACCAGATCTAGTTTCGTATTACAAATTGAGACGGATTATACATCAATACACTCTAAATACGAGAGTTGCCTCTTATATTTCGGGATTGCGTTAAATTAGTGCTGCCATCTGGCAACTGGCATTTCTATCGTAAAGTTTGACATTTTTGTCGTCGACGTCATTGGTGTCGGGGTAGAATGAGCACGGGCGGGGTATAATGGGCAATGAGCTAAAATCTGGCGCAGAATGAACACACGTGAGTGCATTCCTCATCGTTATCATCTTCTCCAGCGCAAGAACAATGTGCCCACTTGCCACATGCTCTGCACTGGAGCAATCAACGTCTGGATATGTGTGAAAAATACATCAACACAGCAAAAAACATGTTTCACCAATTTACAAAATGTAAACGCCAGCTCTCAGTCGTACAACCACTCTCGGAAGACACTAAACGTGATTGGAATGCACCCAAACATGGCGGATGCACCCAAACAGCCAAAAAGAGGGGAGCCCGTTATACCCCGGGAGCCCGTTATGCCCTGGCTTCCCCTACCTTTCAAACCCTAAGAAAATATAGAAGATGATAGCTAGATTCAGTTGTGGAAACGAGGAAAGTGCAAACTGCTTCTGGATGGAGGAAGACTAATATCCAATCTTGACAAATATCGTGTTAAAATAAATTTTAATAAACTACTTTTCGTTCTTTGAGCTGCGCCTTAAGAGCTTTATTTGATACCACAGAATAATGTTTTTTTATATATTTTTTCAACGACACAAAATTCGATATATTTCGAAAAACTAATTTGATAAAAAAATCCTTTTGAATTATTCCAGTTTCTATCAATGTACATTATTGAGAATTTTTCCATATTTTTAGATCAACCCCTCTGGAAAATAGAGCGGGAGACAAAATGTTTTTGACACATTTCTGCGAAAATACTACAAAAAAATGGTTTTTCAAAAATAAAAATTGTTGGTTTATCATCACTTTAAGAGGATTCATTTGATATCCTATCTTAGACTACAATAGGATCTCAACGGACTTGCAGGAGCTTGTGAGGGTGACAGAACCATCTCCAAAGACTGCAAACGTGACCGTGCTCCGAAAAAGCCCTTGCATTGAAAACAATTAAAGTCAATTCGCGATCTTAATTTCAAAAGTACCAAATATTAGTATCATCGATGAATATGGATTAATTTGCGAACCTGGATAACTTGAAGAAATTGAAGACCTACCCGTTCTATTATCATATTTGATTGAATTTCTATATTTAAAACACACAGTCTCATCTCCAAAAGCAGTTTTGTCGGAGTAAAGAAAATTTAATTACAAAAACCGCTATAAAATTTAAATGAAATAACTGAAAAATCAACGGCAGTCAACTCATAAATGACAGCTTCATATCAATTCATTATTGCTCTTCTCCAATTACAAGGTATTTAGCAATACGCAAAGTTCTCATATTATTTTAACAGAACTCATATAAAAGTACACGTTTTATTAAATTTGACAGCTAACCATCCAAAATTTTGTTGTAATAAAAAATGATGAAATTTATTAAGGACATTATGACAGGTACATGAAATTAATAACATTTTCACAACATCTTAAATCTTATTACAACATTTTAACTAATATACTACCAAAGAAATTAATTTGGACAACTTTTTTTCTGTTTTGTCGATGTCGATTATATTGGATAAGTTTGTAAAATATATCTAGTTTTTCATATTAGTTATGATAAGTCGTGTAGGATAAAGTACTGTAGTAAATGAAGATATTTGGATTAATATTTAAATATCATAAGGTCAGATTGGGCTTAGAGTAAAGACAAATCGTATTACGAAGGTAGGATAGTGTTTAATATGTACCACGCCCGATTAATGCTATTATTGAGATGTATAGTCCATCGATCAGTGTCTAAATGGTGTGACAGACTGACATACAGACATATGCAAATGCTACTTCTCCGCCAGTATATAATATTATGGTCTTAAAGAATATCACATTGCTCGTCACTTACTAAAAACTTAATTTTGGGTAGATCACTATTGCTTATATTCTGTTCGTTTAATATGAGATATATCAACTTCAAAAATCTCGTAAAAACCTTCTAAGTTTAAGACATTTTTAGGATTTTGTAGGTATGACGAAAAACTCTTATAACGTCACTTATGTATCTGTATGTACGGTAGAAATTGTGGTCAATCGGTTGGATCTAGAAAATTGAAATTCGGCATACTTGTACAACACTTCGACCCACATATGGGAAAAATATAGAGAGTTCGAAAAAATATATCGCGGAAAAAATATAAACAAATATTTAATCAACGAAGATATGTTTTTTTTTAATTTTGATTTATTGGTTTGGAAAAACCAGTTATTTTATACGATTTTTGCAGAAATATGTCAAAACCTTTTGTCCATTTTTAATCAAATTAGTTTTACGAAAAATATAAATTTGATGTTGTTAAAAAAAATATTTTTTAAAAATTATTGTGGTATCAAAATAAAGCTCTTAAGACACAGGTCAAAGAACGAAAAGTAGTTTATCCAAATTTATTTATTTGAACACGATATTTGTCAAGATTGGATATTTGTCTTCCTTCATCCAGAAGCAGTTTGCTCTTTCCTCGTTTCCACAACTGAATCAAGCCATCATCTTCTGTATCTTCTTAGGTTTTGACAGATACTTGGAAACGTCTGTGGGAGCTACGTGCTGGTCTAACTTATTAAACGGGACTCTTTTATTCTGTCCCACTATTCTTGTTCTTGCATGTCTCTGTATCTTTCCATTGTCCTTTAGATTGTTTTCAGACTTGATCTTCTTCGCCAGTGTATTACCATTTCTTATTACGTAGCTTAGCCTCTTCATGGTTCATTTTATAAGCTGATTCACTCTTTATTTCTCTTTCCAACATTCTTTTAAGAATTTGATCTTTTTTTACAATTTTAAATATATTTTATTTGAGGACATTTTAAGTATTAATGTCAGCATCGTTCATTTTTCGTCCGTCCTGTATTTATATAACATAAATATATTTAAGCTGTCATGTTTAAAATTCATAGTTTACCCCCCTTATAAGTCACCTATCATTTTAATTGTCACCAATTTTGTACCAAACAAAAAAACTACTTGAAATTTACATAAAAATATATAAGTAACGTACAAAATGACCAGATATTACTAGGAAAAAATATATATTACATATCTGGTAACCGCCAATGGGGTAACAAGCTTGTAAACAACCAGGGGTGCCAATCTTCAGGGGTGTAACAATGGGCTACTGCGTGATATAGTGGCAGAAGTCACTATTATACCAGAACAAGGCGTGAGTGTGTGAACAGGAAAAATATTTTGAAAATTATACACAAAAATGGTGGTTAACATTTATTGCTCTTTTTTGTCTTTTTGGGTACAGTAAAAGTAGCCGTCTTTTTTATAGCTTTTGGTATTAGGCCCTTTTTTGGGAAAAATAGTATTTATTAGATTTTAATAAAATGATAATTTACTTATGTCCGATTGCTAAAAACTGAGTTAAATGTTTTTATTGGAAATATTCCTAACTCGAATAAAATAAACTGTCTTGACAGTTTTGGTAAACTTTACCATAGCCATCTCTTTTAGAGTTGGTTTTAGAGAGTTTTAAATATTTCAAGTAGAACTAATAGTTAGGGTTTGACTCCTACAAGCTATTCCAAACGCTTAAGCGGAACTAAATGGGAATTTCGTCCTTTTAGGTTGTTACGAGAAGGGACCTTGCTTGGGTTATTTAATTTTTCATGTTGGAATGTCAAAATTTAAAATTACAACAGTGAAACCATGGAAACGGATGACATATGTCAAAATTAAATAATTTGTATTAATAATGACACAAAAAATCAAAATATAAAGAAAATGACATTTTAAAATAATATTAACTAATATGATTTACAAAGCTTAAACAAAACGGCCAAAAGCACGATCCAAACGATAAACTTAACTAGATTGCAAAATCTTTGCTCTGTGTCAGCTTAGAAAAATGTATGTAAGAAGATAAGAGCTGTTTGTCCTTGTTTCTGATTGGTTTAGAACACCATCCCTATTACAATGTTAAAATATTGTTTTTAGTCCAAGTTGACAGATGTTCAGTGTCGTATATTGGAAATATATATTATTTATATTATTTTATATTTTTCGTATAGTTTGTTATTATTTACATATTTAGACTTTTATTTATATTCTTGGCGTAGATTTTATGGAAAATATTCTCCATGTAGGTAATTTGTTTTTAAGCAGTTATATATTTTTTAGGTTATCTGATATATAAATATTTTTTGACACTTGACAATTAACAAATCAAGATAGAGGACTAATGTGAGGCCAAAAGACTAATGTGAGCCCAGCTAATAGTGCTGAAAAAATAAATTATTGATATAATTTTTAGACCTTCATATATACATATATTTTTAATTTATATTTACAATAAATATCTAAATAAGAAACTTTAGCTCTGAAGATATATTGTTTGTTTTATTGCTTTATTTAAACTATTTTAGCCAAATCTCTCTTTTTATATATAGTACATAATTTTTAAAATGAACATTTTTTTAACTTTTTCATATTTCCCATTAAATTGAATTTATGTCGTATAAATAACGTAAGTGTATTATCTGCTTTGTTTATTTCAATATCTTATTAACCTTTTTTAAATTACTGCTACTTACTACGCCCATGCCCTAGTTGTAACATATTTTAAATTTCCCGCTATACTGTATTTGTCCTGTGTAAATCATACTCGGTTCGCAGCGCTATCTACTTTTTTCTAATTTGAAATAGAGTATAGTTCCGCCGCTCTTTGCAATTAAAAAACAGACTATCAACAATGCAAAAGCTGTAGTCTACAGCAGCAGTTTTTAAACTGTGGTCCGCGAAACAATGTTGACATTAACTTTACATCCCCCAACTTTTCGCTTTTATTCAAATAACTTAATTAATAAAAATCTTACATGGTCAAGACTTTTTGTATTTGTTGTTATCTAACTACTTATTGACATAACTAAACAATAATTAGTAAAAATTTAATTATTTTTATTCAACTGCAAATTATTTACAGAAAACATATTAACTTTACATCCCCTTATACATATACATATTATAATAAGAAACATATTATAATAAGATCTATTTTGACTAATATTTGACCAAGAAATGTTTGCATGAGTTAAACGTATTATAATTTTTAACTTTTTTAAATTCTTTTTACTACTATTTTTATTCATTTTATGTTTTTTATTCTATATGCTAATAAAAATGTTCATCTCTATAAATGCGCAAGACCATTTATTAAAATTACCAGTGATACATGTTTACCAATATTTATTATAACGTAGTGCCTATGAGATTATTGAGCCAAAAATTAAGTCTCAAGAACAACGTAAAATAGGTAGGGTTGGGATGGGGGTCCGCAAAAAAAAAAAAAATGTTCAAGAGGGGGTCCGCGGACTACATAAGTTTAAGAACCTCTGGTCTACAGACTACTAATTTAAGATCTCTAAACGCAGCTTTAATATCTGGACTTTCGTATTATAGCAGCTATTTGGAAATACAAACTTTTAGTGGAATAGAACAAGAAAAATATGGCATAGACGAATTCTTAAATATCTTTGAAATGATATTAGGATTGTAGCAAATGTGTGCTTTGTACCTATTATTCCAGTCATTTTGTTAAGTCTTTTCATGTTTAAATGTGGTCTAAAACCACTTATAATGTTATTATGGGCACTCGAGAAGGCACGAGCAATCCTAACAATACCTTTTCATGGTTTTTACACCTTTAAAATTTGACAAAAGATGGTAAAAGTCACAGTTTCCAAAAAATAACCGACATTTGTATATTTCAAGTTTCTCTTTTGTATTTTTATTGTATTTCTGTCAATGTAAAATATGCTTCAATGACAATCTATTGTGAAGTCAAGGGTGCTGGCTTTACTAGGTTTTAACTACAGTTTACTTTGCCTGGGTGGTTTGGCATTACTGAACCAAATCTGAAGGTATCAGTAAATGATTGACAATTTGCACATGGGAAAAAACTAATTTTATATCAATAAGTAAAATATTTAGATGAAAGTAGTCGTATTTCAGATACTTGCCTAGTTTTGGATAGTGTCTTATCTAATTTGAGATTGCATTAATAATAATAATAATAATAATAATAATTAATTTCCACACTCTGTAGGTTGTGCCACCACCATTCTGAAACGATTATGCACATTCTGGCTGCTTGTCCATCTCTTGCAGCGTCGAGGTACGTATCTCCATATACGTAATACTGCTCTCCGCGTGCTCTACTATCATCTTAGACATGCCTATGGTATTGACCAAATACCGGTTATACCGTACGTCCCTTCTGACATAGAATCGGTGGTGGAAAATTCCAAGTGCCGAATTTATTGAAATTACTCCTTCCCCACCTCGAGGTTACTGACAGCCACTAAGCCGGACATAACCCTCCTGGATATCGAGACCAAACAGATGTTTGTGATCGAATTCTCAAGTCCAGCTGAGAAGAATATCTCTCTCAAGGGAGGAGGAAAAGAGGTCCAAGTACATGGACCTCTTGTCCGAGCTTAGAAAGCTGTATCCCGGGTATAAAGTTAAGCTTGTAGTCCTGATAGTTGGTGTTTTGGGTGGTATGAAAGCCTCCTATCGAAGGGAAATCGAGTCCATTCCCGTCTGCAGATCTTCTGCCAACTCTTTGATCTGCACGCATTGTGCGGGCACTGGATCTAGCGTAATTTCCGCGGCTGCTATCGCCAGGGTTTGGGATGCAGTCGTGTGTATTTAGCTGCACTAGTCTCTAGTATGACGCGGGTCAAAAGGTTGCTGAAGTTTGAGATTAGTGGACGCTTGTCAAGACCTGACAAACCCCATAATAATAATAATATCTTTATTTCCGTCAATGATAATACATAATGGAACTGTCACAAGATTCTGCTAGTAATACAAAGATCAAGTGTGATACAGTAAAAGTTGAAAAAAAATAAATATAATAATTAAATGTATAGTTTAAGAAAAAACAATTATTAATTACACATACAAAATAACATAGTAAATTCATAATTACATATACTTTGCGTTGTTAGTTTATACAACAATTACCACTTAGCTCTTCCAACACAAACATAAATATGTCCTAAGGTAATGCGTCATCAATGTACTCATTAATAGAGTAATATGCTTTATTAACTAAAATCTTTTTTATTTTTCTTTTAAAGCTGTTTAAACCTAAACTTTTTAATTCTTCACTAAGATTATTAAAGACCTTCGGACCCCAGTAACTAGTACTATTTTTGCTTGATTTAAGTCTGAGCTTAGGAATTTTAGATTGTTACCATGCCTGGTAACAATCCAATCACCCGGATATATTTTAATGAAATTTAAGGCATGTTGTTTGACATAATTAAGCAATAGTATATATAAATACAGGGGATAGTTAATATTTTAATGTTTTAAAATAAGGTCGCGAAGACCATATTTATTTAAATTGCATAAGATTCTTATGGCTTTCTTTTCGTTACGAAAACAACATCTTTGGCGAAAGCCACCCAATCCAATATTCCCACTAACAAAAAAAATCCCACACACTCAAC